>JACAXG010000008.1:1358339-1738087 GCA_018881555.1 Amblyornis subalaris
GCCATGGCAGAGCTGGGGACGAGGATTCACGGATCACTAATGGGTTTGGCTGGCAAGGCCCCGCGAAACAATTCATCCCCACTCCCTGTCCCCCTCCCCCTTGGCCAGCTGCAGCGACTCCCTCTCTGCAGCACCGCCGATCCATGATCTATGGAATGTTTTCCCAAACATCTGCCAGGCAGCCAAACAACAAATTAACTTGCTGTAATTAAGGCTGATAATGTGGTGATTTGAGCACGACCTTTGTGAAAAGGGCACAAAGACTCCCCCATCCCTCATTAATGCTGATAAAACACCAGAGCTCGTCACTAAATAGGTGCCCATCAGCGCTGCTCTGCCAAATTGCTACACGAGTATTTTAATTAGTGCCTTAATATAGGGCAGCTCGTGCTACAGGGGGGACAGACCACGAAGAAATTTTGGGGTTAGGCATTAAAAATCGGATTGGTATCAGAGATAAGATGGTTTCCATCTGTTCGCCAGCCAACTCCGGATGGAAAAGGCTGGGGTGACACTCRAACGCCCCTTGAACAAATCCAGAGGGGACAAGGGGAGAGCCGCAGCTCAGAGGGATGGGAATGAGCTGTGGGAGGGAGCAGCACGAGGGTTTCTGGAGCAGCCAAGCACAGCCAACACCAACCCTGGGCAAACAGCTGCTCAGATCCAACAGGAAAAGCCTTTCCAGGGATTCTTGACATTTGCCTTTAAAAAACTCCAGCRGATGGGGCACTGTTTAAATGTGCCACGGAGCATTTTAGGAAGAGGATGGAAATTRCCTGGAATGGAAATTACCTGGATTTCTCCTATATTTGCTACCCTCTGTAGGGTTCTGTGGCCCTTCATTCCAAGCAGGGCCTGAGACCCACGAGGAGCAGGCAGASAACCCAGTGACACATGGCATTTGTGGGAGCCAGGGGACCACCCGACACCGCCCTGGAACACCTGGAATTTTGCCAGCCAGGCAGAGCCTCATCCATCAGCACGCTGGGTGAGCGCTCCTCCCGCCCTCCTGTGCCAAGCCCTGGGACCTCCCTTGCCAGCAGAGCAGGGAAAGCAGATGGGSTGGAAAAAGCCCTCCCTGAGGTGCTGTTCCACAGCCCAGGATTTGCACCAGAACACTGGACTTCCCATTTTCCCTGCAGAGCCCGACCAGAAACCCTGGATCGCAAACCCCAGGCACCAGTGAGAGCTGCTCTAATTCCTGGCAGCATCCTCCCTCCATCGCTCAGCTCCGTGGGACAGAGGGATCCAACATTTGTCACCCACTGTTGCTCTCATTTTGCTGTGGCATTTTGGTGCAGAGCTGTGGCTATAAACAATTCCAGGGGCTKATGGCCAAATGTCAGAGCTCTGTCTCCTTACTGCCAACGTTTCTGTTTTTCCACTGGAGAGGGAAGGGAATGGAGTTTCCAACGTTTCCAGCRCAAACACGGCACTACATTCACCTGAGGATCCCTGGGATGGAGTCGGGAGCGGTTTAAAGTAAGGATGAGGCAACGAGTCTGTTAAAAAACCAACAAAATAAAATTAAATTGTTCAAAATGAGAGAAAGAAGTTCTGTGGGAATTAAATAGGTTCCTGGTGCAAACAAACCCCACCTTTAACGGAGTGATTTGATGCATAAGCCTAAAATATACCTAGATTATTTTAAATTATGATACATTTGTCTGTATTAACAGAGGGCTCCTCCAAGGTCTAAGCAAGCCACTTTTATTACCCTCTATTTAGAACATAACGAGTTTCTGCTCTCAATTTCCACAGCAGAAACGTGACCCAGGCCAAGGAATTCACTGCCAGAGTCCCAGAGCTGCCAGAGCTCCAGCTGCCTCCTGGAGSTGACCCACCTCCAGAGCAAGATCCCTGCTCCCACAGGGATGGGGTGCCCAGCAGGGCAGACCCTGCTTCCTGATTTAAAAGCAAACCAGACTTGGGCTGGTGGCTGAACCCACCATGGGAATGCCACCGTGGAATGCTCTCTTCCTGTGCTATTCCCCAGCAGGAGGCAGGGACTTGCTTTTTGCCTTGGAAAATACAAGGAGAACATGGCAGATGTGAAATATTCTTTCCAATACTTCCACTCTTTCAAATCTCTCTTTTCGTGCAGGCTTTTCCCACCCTGCAGTTCCCCGGATTGGGGTCTTGGCACAGAGCGGGCTCAGCGGCTGCACCGGGAGGATGTTTGCTGATCCCATATCCAGCTCCACTGCCTGTAACGGAACATTCCCCTCTGGAGCAGCCATCAAACTCCTCACTTGGCTGCCTTTCATCCCAGCAAATTCCCAGCGACAGCGCGGCCCCCCGGAGCAGCTCGGCTCGGGCCAGCCGCAGGCCGCGGGGTCCGACGCAGGCGGTGTCACCCCCGTGTGGGATCAGCAGCCTCGCGTGGTTACGGAGCCAAATGCTTGGGAAGGAACCCCCCGAGCCCTCTGCAGCAGGAATAGGTGTTCCACCCCCCGGCGGGCACGGCCAATAAGTATATTTATCAGTTTAAAATGCTAAATGAGTCTCTGAGCCGGTGCCGTTTCATTTCTCTCACGGAGGGTTCCTCCAGATAAATATAAGGAGGTTGAAAGCTTTTCATCTTTGCAGCTTGTTAGGAATGTAGATTTTCAAAAAAGAGAAAAACTACTGAAAAATAAAAATGCCAGGGTCTCTGCAGGGGTTTGTTCTGAGGCTGGCTCACTGCAGGCACACAGCCCTCTGCTCTCCCGTGCTTTCAACTCTGTGAAACATCTCCTGAATAAGTTTGTTCATTATTAGGTTTCAAAATAATTTATGGAGAGAGGGCTGTGGACACAGCCCCGGGTACAGACAAGGTACCTCTGGCTGTGGCAGTGCCCCAATATGCTTCCACCCCATGAAGGACGAGGCTGATGCCTCATCCCCACCGTTGGGGAAATGCACCAACTTTTTATTGGAAAAGGTGGTAAAAAGGGAACATTTTAAAAAATGCTGTGATTTCATTTTTAACTCCCTTAAAGCAGTGCATGCCCAAAAAGAATTGTCTGAACACGTTTGGCCCCATCAGGAGTGAGCTCAGGCACAGAGAGCCAGGATCAGCCRGAGCTGGGAAGGGATGGATGCTTCCAGCTCCTCAAACACAAGCAGCAGTCTGTGTGCTCTGTGCTTCTTAACACATGCACCCAAATAATCCATTTCTGCAGAACAGATATGCCTCCATAATTATCTGTCCTCTGCACTGCCAGGCAATGTATATTCAAATGTTGGAACAGAGAATTCTGCAGCAAGTCCGGTTTTGAATTATTTTTCCCCTCCTGGAAAGCATACAAACTACAAGTGAATAGAATAACCAGTAAAAGATAAAAATTCTCATCTTCTTTCTCTTAAATTGAAGTTTACCTCAGTTACACAAATGCAGCATTTTAGCAGCACCTTTTACACTTCAAAGGGTTTTTATGCTCATACTAAAACCTTGATCAGTGGGATTTATTATTTAACTAATTCCATTTGCAAGAATAAACCAGAGTGTCTTTCTTAGTGTGGTTTTCTTTATAATTTGCTTTCTCTTTGGAAGACAGAGCAAGGGAAACCATCAGCCAGAAACCCCTACAGATCGTTTTATTAACCTCAGAGCTTTGACCAAGCTTTGACCATAACATTTTCTTCCCTGCATCCCATCCTGTGTGTCTCACCTGGTTTGTTCCCAGAGATCCCACTGCCAGCTYGAGGCTGCAGATGTCATCATTGCTGCCACAGCCCTGAGATCCATGCCCAGCACTGCACTTTTGCTGGAATTACACATTTGAGAGAGTAAACCCAAGTTATACAGTTGATTATTGCTTATACTGAGCTTTCTTGGAATGCCTGCTTTTATTTTGACATAATGGTATAAATATGTAAAAAACCTCCCAAATCGAAAGCTACATAAATCAGAATTTAACATGGGTAAGTCAGCATAGCTCTGGATTTTACTGCACTTGCCAAGGCTGTTGTTARAATGACCACAAAATGAGCTGTTATCCACCTCTTAACCACTTTCTCCAGCAGGTTGTCAAAAACCTCTGAGGGAATGAAGCGCTGAGGTTCCCTGAGTCCCAAGTGCCCCCTTTTGGACACCATTAGGCTTCCCTGATAACTGGATCACCAAAGAGCCACTTCTGATGAAGCACCAAGGTTTGGCTGCCGCCAGGGTCGGGTTTTGCCTCTTGGGAACGTGTCTGGAGGCAGGATTTGCCACGGAAAGGTCATGCACCTGCACAAGTCCTGCCCAMAGCTCCCTGTAAGGTGTGCTGGTGCTCATTCCCTCAGTCCTGAACAAATGTTTCCCTTGTCCTTGAGATCTTCCCATTAAATACACCCCACTCTCTTGTAGAAAGCAAGCCTGACCTTTCCCACAGAATTAAGAGCCAATTTATTACATATTTTAAATTCATAATGAGATCAAAAGGGATAATGCTAAGATGACCCGGAGATCAGCCCAAGACATGAGAGATAATTGTTTCCTTAATTGCCATGCCTGAATTAAATTACTTTTGCAGAGTGTGGACTGGGATGAGGGGAACAAGGGAGGTGTCAGAGCCCCTGGTCATTGGTGCTCCCCTGGCAGCTCCTGCCGGGGCAGGGGAGCTCCCCTGGGGCTGGGATCAGGTCACGGCACCCCTGCCCCTCTGCAGCTCCTTCCAGCTTCACCTTCTGCTCCCGGGAGCCACTCACCAAATCCAGCCAGGGACAGCTGCATCCCACACGCCATTCCCAGGAGCTGAGTTTTATCCAGACTTTGCTCAGGTGAGGAGGAAACTCAGTCAGGCATCCCGTGAGAGGTGCTGAGACAGGGACCAGAGGCTGCCCCCGCCCCCAGCACAGGCTGCCATGAAAAGGTGGATCGAGACACCAATCTGCTCATTACACTGCTTTTTATACATTATTTATGGGTGGTGAAGGAATTGGGGCTCTTATGAACAGCCAATGAGGGTGGCACTCATTTTAAAGAGTCYGTAACAGCTATCAGGCGGTTACAGAATTTATTATAAATAACTGCTGGATTTGCTGAGTCCTCAAACCTGCACCAACAATTGATCACCAAATCAAAACATTAACGTGAAGTGCAACTGCAGGTTATTAACCTGGATATGAAAACCTATTTAAACCTTTTAAGAAGGCCCAATTAAAGATAAAGGAGACATAAGAGCCCGTTGCTGTAGTTCCAGGATAGGTGATTCAGAGAATTAAAAGATGACATTAAAATGAATAATATGGTGAGAACCTCTTGTCTATGCCACGTTCCAGCTCGCTCTGGTTGGCAGCCAAATGAAATCCACAGAACTGCATCAATTCACACCTTTTGGAGGGGGTTGGCCCCAGAGGGATGCAGAGAACTCCACGGAGTGCTGGGGGATGGAGGGGCTGTGTGGGAAGGAGGAGGTCAGGCAGAGCCTCAGGTGGGAAGAGTGAGAGGGAGGTGACATGCAGGGGGGACAGCCCGGGGAACTGGGGGTGGAAGTGGCTGTGGAGAGGAACACACGTGCAGGAACGAGGCACAAGGACCAGCTCATCTTTCCTTGTCCAACAGCACCTGGGAGAGGAATAAACAGGGAAGAGAATACTTTGCACTGGGAMTACAACCAGAAAGGCTTCCCAGAGTAGCACAGTGTCCCCCAGCCCCACGGGCACACAGAGTGCTTCCCTCTGTCCCTGCTGGGCTCATCCAGCACATCCCCTTCGGGAGGCAGCCCCAGCTCCCGGCGTCTGTGTTCCCTGGGCATYGCCCCCCAGAGTGACTCCAGGGACACAGGAGCACCAGCTGGGAGCCTGGGCTTAGCGGAGAAGGGAGACCCGAGGCTGGCATCGTTCAGCACCGCTTGTGGAACCAGCAGGATAATCCCTGTGTCCTGCTGGGAATCCAGAAGGAGCCTGGCACCGCTCCCTGTGCTCTCCCAGCTGCCACTCGCCCCACACCGCCCAGCGCACTGAGCACACTCCAAACTGCAGCCAGAAATCACCTCGGGTGGCCTTCTGCAACCCAGAATTGCGTTTTTATTCCTTTTCTGTAGCAAAAGGATTATTTTTATCCAGGCAGGGGTGGGAGCACCCGCAGCCCTGTTGTTCCACGTCCCACCCACGGGGAAGCACTGGGATGGAAAGGAGGAGATTGTGTCTCACAGCTGACTGGGTGAGCGTGCAGGAGCAGGGAATCACAGACCTGGCAGCTGAGCACAAAGGAGGATTAATAGCAGGTAAATTCAAGGGTTTGTGGGAGGTTAATCGGGGAAAAAAAAGCACTCAGATAACAACCGGCAAAAAATCCCCAAAGCCTCTGGCTGGAAGTCCAGCTTCAGGAGAGGAAGATGGAATCAGGGCAGAAAACAAGATTGGTGGTTGTAAAGAGAGGAGAAATCTGCTGTAAATCAGATAAAGGTGCCGAGGTCCCCGGGAGATGCTCTCTGCTGGCGTGCACTGACCGCAGGGAGGGAATAATCGCTGTGGAGGAGGCCAGGGCAGAGCTCTCAAAAACCCCCTGAACACCAAAAACCACACAGCAATCCCTCACAGGGAAGAATTCCTTCCCCGTGTCCCATCTAAGCCTGCCCTCCGTCCCTTGTGCAGGTGGGACACTCCGGGAGCAGCTTTGGGAACACACCTCATTTTGCTCCATCCGCATTTGCGTTGTCAACAGAAAAAAAAAAGTTATCTTTTTTCAACAGATTTGAGTACTTTTCACCCCAAGTACTCCCCTGACCCCCAGCTCCTGTCCCCAGGCATTCCCTTTGAACAAATCCTGCGGCTCCAGGGAGGAGCAGCTCCAGCCAAGGCTTGTGAGGCACGAGCTCCTCCATTGATCTCACTGCATTATAAATAATTTCCATAGAAACTGGAAATATTCCCTAAACCAACAGAGGCTCCCTTATTTCCAGCAATTATCTTAAGGTCTGATTTGCATTTTAAATGTCACCTGTATAAATTAAAACTGTTTACTGCTCACACTGTCATTATTCTGAGTCATCTGGCAATAGCCAGCTACAGACTTCCTTTGTTTGCTCCAGAAAGCTCCAGGAGCAGAACATCCCTGGAACACTCACTGGGGCTGTCTCCTCTGACACAGGTGCCTGGCTCCTTCTCCAGGCAGTCAAACATTCCCTTTTTCCCTGAACTCACTAATTGTGGCAATGAGAGCATCACTTGGGGTCCATTTCTCAGCTGCTGCAGCAGGCACAGCTGCTCTCTCCTGAGGGGATGCCCRGGAAGCAACAGCATCCTTTATTTTCCAGCACTGGTTTGCATTCCCCTGCATTCATTTTTTTTAAAAACTTTGAGTMATTTTTAGGTTATAAATGACTTTTTTTTTCCCTCTTATTCCAAACTTCAATGACAAACAGAACTACTTCACATTTGAGAAGTCTGGAAGCCACTTAAAGAAGTCAAGTAACCAACAGGCTGTGCTCCTGATGGGCCACTGTCAAACTGGGCAGCTCCCAGTTCAGACTGGGAGTCTTCTCCTGAGCCACAGAGCACACAGGTGAGGTCAGTCCTGAATTCCAGTCCTTCTCCTTGCCAGTGAGGCTTCTGCTCCCTGGATCGGCCACCAGGTTTGGCTGAAGGACACCACCACTCCTCATGTCACAGAATCACATACTCAAGCTTGGAAAACACTTCCAACATCATCGAGTCCAACCTTTGACCAATCACCACCTTCTCCAACCATTTCCACCGCCTTCTCCCCACCATTYCAGACACTAAAGCCAGTAAAAGGCAAATTGTGCTCTGAAATCTGCCGTGCTCAGAGCAATATTCCCAAACTTCAGGTGGGGAAAACCAGAGTCCAGCCGTGTCTGCCCGTATCAGGTGGACTAGAACAAGCAGCAGGGATGATGTGCAGTGCTACAACATCTCACCCAAAAAGGCTTTATAAAAACAGCAAAGCCCYTCAAAGCCAAGGGAAGCTGGAAGGGCAGGTCCTGACCACCTACAAAGACTTTCTGGTAAGTAATTGCTAATCACATTCCTCTGCTTSTCGTTATATCATTGTCACAACTTGCAACAATTTTCTTCAAATATTTTCCTTATTTTTTCCATCTTTCGGACAAATTCTGGCGGTTGAACCCAACTACACTTGGGATTAGAAACTGAAGAGGAGCTGCTAATATCACAGTTCCTGCCTGGAAATTAAAAGCTCAGAGAAGAAAGACACTTCCCTTAAATATTCACCAACCAAACCTTTCATTAAAAACAAATAAAGCAGAAACATTGAAAATCCAGGAAACCTTCCCACGAGGTCTGAGCCTCAGCGCTGGAGACAAAACATTCCCACTCCTGTCTCTCAAAAGCAGCAGCTCCATTTCCCATCTCCCCTCCCGGMTGCAGCACGTGTGGGTGCCACAGCCCCACAAGGTGATGTCCTTCAGCATAATTGTCCAGGAAAATTATTATTCTAAGGAAGTTTATGACATTATTATTTTGTCCAGCTTTCCAGTTCAGCTTAGAGATCAATCCGGGTGAACTAATTTCATCTCCCTAATGATTAAATGCTTCATATTAATATAACCCTGAGCAGGCAAGTTCAAGAAGCCTGGGTTTCTTTCATTCCCGGGAATAATTAGATCTTGAGAATAATTTTGTGCCTCCCTGGCTTTCTCCAGATTTGTTTTTGTTAAAAAAGCTTTCCTGCACCTCCTGTTGCCATCTGTCCTGATGGGCAAAGCAAGGGTTTAACTGTGCCTTGGAAAACCATGGATTTACAGACTAAATCAGCTGGAAAAGCAGCGAGGAGCCAGGCAGGGGGAGCTGGAGTGATTCACTCAGGACTCACCAGAAATGATGGAATCACAGCTCCTTCCACGCTACAGCCAGAAATGTTTTGACACAAGAGGGTGAAACACAGAAAGAGAACCTCTGGATTGTTCCAACATTAAAGCCCCCAAGCTGCTCCTGCAGAGAATTCCCTGGACTTTTATCGCAGCRAATCCCAGTGAAATCCCCGGGCAGGAGGAAGGAAAGGCAAGAGCAGCACTCCRGAAAACAAAGCAGGAGCCTGTTTGATCCCAGAAAACCGAGAGCCTCGTTCTATCCCACCCCTCCCGGGACACAGGAGGCAGCACCACTCCATCCTCTGCTCACAACCCGCTGGGACCAAAACAACGATGGGCCAGGAAAGCCGGAGGCAGGGAGGGCATGGACGCATCCAGACTGTGCACATGCCTCAAAAGGGTGGTGTTCTCCAGCACCTTTGGGATTGAGGCAGGTTGAGTCCCACTGGAGCCTGCAGCTGCCCCAGGGTTCCCAGGGATGGAAGCAGCTCTTCATCCACAGGAASATACTTGTTAATACAGAACCAGGTGTAGGGTGGATCTGGCTGGAGTGTTTTAATAATAATAGCACAAAATGCCTGGAACAAATTGCTTTGGCTGCTGCTGTATTTATTATGCAGGCAGAGTTGTCCCTAATTAGATAATATGAGATTTCTTGGCTCACACCAAGCAATTCAGAAGAAAGAGCCTCATTATTGATGGGACAAACCATACAAAGCAATGGAGCAGAGTTTAATAAAGCAGAAAAGTATCAAAGAGAGAAAGGTTTTAATTCTTAATAAGTAGATCCATGGGTTTCATTAACCAGCATTCGAAGGGTTTTTTTAGGGTTGCTTTTATTACCTAATTAATTAAAGCCTGACCAATAAGATAGATTAATCTAATGGAATTGCATCTTGTATTAATAGCAATCCTAATGAATCACCGAGCTGAAGCATTCCTCTGCACTGAGCAGAAATCAGTCCAGTGCGAAGGTAGAGAGAAAGCTGGAAAACAAAGGGGAGGGATGGGCTGAGTGTGGTTTTCTTCCCCAAAATATGGGGTTGGTGATCCCAGCCAGCCCAGCTGACAGAGCCAAAGTGCAAGAATAAAAGGAAAATAATGAGTAACACATTTTTAATGGCATTTCTGAGGTTTTAATTGTACCTTCCATGGACCCATCCTCCCTCTGCCCCTGTGTTACATCTCCACATTCCCAGGGTGAGGAAGTCATGGATAAACCAGGACTGAGACACAGGGGACCCTGTGTTATTCCAAATTCACACGCAAATGTGATTCTTGAATTCCAAGGAATCTCAGATTTGACATCAGACCTCCTTCCCTTCTCCTTATCCCACATTCCCAGCCAGGCCAGGTGCTGAGATTCCAGGGTGTTTTAAGGAGAACCATCTTGGGAGCTGACGAGTCATTGACTTATCCAAGCATCCATCAGGAGCCGCTTTAGAGCCTCTCTTGGCAACCTGGGCCAGTGCTTGAAAATGGGGAGAAAGATGAAAAAAGAACAGGGGAAAAAGGGAAAAATAGGGGGAAAAAATGAAGGAAAAAAAGAAGGAAAAAAAAAGGGAAAAAACGGAATGGAAAAGAAAGGAGAAAATGAAGAGAAGAAGGGAGAAAAAGAAGGAAAAGAAAGAAAAGGAAAAAAAAAAGGAAAATAAGAAAAAAGCCAACCCCAACTCTGTTGAATCTGATTTTTCCATCACTAAATTATYGATAATTATCCTTCCCACACTCCACAGATCCCCCAGATCCCAGCTCTGCTGTGGTGTGTCCRTGCACTCGGCTGCAGGGAGGGAAGCAAAAGGAAAGGACAGGGAATCATTTGCAAATAAATACTGAAAAAGAAAATCTGCAGCTCCCACATAATTTGTTTTCTCATTAAGCAGCGTCTGCAAGCATGGGGATATTTGATCTATTAAAAATGCTTATTTAAATACTCCTCTAGAGTTAATTTTTCCTCCTGAAGGCTGCTTTAAAAAAATCCATCTCCTCTGGAAGAGAGGAGGGCGAAAAGCAGCATCTTTTGAAACCAGAGCCTTGTGTTCCCCCTGAAGTGAACAGAACACAGCTYTGTGACAGAACCTCCTTGCTGCCACTGCTGCCACACCACAAACGTGCTGATCCATGGTGCTTTCCAAGAGCTGTTCATGTTAGGAATGACTTACTCCAAATGAACATTATAAATAATTAACAGTATGCAGATTGCCATTATTGCAAAGCCTCTGGGCATGACACAGCGAGTAATTTCAATTATTCAAAAGTATTAATAAACTGAAATATTCTTCCTTTTTTTTTTTTGCCTTTTAATTTGTCTGGGCTTTGCACCTGCCTCGAGTGTGCAAAAGCCAACGGAGTTCTCCCTATGATCTCCAAGTTCCAGGGAGTTCTCCCTATGATCTCCAAGCTCCAGGGAGTTCTCCCCATGATCTCTGCTCTCCCCAGGGCAGGGGGGCACTGGGGCACTCCCAGTCACTCCAGTTGCTCCCCGTGGAGACTGGAACACGGTGCCCCTTCCTGAGCCCAGGAAATCCATCCCTGATCACCAAGGCTGCTCCCAGTACTCCCAGTTCACCCAGTTCCCACTGCAGTTCCCACCTGTGGCTCGTGCAGGAGGTCAGAGCATCTTCACCAATTGAGGACTGGGACATTCAGGTGCTTTTCCCCCCCTTATCAGCACTACCTACATAAAAAATGACMTTACAGAACCTCACAGAGTTGCTCTTTGAAGAACCAATCCTGCTGCCTCCTCCTGGGAAAAGGGAGAGACCAACTCTGGTCCCTGGGATGCTCTGGTGAGGCTGGAGCAGCTCCCSCCAGCTCTCCTCTCCCATGGCCATGGAAAACGTGAGGCAGCAGAAATCAAGTATCTTTGAGTGGGGAAAAAGGTGCTTTTCAGTCAAATGGTTCCAATCCAGTGGCCTCTCCGCAGTGTGAGTGACGTGGGGGACAAAGGGGGACAAACGAGGCTGGAGGGGCCCCAAGCAGCTCCCAGAGARCGCTGCTTGGTGTCTTGGAGGTGAACAAACCACAGCAGTGGTGATCAGTGACACGAAATCCCTCCCTAAAAGCAGTTCCAAGCCAGGATGAAGGTAAATATCTCCAGGAATTAGAAGCGCTATTTCCCCTTTCCCACTCCGTGACACTGCGCAGCTCCCCGGGGAGGGATAATCCCGCATTTTCTCCAGGAAATCTGTRAAACTGCTTTTCCCGACGCTCCACCTTGGAGCCGCCGAGCTTTGTGCTGCTGCTGTGGCACAGGCAAAGCCTCCAAGCGCGGCACAAGGGAGGGCTCTGGTGGAGGCGAATCGGAGCTGCAGCATCAGGGACCTCTGTCTGCTTCCGCAGGGCTCCCCTTTCCTGCTGGAAAACAGAGGTAACCTGCTGCATTTCACCCTAAAAAGGTGAGGCTTTATGCACATTCCTGGATTTTAAATCTCGTCTCGCAGATGATGTTACTGCACTCAAGTCTGCCAGAAAAGCAGCAATGGAAGAGTGGCTCTTTTGAGGTAATTTCTTAAATATGGACTTGGAGAAACAGCACTCGGTCCCACTTCAGAGCTGAGCACCCCTCTGGAGCAGATAAGGCAGCGAGACAAGATAAGGAGTAACAGCAAATAGTGGCTCGGGGCAGTGACTGCACTGATAAATGTGCAACCACAGTGAAAACATTCGAGCTGGGGTGCTTGCCCCAAAATCAGGATTTCAGCCCCTTTACACCTGCTTTAGAATTGGCACTTAGAATGCAGCAGAAGTAACAAAAGGCAAAGATCTCATCATCCAAAAATCCAGAGGAACTTTAAAACCGCCACAAAAATCCACTCACTAACGTTCAACAGACATTTCCTTGGAACCTGGAGCTTGACCAAGACAGACACAGCAAACGTCCTGTCAGCTCCAGGAGTCTTTGAACCAGGACTGCAAACCAGGAAACAACACGAGAGATAATGTCAATCAGAGAGAAAACAAATCCAGGAGGAAAAAACCAGCAGGAGAGAAACAATAAATCAAAGTGATGGTCAGACAGCTCTCCCACATCCCTGTCCTCAAACACAGCAGGAGCTGTTTCCCAGGGTGGTTATCCACAGGCTGGAGAGCCCAGCAAGGTTCTCAGGGCRGAATTCCCACCTGCTCCAGGTTGTTCACTGACTGATTGGACAAGGCAGGATTGGGAAGCAGAGCAGGGAGGTCAGGACCTGCTCCTGAGGCCGAGGGCTGGGTGCTGCCACACTTCACTTAGCCCACATCAATCCCTGCTCTCAGCTGCCCCCAAAGCCTCATGGAGGGAAAGGGGGACAGAGGGAGAAGGAAGAGGCTGTTGTTTTGGGGTGGGTTTATKCCCCTGCAGGAAGGAGCCATCCCTTGCTCTCACCAGATGAAATCCCAGCGTACAGGTGCAGGGAGATCCCCTGCAAGCCTTACAAGAACTACCCTACAAGACAAACACACATAAAAGTAGCCAAACACACTATTTTTTAATGCAGATTTGTAAAATGCAAGCCAAGTTTTGAAAATTCAGGACATTTCATGAAAGCACGTTTGGTCCTCTTCAGAGTTTCCCGTCCTCAGTTAAATACTTCATGGATAAATAACAATTAAGCATACATGGCACTTCTAGTTAGGAAAACTTGATATTGCACATGATACCAAGAAATACAAGTGTCTATTTCAGGAAGACATTCCAGCACTGTTATCAATTCCATTTTGATGTCATTGACTTACACAAAAGTTCTCATTTTAGTGCATAACATGTGCCCTGTCCTTACAGAGTAAAAACGTATCCAAGCATTTTAGAACAAAGAGGAAGAAAAGTTGGCTCATGAAGGAACAYAGAGTCTTTTACCACCAGCCTCCTTGAGGCTGAAGACCATTC
Organism: Amblyornis subalaris; assembly: GCA_018881555.1. Lineage (NCBI taxonomy): Eukaryota > Metazoa > Chordata > Aves > Passeriformes > Ptilonorhynchidae > Amblyornis > Amblyornis subalaris. The sequence continues at coordinate 1,371,969 of JACAXG010000008.1, forward strand.
CTATGGAAAGATGACCATCACATCACCTGGCAACAGAAATTCCAAAGCAATTCCTAAGGGAAGCTGCCCATGTTTGGCTGGAAGGCTGCAATACCTGTCTGTGCTGCTCCCATTCTACAGCCACCTTTCACTATTCCTGGCAGTCACGAGGGAAAAYACGATGGCAAAACAGTTGTGCAACTTCCTCATAGTTGTGGAATTCTCTTTGGAAAACTCTGGCATGGATTCTGTGCGCAATCCCAGGCTGGGACCCTCCCCCGGGCTCAGGAGTTCAGAAGGCACAAACACAGAGGCAGTGGAGAGTGTGACACATTCAGGGAGCTAAACTGGGAGTCAGGGAAAAGCCAGGACCAGGAGCCACCACCACAGCCAGGGAGTGTCTGTCCTGGAGTCCTGTCCATCCTTTGTCCTGTCCCTCCTGGTGTCCCACTCTGGGAGTTCAAACAGCCACTGTGGGATGCTGTGCTGGGCTTCCACACTCCCACAGCTTCTCATTCCAGAGCYGGAGGAGAAGCAGCAGGATCCTGGCCCAGCAGCAGGATCTCAGAGCCCACACCTCTCTGCCTCCTGGGTGGGCAGGACCCCTCGTGCCTTTATCCATCCTCCTGCACTCCCTCACCCTGCACACACCACAGCACTGGGGGGAAGTACAGCCTGAACCTCTCCCAACACCTCTGGATCACAACACCTTGAATTCCTGTTTTCCTTTGAAACAGGCAACTCAGACATTCCARTAATACATTTACTAAACCAACTCTACAGGAGTTGGAATTGCCTCAAACATCAAAACAACCCATTCTATTGCAATGTTTTGGGAAATTTTAACTTATTTCCTTCTCCCCCCTCCAACCCTTCACCCCTTAAAACACAATAAGACTAAGAAGACTTGATAATTTTTTTTTTGCCTGAATACAAGATTCAACAATCAAGGAACAGAAGATTCTACAACAAAGTCCCTGAGATGCATTAAAAGATTCCAACAATAACCTCTCCAGCACAAACTTCATATTTATTAGAAATGTTTTGAGTTGCAACACGTGGTTTGTGAAAACCAATGTTGTTGTAAGAAGGTGAAAATACAGCAGATCAAGTTGTTCTTGAATTTAAGCTTCAATTTAAAAATCATCAACCCAAAACTAACATTCTACTACTTCARCTGTAGTCAAAAGTATATAAGCAATGGGGAACCACTGGGGAAAAAACCCCAGCTTGTTATATTTAAAACAGTTTTGGCCTCAGTTTGCTGTCACCCCTCAACCCCTTAACTACTTTCTTCYTGAAAGTTCATAGAAAGATATTCTTCCAGTATCTTAAAAAAGTACATGGAAATCATCTCTTCTTAAGCTACTTTTTAAGTGACTTTGGGTTCCACTGTGTTTTGCAACCAGCTCGTCAGAAATCCTTTTCCATCTTCCCATGGAAGCTCAGTTTTCCCTGCTAGTGAAGGGAACTTAAGGCACTAACACATTAATCCTGTCAGGAATGTGAAATAGTTTGTTCCTCATGTACTGTTATACCAGTTCTTAGCAGCATCTCTCCTGAAAAGGCACTAAAACATGGCAAACAAGGAAACTTTGGGAACTTCTGCCTGAGTGGCTTTGCAATTCCCTCTTGCCTCCCTCCAYTCCCTTCCAAAAAGGCACCTGGATTGGTTTGATCCCTGGTTTCTSTAGCTACAGGCTCTCCCAACCCTGCAAGTTCTGTCAGCTGGGAGCGTGAGGGATATCAGACCTCACCAACAGCTCTTACACCACCACTTTTCAAGAGCAGACAGAGCAGTTTTGTTTCAGCAAACCCAGTGGGTTCCTACCTGAGTAGACCTTAAGGTTGTGTATTGCTAGTCAGAATAATTCAATAATTCAACTTGGTGTAAAAAATTGCACTTTCCCATTCCTTCCCCAAGCCCCAAGATCACTTCAAATTAAATACCAGACCCTTCTCTAGAGGGACATTTGTAATACAGCTACGAAGAGGTAGCCAAGTGGCACAGGCCAATTTGCCTTCTTYTTCTCTTAAAATATATTCAGCCTTCATTTGCAACAACATTTGTCCTAGGAAGTCTCAAAAGAAGAGCTCTCTGTTCGGGTGGCACAGGAGGTTACCCCAGCTCAGAGGGCTGAGCTCCACCTCCCTTTGTGTCCGTGGCTGGCAACAGGCTCAGGGGACACCTGGGGGACTGAGCCTGTGCAGGGAGGAGCTGAGGAGGGAGGAATGTCTGCAGAGGAATCCCAAGCTCCTCCCAGGTTTCCCTGGAGTTGCTCAGATCAGTCCCACCATTCGGTCGATCTGTCTCATGTAGTTGCTCTTCAGGGGCAGCAGATACCTCCTCTCATCAGGGACTCTGTTACACTGGTAATAAAATTAAAATAYTTGTAAGAACTCAAATCCAAACCCAGGCGATCCCCTCCTCTCTGCAAGCCTTTCAGAGTTTCTCCCAGTACAGAAAATTGTACCAAATGACACTTTTTACCCCAACTTTCCCTCGTTCTTTGCAAACTTCCCCATAAGCACCAACCCCATAAATGAGCAGCAAGTGTTTCCTCAGTGCAGGCTGCAGCTTCCAAACACACAGCACAGCTTGTTGTTCAACTGAGATTCCCTTCACTATGACAACTGTGAATGTCTAAAATAATGCTCTTTTTCTGCAGCACTGGGGGGAGGAGGGAAGGAACCACATTAGAACTTACCAGGAGAGATTTAAAGAAATTGTTCTGTAACCTGCTCTAGGGGAAGGTGTCCCTGCCCATGGGGGTGCAGTGAGATGGTTTTTAAGGTCCTTTCAGCTCAAACCCTTCTGTGATTCTCTGATTAAAACCAGACCTGTTGTGGTTGGTGATGGGCACTGCAGCCACAGCTCTGGGTTCAGCTGAGGTCTAGCTAAGGAAGGTCASCTTTACACACCCCAACACCACACTGAGGAGGACAAAGCTTTGTTTAAATCACCCTCTGCTTTCCCCTTTCCCCCTGACAGCAACACTGGAAAGTTTTAAGGGCAAAGAAGAGGGGAAGGGAAAAATAACCGGAAATAAATTCACATGATCCCATTTATGCTGCTGCTGGAAGTGCTTTGCACAAGGGACCTTCACAAACATTTAACATTTCTATAGGAAATACTCTACGGTGCCACTTCCAAATGGCTGCTTTCCTGCTGCCTCCCCCTTCTCCAGCCCCCCAGCCAGGAGCAGCCTGTGCATGCCTTACGTTGGAGCTGAAGTTGGCTGCCTTGAGCTCAGTGGGCTTTGTTTTCTCCGTGCTGTCCTCTTCTCCAGGGAGGATGTCTTCCCACAGCGAGTTCCGGAAGCGCTCGTCCACGGACACAATGTGGCCCTCAGTAGTAAACATGAACTTATTCCCAGATTTGTGCACTGGATTCTCTTCATCAAACAACTAAACCAGAGATGGGACAGTCATTGTAGGTGCGCAACATCCTTCATCTCCCAGCAACAAGAAGTTAAAACCAGGTACTCACGCTTTGAGGGATCACACAAAAATACCTTTTAGTGCTAAATAATGCTGGAGCAAATGGAAATAAATAGTCTTAATGCAAGGGATTGATTTGAGCAGTTAAAAGAGGAGAGCAGAAGAAAAACAACTCACACAACTTAAAGTGCCCTTATTTTTCTAAGCTGCTCTGTGAGGCATTTCTAGGCTGGCACCMATTCAGTCACAGATTTATTTGGTTTTCTGCACTAAAGGAGATTGAGAACAGGAGCTTAGGCAATGTCAGCCCAAACGCTCTCCTGTGAGTGCCAAAGCCCAGTGGGGAGAAAGCAGAGGCTGCTCCAGGCAGGATGGCTACGAGCAGCAATCCAGCTCAGAGCTGAGCAGCAGCTTCCTTCAGGCCTGCTCCTGCTCCTTTCCAGCTTCTCCCCAAAGAGCTGCAGCTCTCCAGGTTTAGGAATTACTCCTGGGCAGCTGCCCAACCTCAGGGATTGGGGTGAGGTCAAAGAAGAGGAGCACAGCCTGATACACTCCCATACACAAACCCCAGCGCCCAGCAGCTCCTAATTAATGATGCCCTGTCCCAAGCCCTAATTAATAATTAATAACCTCCTGTCCCCTCCCTCTGCCACATTAGTGCACAGTATCTCAGAAATGAGGAACACACACGTACCAGGTACAAATATTTACAGGTTTCACTGAGAAAAAAGCTCTCCATTCGATCCTCCTTCGTCTTGTCTACCACGTGGTGCAAYGTGGCATAGCCACACCTGCAAGGTTTAACACGAGTCCAGGTTTAATTCCCAGGTATTCTGCTCTCAAAGCGCTCCCCAGATATTCCTTTCCTTCAGACCATTCCAATTGCCAGGGGTGAAGTTCAAATGGAACAAGTGTGCTGTGCAAGCACTCACTGGTTATTGGTTCCGGGGTCCTGGTGGGTCTGTAACCACCTGAACCCCACTGAACTGCAAGGTTTGAACAGTCACATTTGTCTACAAAATGAGTAAATGAATAACGAGGAATAGAAATTCACTGTCTTCCCTCTGAGTCTTGCAAGAAGTTCAGATACTCAGTATTACAGCCAGGATTCACTGCTGCTGGCTTGAAGCTGATACGCAACAGCATCTGGCTTAGGGGCCAGCCCTCAGTGCAGCTGAACACCATGAGGTGAGAAATACTCTTGCAGGATTCCTAGGAAAAATCYCAACTACTATTTTCACCAGTTTTTAGCAACTGATCATCAACAATGCATTTTGAAAGGCAGTTATAAAATTCTGGAGGTATTAAGTTGCCACTGGACTATAATTTCATTTTCAGATGGGAAAGAAATAAGTGCTCAATAACTAAATCACCACTTGTGCCTCTCAGGGAGGGTTGGGTTTTCTGGTTTACCTACATGTGGCAGACTGGATTCTATATAATATTCATATAATAAAATGTATGTATATAAGCACTGAGAGAAGACAAGAACATTGAAGACTGACTTTGCTTTTGTATATTTTTCCAAACTCTGCAGAATATCCATTCCCACATGAAGGTAAAACGGGTTCTTTGTGGCCTAAATAAGGAAGACAGACAAGAGTTAGAGTCAGCAATTTCGAAACCTTGTAAAAATAACACAACAAAGGCCTATTGGTACCAGAGTCTTGTGTATCACAGCAAACTTATCTTTACAGGAGCATGACTTGGATTACCCTGTGCAAGCTTCTCACATTTGCTTTAGTGCAAATCCTAGCAAAACCTGCAGCAAATCCAAGCTCTTTGATAACTTTCCTGTAGCCAGTTATTTTAGTGTACTGGATCTCCTGCCAGCTGAAGGCTGTGCCCGGACAGTATTGCAAGCAAAGCTATTACATTTACTTCAGCAATTTTGGTTAAGAAGTCACAAGTCTCTGCCTTGTAAAAATCTGCCAGCAGCTTTTTAAAAAGGTTGTTTAGCCTCGGTTTTGCCTGTCTTATAAAAAAGGCTATTTTTGAAGCAAACAGCATAGCAACTACATTGCACAACAAAGCAGTGCCTGCCCAGAGACCTCCCCATGACAACAGGCAGGTCCAGGGCTGCCAAACTTTAGCTGGCCAGAGGTTAGGGGGGGAAAAAGGGACTTTCTGAACAAAACCATTTTGGCCAAGCCATGATTTGTAACTCAGAGAAGTCAAATACCTGATAAAGAAGATATGTGGACTCCACCAGCTCCGGCCTCAGGGGATAAAAGGGAACATCTGGGGCCTGCAGCTGCCAGTTGTACCTTTCTGGGAGAGCTCCATATCGTTTCCATATGGCATAATAGAAGGCATGGAGACAAATGGCATCTTCCACATCTCCTATCAACACCTGGGCACAACAGCAGCCAGAAACACGCACACTTAATGCTGCCAGCCAGCAAATGAGAGAATGTGGCATCTAATACAACACTCCCCTCATAAAACACACACAAAAAAAAACCCCAARAGTACTAATATATTCATTCTTTGCAGTAAAAGCTTTAGCAGAGCTCAGCCTCACAGCACAGAATACAAATGCTGAGGTTAAAAGAGGGAAGTTGAAAGTCTCTCAAATGTAGCAGAGAGCAGGCCAGGCCTCCCCACATTGTTATGTTAATGCAGAGCTGAACTGAGACTCTTATCAGAGCAGCCAGATGCAAACCACAGGTGGAAGCTGAGCTCAGGACTGCTCAGACTCACTCCCAGTCCAGGATTAGAATGAGCCTTTCTGACATCCTTGGCCTTTAGCAGGAAAGTTTACCTGCAGTCCAGGGAAAAAGGCCTGCAGAGAGTCAATCCAGGTGTTCATCAGCTGTCCCGTGTACATGTTCACGTTCACATACAGGGGAGGGTCGCCTTCGCCCTCATTGCAGGCCTCTCGACTGCAGGGAACAACAGGAACAGGGAAATAGGGAAATGGCTCTGTTTTAGGAGAACACAATGCACTGCCTCCAGCAAAGGCAAGGAGCCATAGGTTTGCTGGGCTGGGCTCATTTTGGAAGGAACCAAACCATCAGTCATGCTCTCAGAAAAGCGAATTCATAAAGGGATGTATCTTATCTTAAAGCTCTGCCAGCAGAATCTCTACCAAGAAGTCATGCTAGGGAAGATCAAGCCTTCGGAAGAACAAACCAGCCAATTTAACACATTTCCTTTGCAGTGCCAGCCTTTTCTCAGCCTTAACATTTATAAATGGGACACGAACCAGTTTGGCTTCCCTGCACCCACAACGCTGCACAGATCAGCTGAGGAGTGAAGGGACTACCATGGAAATGAGATTTTGTTTCTTCAACTAAAGAAGAGACACAGATTTTCTAAGGCATGACACAAAGCACTACATACAATGTCTCATGTCTTGCTGRAGTATCCATTGATAAAGAACTGATGCTCACATGGAATCACTCACCCTCTTCTCAAGTGGTTCTGGATGTTCCGGTAAGCGTCGTTGAACATCTCCAAGTCCTCCTTTTCTCCAAAGAGGATGTAAGACTTCAGCAGGTACTCATAGAACGAGTCCGACCCTGCTCCCAGGCCACTCTGCTTTCCAACCCAGTGACCAGTTTGGATATTCACAACGTTTCCTTTCAGAACACACAAAAAGTTTAGTCTGAGGTTGTTGAGTATACCAGAGGAAAATAATCCAGTCAAGACTTGGAAACATCACAGGTTCAGAAATTCCCAAGGAGGAAGGAGCAAAGTTTAACATCAGATAAGGCGTTACAGTGGTGGATTCATCTAAGGAACATCCACACACATGCAGTTCTTTTAAGTACTTTTAGTCATCTGCCAATCTAAATTATATTAATGGGGATACAAATCAGGGCCTTCAGCTTAATTTCCCAGTTTTGTGAACAATTTTATTTGAAGGAGTCCTTCAGAGACTCCATTTTTCTTACAAAACCCCCAAGTGCCATTTGGTCAACACAACCCCTGGGTACACAGAGAACGTGACTGAACAGCCACAGAGGGAGCAGAAGGACAAAGTTTAGGACACGTGAAGGAACTGCAGCCTGAGGCAGGTTCAACGTGGAGCCAGCCAACACCCCAGCAGCCCAGACATTACCCAGCAGTCCAGTGTGATTGCTCCTGAGGCTCCACAGGGCCTTCACAGCTCTCCTGGCCACCCATTCGAAGGTGGAATCGCCCAGCAGCCTGCTGAGGATCCCAAACTCCACCAGCAAGGATCCAGCTCCTGCTGTGCAGGTCTCGTTGTGGCTGTCTGGAGGAACTCCCTTCTTGAGGTTCACCTGGGAACAGGGGCAGTGCCAACGGGAGAGGCAGGCTGGCCCTCAGCCAGCTGCACCCTCACACTCACTAACAAGGCTTTTTAGCAGTTTTTGCACAATATACAGCCTGGAACGTGCATAGAGACACAAAACCAGCACATTGTTGCTTGGAAAGCTTTCCAGCAGGATTCCTGAAATTCATCTTCCAGCTTCCAACATCACGCTTAAAGTGGGCAATCCTCATTTTTCTCTTACACTTGCTAATTCTTCCAAATTTCAGTCCACTTTTTCATCCTTTCCACTAAACATTCAGGTTTTCCTTCTTTGCTTCCCCTCAGTTCATGCTCTTGAAACCAAGAGCTTCCTYAGTGAATGCTCCTCCCCTTCCCCACGGGACACAGCACTGAAGGGAAGTTATACCACCCTCAACTGCTTTACCAGACCCTGAACAGAAGTGAAAATTCATGCTTCTACAGCCTGAAGGTCTGGAGGAGAAGCAGTGCTGCTGTCTCCACAAATTAACAGCAGCCAGGCAAGTGCTAATTATAGTTTTGTAGTTTAGGGTTGTTCCAGTAAAACTGACATCCTTCTCCTTGCCAACTGCATCTGCTTAAAACAAGAGGAGCATCCAAGAATCCTAAAGTATTGAGTACTCACTGAGCAGTATTCAGGAAAATCACGAATTCCAAGCCCAGTTTGAGAAATATTTCAGAAGATTTTTATTTTAACACAATTATCTTAGTAGCAAGTCACCAATAAAATCACTCTCCTCAGCTATTTGCCTTTGCAGTATTTCTTGTTAACCTTGTTAATGACATTATTGTTTGCTGCTGTGTGACACGGGGCAGGGAACGCTCCAGCCAAACAGCACAGAAACAAACGACTCCTGACCCACAGGGAACAATAACCACAGTGAAAAATCAGCCCAGGGAAAACATTCACTAGACAGAAGGAGCAACTTCTGTATCGCCCACGTCACCAAAACTTAGGGCAGTTTCCCCTGTGTCATTTTAAAATATAGAACAGGTTCAGCACCCCAAGTGCACATGAAAGGGCAAAAAATTGAAGTTGTAGGACAGGTGAATTGCTTCTTTGAGCTTATTTCCCCCCAGGGCTGGGGTGTCCACTTACCCGAGGATAGGGGATCCCAGTCTTGGTGTTCTCAAAGGCTGGGAGCAGCCTCACTGCCAGGTCACGAGCCAAATGCAACAGCTCATTGTCATAATCCTTGATGGTCATATCACCAAAAGGCTGCTTGGTGTCTGTAATGATGATGTGGGCAGAAAGCAGGCTTCCCAAAACCCTGTGGGAAAAGGAAAATTCAGTTTTTCAGTCTGATCTAAACCTCGTTCTTCAGCTAAACCCTTACTGCTGTCACATCTGACAGAGTTATTACTTCGTGCACCTTAGAAGGTGMTCTGGTTTTCCCTCATCAGTAGTARAACATGTAGAAGTCATGCTGTCATCAGCAACAGTATCCCAAAACTTGCTTCTRCAAAATTTACCCAACCCAGTAGTTCCTTGTAACAAGTCTATTTAGGAGTGAAGACCTCCTTGTCCCTGGAAATGGCAGGAAGGGCGTTATATAGACTCAGCACTCAGAAAAAAGAAAGCCTAGCCAAGTTAAGCAGACGTAAACACTGCCTGAGACACTCAGAAAATGAAACCATTTAAAAGCAGGCAGTATCTAAGCCCATTTCCACGGGTTCCAAAACACGCGGGCCTGTTTTTCATCTAAAACGAAAGTGAAAGCGAGTAAAGCCCATGGAARAAAAACAAACCAGGGAAAAGCTGTCCCAAGGTTGTTTGTTGGGCACAGATGAGTCTCTGCTGCAAGAGCAACAACAAAAAGCAGAGTCTGCAAGCCAAGCACAGGTGAGACAAGTAATGTCTCCTTGCTTCAGGTCACACGTGACTGATTAAAATGCTTTTCATAATGAAAGGATGGAATATTTTCATAGAAGGTTAAGAAACAACTTACKTGAGGAACAATAAGGGAACCAAGCCTACCAAAGACATCCTAATCAATTACAGACACCAAGTCTTTAACCTGGTTACTGCTTTAAAGACACAAACTTAGCTCCACGTACCTGATCGTTGCCTCGAAAACTTGGACTGTTGAGTCTTTGTCAAATGAAACTGTGTCAATCACCAACTTCACTGCCTTCTGGAATTCTGAGGAGTTTCCCATCACCTTTTACAGAAAAACRAAGCTATTTTGTACAATTGTTGCTTCAGAAGAGGGTTGGGGAAGAGAATGGCAAGTTCACATCTTAGACCAGCAGTCAGATTTAGCACACTGAGGGTTCAAACTGCCTCCACTGTCAGTTGAAGAGTTAAGTAACACAACTTGCAGAACAATGAAGTTTGATCTGATGTTTATTTGATCAAAGGTGAGTCCAACCTTTCAGGTAACCCAACACTGCATGTCCAGGAGTTCCCTTGTGCCTGTTTTCCACAGGTCTAAATTAGGAAGTGATACCCACTACATCCAGAGACAGATGTAAATTCAGCCTGGGCTGTAAGGAAGSAGGAATGTGGAAGGAAAACACAGGTTCCTGCTTGCCTAACTTCCTGAAAAGGCTGGGACCATACCTAGGTTTTTAACCAARGCACCATGTGCCAACTCTCCCCATTACCCAGACCCAATGGGGAAGCACCACACGTTTGACCTGAGCAATGAGGAACAGAACAAGCTTCCCCCATGCAGCAGCTTCTGAAACACAGGAGCCTTTAGAAACCAGAAGCTTTATATCTGAGAAAAAAAGTTATGCACTGCCCCACTGGTGACTGAGGACAGGAAGGCCCTGTTACCAGCCACGTAGCACAGATCCCAAACCACTCTTTCTGTGAAACCCAACATTTCCTCCACTTCTGCTTTCAGTTCTGCTCAGAGCTGCCCTGCTCAAGCAGCCAAGAGCTCCTCACCACTGCAGCAATCTCAGTGTAGAATGGGAAGGGTTTTATACCCCAAAGTGCACAAACCACCTCCTGCACCAGAGCAGACATGCACCCTACATGGCTCCAGCACATCAGTGAGCTCTGACACTCCAGAAYGCACAAAACCTGCCCTGGGTGCAAAAATGAGACTAATGAAACCTACTGGGGTCTCTAAATATGCCCAAGGAGGGGGCCCTTCCTCATGACACCATACCTGGTGCTACTAACATGAAACTGAGCTGCTCCTCACATTATCTTCYTATTTTATCAGAAATGCAAGTGAGAAGCAGCTTTACAGGTTCTCCCCTCCTTCCTTTCACCACTCTTCACACAGATCCATGTGTCAGTCAGGACCTCTCTGCCAAGTGCTACAACCAGAGCTCTTCCAGTTATTGTGCACAAGACAAACCTCCTCCTGACAGACCTCTCAGCAACTCACACCAGTCCCAGTCCAAACCCATCCTTCCTGAGCACCAGAGTGATGGCACATCCTAAAAGAGATTTCGCCTGGGCTTTGGGAAGAGCTCCAAACTTTCCTGTCTCTTCTGCAAATCTCTGCTGACACATCTCAACTACTCTTATTGTCTTATGCACGTGTGACACTGCTGGTTCCTGATCCAGCTGTTAGCTCATGATCCAGCTGTTTGCACCACCCAGCCAAGCCTTGGGGAGCACCCCCAGCCCGGGCAGTCCCGGGGGTGACTGGGGCAGTGTCCCCASCCCGAGGACTCACCGCCAGCGTGTCCAGCGCGTCGATCAGCGTCAGGGAGTAGTTCCCCAGCACATCATTGATGTTCAAGTTGGAGCTGCAAGAGCAGAATCACAGAATCATTAGGATTGAAGGATCCTCTGGAGATCATCCATCCAACCCCCTGCCCAGGCAGGGTCACCTGGAGCAGGTGACACCAGAACGTGTCCAGGTGGGTTTCGGATGTCTCTAGAGAGGGAGACTCAACACCCTCCCTGGGCAGCTGTTCCAGGGCTCTGCCCCCTCCACGGAAAGAAGTTCATTCCTGTACCTGAAGTGAGCCTACAAGAAATATGGAGAGGAACTTTTTAGAAGAGCCTGGAGTGACAGGACAAGGGGGAATGGCTTCAAACTTCAGGAAAGTAGGTTTAGATCGGATATTAGCAGGAAGTTCTTCCCCATAAGTGTGGTGAGGCCCTGGCACAGGTTGCCCAGAGAAGCTGTGGCTGCCCCATCCCTGGAAGTGTCCAAGGCCAGGTTGGACGGCGCTCGGAGCATTCTGGGATAGCGGAAGGRGTCCCTGCCCATGGCAGGGGTGGGAGTGCATGACCTTTAAGGTCCCTTCCAATCCCAACCATTCCATTACTCCTACTGAGGTGGAACTTCCTGTGTGTTGTTTATGGCCATTACCAACAGTCCTGTCGCTAGCAGCACTGGGCAGAGCCCTTGCCCACCCACGCCGCGCCCCCGGCAGACACACCCGGCCTGCTGCCGCCCCAGCGCCCCGGCGCTCCCGGCCCCCCCCGGCAGGCGTTTGCAGCGCTGCCCGGTCTCCGCCGCCCCGGCACTCACGGGTCGCGGCGGTCGGGCCCGCGGCCGCGGCAGTGCAGCGGGTCGAGCTCGTCGCTGGGGAAGGCGTGCTCCATGTAGCTGTCGTAGCCGAACGCGAACATGCCGCGGGCCGCGTCCCGCAGGCGCGCCCGCAGCTGCGGGGGGAAGGCGCCGCTGTAGCGCCGCTCGTACTCATCGCCGCCCGCCGCCGCGCCCCACAGCCGGGCCCCGCGCCCCGCCGAGGCGCCGGGCGGGCCGGGCAGCGGGGGCGGCCGCGGGCCGGGGCAGGGCAGGCGCGGGTGCAGGCACAGCCCGCGGGCCAGCGCGGGCAGCAGCGCCAGCAGCGCCTGCAGCCCGAGCCGCAGCAGCAGCAGCCCCAGCACCACCGACCGCCATCGCATGGCCGCCCGCGCATAGCGCAGCGGCGCCGCCCGCTCCGCGCCGCGGCTCCTTTAAGAGCGGCGGGGAACCACGGGCCGGGAGCGGCGCGAGGCCCGCCCGCGCCGCGCTCCCATTGGCAGAGCCGGCGCGGGGGCGGGAGCGGCCGCCGGCCATAGGGCGCACGAGGCATCACTCAGGGACGGAGCCCCGCGGGGTTAAAGGGGCGGGCGGCGCGGGGCTGTCGTGGCACGGCTCGGGGCGGCGGCTCGGCGGGGTCAGAGCGGGCCCGGGCGGGGCCGGAGCGCGGCGCGGCCTCCCCGGACACGGCCCCGCCCCACTGCCGGGTCCTGCCCTGCGGTGACAACCACCCCCGCAGCGCTTCGGGCTGGGGCAGAGCGGCTGGAGGGCTGCGAAAGGCCCTCGGGGTGCCGGTGCCAGCGGCTGGACATCAGGAGGAATTTCTGCATGGAAAGGATGGTCGGGGATTGACAGGAGCTGCCCAGGGAAGTTTGGAGTCCCCATCGCTGGAGGTGTCCAAGGAAGGCCTGGACGTGGCACTCGGTGCTCTGGGCTGATGACAAGGTGCAGATCGGGCACAGCCTSGACTCGATGGTCTTTGAGGCCTTTTCCAAACTCAGTTATTCTGGGATTGTGTGACACGTGTGACCCGCAGCTCCTGCAGCCCAGCCCTGCTCACTCCACGGCGGCATCAGGAGACCCTTGCCCTGCCCTGGAGCCACAGAWCACGTCAGGGAACAGCGCCCGGGCGAGGGCAGGATCCACATTCCTCGGGCAGCAGGGAATTGCAGAGGGAGGAAGCCAAGCCACATTCCCAGGCCAGGATCATGGAGGAGATGGACACAGGGATTCCCATCCCACAATGCCAGAAGTGACCGGACAACAACGTGGCAAACAGAGCAAGTGGTGTGAGCACAGCACGGGTGACGCAGGAGGGATGGGCATGGAGAGCAGAGCAGCTCCGAGGCAGCTGCGGTTCCCCAGAGCTGCAGAAACAGAAGAGCTGACAAATGCCACGTGTCGATGGGAAAGTGAAAACACTCCAGCAGTACAGGTAAAACCAACCCCACTGACGATAAGCAGAAAAACAGAATGAAACCACAGCTGGGGGAGGTAAAGAGGAGAGCCAGCTCTGAGCTACCCCAGGAACCTCAACAGCATCCGAGTCACTGGCTGTGAACCGGTGTAGTTGTCACTGACCTGAGCAGCCCTGCTCACTCTGCTCTTGCATCCTTTTACCAACAAAGTGCTTGATTTCGTACAAAGAAGTTGGACAGAATATGAAAAATGCCTCCGCAAGGAAAAAAATAAGACTATCTACATAGAGAACCAGACAATATGATCTGTCTTCAGCCTGTATTTCATAGTAGTTCAGAAGTCAAATCCTGTTCTTTGTTTTCCAATTATTGCAACAGAAACAGTAGAATGAATAAAACCAAACCAAAACAAGTAGCACAACTCAGTGGTCCATCCAGACTTCTGTGTACTGACTCCTGGCAAAGTCCTAGGTCTTGGTCAATCTTTCAGTTCCCTTCCTCAGTCTGTAGAATTCATGGATCTTTAAAATGTTATCCATGCCAAGAAGGGGAATCATTATTGACTATAAAAAATGAGGAGAATTCCTCCTTGTTGCRAAGACTGAAATATCGACACCCCAAGTTAACACAATTAAACACAAGCACCTTAACAGTTTAATTCACTCTGAGACTCTTACGACAATCAAGTTTAGCTTTAAATTTCACGCACCACAACAACTTTTTCTTTCTCTACTGCTGTATTTGCTGTTTGTTGAATAACACGGTTTAGGAATTTCAACACAATGGGCTTTTTTCAGAGATAAATGCAAATAAGACCAACCAATGCTTCCAGTACCACAGCAAAAATAATGAGAAATAGGAATTTCACAGGCTGACCTCTCCAAGTTACCCACACTGAGCATGAGATTTACAGTCACTCTCCAGATAAAGTTATGTAGTTAAAGCTACCCAAATGTTTCCCACGATTAGGTAATGAGGGTTCTTAGATATTTCTAACATTAACGTAAGCAGCTGCCCTACTACAGATGAATATGCAAAAAAATGGTTTTCAACAACACTTTATTGAAGCACTTCAAAATTATCACAATGATAGATGTTGCCTTTAACAGAATAAAACCTGTCATGTCATAATTAAAAGGCACTAATCCTGGCACAAAGGTCTACTTACCCACCTTCCACTGTGAGGGAAATAAAAACATCAAGGATTTCACTTCTCCTTATAAAGAGTATGTGCAAAGCCCCTCTGAGTGCCATTCTGTGTTTGTCACTTGAGTGACATGTAAGGGAAAACCCCACTGTTTCACCAGGACACACCTTAACATGCAGCATCTGCAGCCCTAAAGCAACAGAGCACTCACTGGAGGTTCATCATCTGGTGAGACAAGTTGTTCTACACTCACTTTGTGGGAACAAAGCCCTGAAACACGTGAGGCTCAGGCACTCAAACATTACTTATTTAACACGAGTCGCTGTCCGTGTCAGCTTAGAAACACAGCCTAAATATCCTGCTTTACACCCCCTTTTTGGAATCCACACTTAGTCAGGGTCAGTGCAAGAGCAAGGCAGGGGAGCAGTGCTGGGCATGCTGGGGGGAGCACAGTTCCTGCAAAGCAAACCAGGACATGGCATTGCACAGCCACGGCAACGACAAATGAAACCCCAGGAAAGTTAAAAGCTTGATAATCCTGCTAAGCCATACCTCAGGTTATTACAGATCCCCGCACAACATTCCTATATTAAACAGACAGACTGTTTAAGGCATTTTCTTTGGCCTTTTCTTCTACCAGAAAGTGAAGATTATGCAGTTTGATTTGTCAGCACCCCAAAAGGTCCATCTTTGCAACCTGTTTCCATCAAGATGCAAAGAGAGAACATAAATCAATGAGAAACTGGATTATTGGTTCCACAGATCATGAAACAGCTCCGTATTTGTGCATCTTTCCTGTTGCCAAGTGATGGGACAGAACTGCTCTGTGCAGCTGCTCAGCCCCTCAGCTGTACCTGGGCGATGAGAACTCCCCTGCTCTGTAATTGCACTTTAATAAACCACCATCCACACTGAACCTCAGACGTCATGGACACTCCAAGGAAAACTCTCACACAGCCAGAGCTGTGGGGGCAAGCACAAACATTCCTCATGTCATCACTGCTGCTCCAGGACCACTTGCACTGAATAAAGCCACCACCAAGGACTGAGAGCTGATTTGAAACCCCAGGACACCACACAATGCCCACACCCCACCCAACAGAGGTAGGACTGCTGTCTAACTTCAGGTACGTTCACCACCAAGAACTCTATCTGGCTCAGAATCTGCCCTTTCACAAGAGCTGCATTTCTTAATAGTCAACACCTACATCAGAGGAGTTTCAGGACTATGCTAGTGACGCTACAGTAATTTATGTTACTAAAATGCATGCTCAAAAGCAACTTTTGTTAAGAGAATAGGAAATTTAATCAGCCTCTTTTAACTGTCCATGATCACTACAGAGCCCGAGACAAGTAACCAYGGTGAGATGACATTTCTAGAAGAACACAGCTGCAGCATCCAAGTTCAGCAAACACCACTGCTAATGCCTGTCCTGGGCTCCACACCTTTATTAGGACAGAAGAGATTTAACTTTGGACATAATGTGCCAGATGAGTATTTTTTTCAGTCCAAGGCTGAAAGGTGTTGAGAAGGAAACATTTACTACACTTCCCTTGTTTCAAAGGGGAGGTATCTGGCAGTTAGTCAAGYCCAGAAACAGAACAAGTGCAATCTCTGCACTGGAATCAAACAGCCACTCTGAGGTCTCCTTTCTGCCACAGGAGTAACCAAGGGCATGTGGAAGAGCAGTACCAGAATGGCTGTGAAACCCAGCTGGGGGCATTCTGTGAAGTACTGCAAATGTACTTTTTAGAGCACACATATCATAGGTGGCCCCTGTGGCTCTCCCTGCTATTTACACATAGAAACCATTACTGAAATACCACATCAAGCAAAGAGCTGTTGGTCAGTTCATACTACAGCTGATTTACTGGAGTGATTGGTACTGGTATCACACCAACTGGAGTGACAAAGCTTAGTGCACTAATACTGTTTTCAGGTTTGTGTCTAGACGAATTTTACTGGTTTTGCATGTGGGAAACTCCCAAAGAAATATGCACATGATCTTTAACAGTCACGAGTCCTTCCCACCAGCTGAGTTACAAGCGAAGGATGCTCAAAGACCTGCACTCAGCACTAAAAACTAACCTGATCCAGCTCAAGTTAGAGAGCTTACATGGAGACAAGCCCTGAAACAAGACATTCAATTTATGATCATTAATTGGAAGATGTTGACAGACAGTCCTATAAATTAATCAGTGTCCCAAGAGAAATTAATCCAATGAAAGCCTTTGGGAGSAACAGTCAGTGAAATTTCAGATTAAAATCACAGCTAAGATTTTATTCAAGACCTCAGTCAACAAAAGCCTCACTTTCCATGGAGATAAGAATCTTTCTGCTTTAATTGGCAGTGAATGATCAGGCACTGCAMGATCTGACACTTGCGCTAGAAAAACCAAGGTTTTATTCTAGGCTTGACACAAGAACCAAGTTTGCAGACACATGCATTTCTCTCTTGAAAACAGAGCTCCAGAAGGCTGCCCCTACCTCAGACCCKTCAGCTGACCAGTGCTTTTCACAAACATAAAAAAAGCCCTGAAATCTGCCCAGACTGACTATCTGAGCTTGCTCAAGTCAGTGAAGCAAGCCCCTGACCTCAAAGGTAGTTTTATGAGCATTTCACTGGAATAATTGAACCCCAGAATATAAAGGTATTTACCAATCCTTCTTCCCCCACTGTAATCTTTGGCAGAGGAGACAGACATCCCATCACGTATTTCCATGAGTTCAGCCACATCAACTCAAGTCAGTCAGTTAAGTGTCAATACAACCCTCAAAACATAAGTTTATTGAATAAAGCTGAAGAGCAGTAAACCAACATATGCATCCACCTAAATAAAAAAATTCACGTATTTACAAAGTTCAGTAATTGTATAAGTTGTTCACATGCAGAGAGTAATGCACAGGTTAACAATTGGTAGTGTTTGGATGCCATAAACGCTGAAAGCAGTGAAGTAGATAAACACCAAACACATCAAGTTTAGCTATAGGCCAGTTAACTAAACAGTGACCTGGTCCCCCACAAAGATTCACACATTCTAGTTTAGTTCCTTATTATAGGCACAAGCAAGTTTGCTAAATAAAAGTAACTGTAGCAGTTCCTGGTGAACTCRGGACTACAGTAGCAAGTTAATACACCCTCTCCTCTACAGCACCAGAGTATGGATTAATTGAAATCATGCTTCAGAGAACTGAAAGGGGACAAAAAGTTAAAATGCAACTTCAGACTGAAGGCAGGCAGCGTGTAGTGTCTGTGCAACAGTGCCAGAGGTGGGACACAACGGTAAGGCCATGGCAGTCTGCATTAACACTGGCTTGTCGGAACTGAGAGGGACTCAATCAACAGTGCTCCCACCCAGAGACTCCCACGGGATGCAAACCACGTCGGGGTGAGGGATCACACACAGTGTGAGGCAACACAAGCAGGTGCACCATGGGTCTGCACACACGAGTAAAGCTACACTGACACTGCTGGATGAACAAACCGGTCTTAACAAGGCTGTCCCTTTAAATACGCTGAAGTCTTTGAGAAAGTAAAGCTACAAAAACATTACAATCTTGAGTTTACACACACTTCCCTAAGCTGCAGGAGCTAGTCAAGAAACAGGATCAATTCATTGGCTCTCTTGTGCTTTGCCACAGTAGAACRTGTCACTGCATCTGCCAGGCTTTGCACATGGTTACATGGAGAAAGCAGGCGGGTCTAGAGTTGTCACAATAGCCCAGGTATTCCATAGCACCAGGTGAAACTGTGCCCAGCCATTCCAGGAGCAGGAGAGACACTGACAAGTACACAGAGATTGTGCTAAAGGTCAACAACTGCCTCGATACAAGAGCATCAGTAATTTGGRTGTCATGCAGCTGCTCAGAATGCATGTTCTGGTTTCAGAGAGAGACCACGAGTATCTGGAGATAGAAAAATGTATTTGAACAAAGCCTGATGTTCCTAGCAATTTGTTTTCATGCTGGAATACTCCAATTTTTGAAAGTTTGACAGAACAGTCCATTCCCATCCCCCACATAAAYGTTAAACAGAAGCAACAGAATGATTTTAAACAGATGACTTTCCTAATTCATCATGAGTTTTCTTTTTCAAGTGACAGGATCCCAGCTGTAGATTAGTGATGCTGATCTATGCCTTGTGCTCCCCTCTGCAAACAGTTTCCATTTCTCTGCTTACATACACACATCACATGCATTTGTGAGATCAATCAGTATCCCACAACTCACGCTTAAATGTTTTCTAACTACTGTATGTGGCATCTTACAGAATCTTAATGCTGTCAAGCATCAGCATCTTCAAGCCACTAAACACTAGAAATAAAACACTTGCTGAAAATCATATAAAAACCTGGCCCTGAAAAACCAGAACAGAGTGTACCATCGTAGTTAACATGGTAGAGATATTTTTTTAAAAAGCCCCCCCCACAACCCTCCCACCACAGATGGTTGTAAAATAAATATTTGTGCTGACTTTATCATGACAACTCTAGTTGTTTTGTGACAGAATAGGAATACAAGTCTTCAGCAGTGCACATGAGAAATGAACCGTGAAAAGGCAGATTCTTGATACAGGATTTTTGGGTAGTATCTCATTATGGAGGGAAGTGGACAATTGAGATTATGGCCAACTGGTACTGGAGATTCCAGGAAGACTTCAGCTTCTTCTAGATTTTGAATGCTGAATAAGCCACTGAAGCGTGATATCTACAGGGAGAGAGAAGAGAAGTTCCACATTCAAGTGTCTGTACTGGGATAAGTGGCATGGCTTTGGTWTTCCAGTGTCCCCAAACACAGAACAGGAATATCCAAGCCCTTCCCTAAAGGATGGCCCAGGGCAGAGCAACAGAATTACTACTTAGGATGCCTGCTGTCTGTGTGTCTCTGCCCCACACACCCTGGTTCCTCAGCTCTGCCCACCTCTAGGAAAAACACATCCCTTCAGCTGGTACTTCAGTCTGGCTCCAATAATTAGTTTGAGATGAGCATTGCTCTATTTAGCCAGTCTGCAGCTCCTCACCTGCTGAGAGCAAAGTCACTTTAGCCCTGTGGTACAAGGCACCAAGCTCCTCCCTGCCTGGAAGAGGCTCTCCTAAGAAAGGGAAAGGCCCTGGCTCCACTCCAGCAGCTCTTTCCCCGGAGCGTCAGTGATGCTCAGCTGTGCTGGGAGCCTTGTGTGCATCTGCCACAGAAGGGAGGCTCTGCTTCTGTCCATCAGGTTTGAACCTCTAACTGATGCCAAAGTGACAGGGAACCCATAATTGTTCCACAGACTATACATTTTTCCTAGAAAGAAGCTGAATCCTTAATGTAAAGCAGTCCTGCTACCCTTTAGAGCTTCTCCTGGGAGCATCACCCTGAAGTTTCCTCATCAGCAAACTCCTGTTACCCTGGCAATGCACCAGGGTTAATCCCATGGCAGCCACGGAAGGCATCAGGAGAAGGATGGCAGMTGTTCAGTTCTGTGTTTTCACTCAGCTGACTCAGTTTACTTACAAAACTTATGGCAAGTTCCAGATATTACACAGGACATGGTTTCTGCCTCCGAACTCCAGAAGTTCTAAAGCATTTGATGTCTGTGTCAGACAAAGGCCCTGTTTGGCTGCAGGGGACAGGGACTAACAGATGACACAACACAAACTGCTCTGATAAGACAGCAAGGGAAGGTGATCATCTCAAAGGAATGACTTGAAGAAAAACTTGCTGCAAGTACTTGGTATCCTCACCAAGTGAGGCAGAAGTGAGAGCACCTGACAGAAGTATAAAACCATTTAGGCCAAGCTAACAGTGAGACTGATCAGCTATTTCCTGCAAACTAACTGAAGAAAGCAGCAGATTTCACAGGGACTGACATGTTTTGGTAACTACCACCCCTCACTGCCATCAGGAGCTATGCTGAATTTAACCAGTGCACTCACACACCKTGCTTTGATTTGTTCCTGGTTTCCTGAAGATAGGAACCTTGTGTTTAAGAAGTTACAACCCCCCAGTCCATCCTCTGACAGCTCTTCATAAAGCTCAGCATTTGGGGTTAATAGTTACCTATATTATCTTTCTCTTTGCAAGAAATTGAGTAGCAGCAGATTTCTCTGTCCTGAATAGCAGCAAGGTTCCTAGGAAAGAGAGAACATTTCAGCACACATTTCACTGGCACAAGGACTCTTCCCGAGAATCTGAACTGTTCCTCTTCACCTTCCCCACACAACTTGTTCTGTACAATGTTCAGTTACCTCCTGTTGCTGGGTTTTCCACTCATAAATGTGAGCTTCCTGATCTAATAACAACCCATGTACATGAATTTATTGAGTTAAAGAAATGTTTCTTAGGAAGGGTTAGACTTACATCTTTTCAATTAGCTGTTTCTCATCCAAAGCATTAGGAAGGTCTCTCTTATTTCCAAGTACTAGAACCTGAAATCCAGAGAAGGAAATGGTTATAGCTTTGCTTAAAAAAAAACCCAACAAATCAACAGAAAAAACCCAACCAAAATCAGAAAACCAACAAACTTCAAGGGAGTCTCATGAGCAGTCTGCACCTGCCTATTAAATGGAATGGAATGAATATTCACTATTAAACCAGATCAAGAGGGAAGACTGACCTAGTCACAGGGAAAGGGGGTACAAATAAACTGTTCTGTGCAAAGAGCCAGCACGGGAACACATCAGCTGATAAAACAGAGCATTCACAGCAGACTCATCTTGGAATCCCCAAACTTACTCTACACTTCTGTACTACACTGTGGTTAACCTTTAGTCAAGAGCATGAACTCATATTATGGAATCCTCCAGACTACTGTTTGAATTGTATTTATTTTGTTTTGTGAGCACTGAATGAAGTAAGATCACTGAAGGTCAACAATTTGATTTAAGGCACTGGGGGCAGGTATTGCTCATGCTTATACTGCTCAGTAAGGTTAGGCCTTAAAATTAAGAGTTCAAGGCAGACTTCAGAGTTGCTCAAGTTATGCCCATTCCTCAGTGACAATGAATGCTGTTTAAGATGCTGTTACTTACAGGGATTCCTTGTAACTGGGGCTTATCTAGAAGATTGTGCAGCTCATTTCGAGAGGCTTCTATTTTTTCACGATCTGCAGCATCTACCATGTAGCTTTAAAGAGAATTTCAGGTTAGGTCAGTGACACTGAGCTCCTGCAAAAACATCAGCCTTTCCTTTACACTGCCAGTTCTGAGCACATTCAACAAGGCTTTAAACAAAGCTAGGACCTCTATGCAGAGAATTTGGGTTTTAAAAAAAATTCTCTAAGAGCAGAGTAGAAGGAAGATCCTTTGAGTTAGACAGCACTGCCACCCAGTTCAGACAGGGAGGAGTTAGAACTCCAGATCAGACACCGATAAGAAAATAACCCATCTTGAGCTCTGAACTTAAGGGTGAAAAAGGTCAATGTGGTTGCAGTAGAGGTTCAGAATCACAAGGAGCACTACAGAGTCAGGCATGCAGTGTTAGGAAGGCTCCCAGAGAAGAGCAGCACATCTGAGGGAAGCAGAGCTGAAGGAAGGACACTTACACAATAGCATTAACTCCTCTGCAATATCGCTCCCACATGCTTCGGAATCGGGGCTGCCCTCCTATATCCCAAATCTTAAGGCAAGGGGAAAAAGACAATTTAGCCATGCACTGTGTTTAAACATGTCAGGCAAAGATAAGACAAGAAATCACAACAGTTTTTCCTTTCTCCTTAAGCAGCTGCAGGACCCCTCCCTTGTTAAAACAGGAATAATCCCTTGCACAGCTGCTCAGAGCTTAGGGCCAGCAGCAGGAGGTGCAAACTGGAGCACCTCGCACCAGATGCAASAACATTCCTGTGTACTCAGGTCACACACTGAGGTATACAAGAAAATCAAATGTATTCACTTAAAGCTTTGCTTTTGATGGAAACCCTCCCTTAAGCAAACTGATGAGCAGGAAAGCAGCATCTCTGGGCCTGAAACATTCTGATTAAAGCCAGACAGCATTATCACAACAGTGCTTTAACTAGTCCATGAACCTGGGAATCACACACAGATTCTCATTTAAGAAACTCCATAAATAACCACAAATGTCTTCTGAAGCTACTYGACAGATTTAGCTGAGCCTCTTCAGTTTTCTATATTTATCCCAAGGCTGGAAGCAAATCAGAGCAAACATGTCAATTTTCAACTAGAAGCTGAAGAAAACAGTCAACAATGGCAACATACCTTTATTGTAACATTACCCTTTGTAACTTTCCTCATGTTGAAGCCCACAGTAGGAATCATATCTTCACTGAATTGACCTGACTGGGGGAAAAAAAAAAAGACAAAGTTAAATTTAGTGCTWATCTGATACAGCTGGTTTACATAGTAAAATATCACAAGCTTTTTCTAACCATTTGCCTTCCAGCTGAAGGCTTGACAGCCAAAAAGTCATGGATGTTAAATCCACGTGTACTGGAGCTTGTGTGAAGTCAGTCAACTCATTTCTTACAAGCACTGAAATCATTTTTCAAGCCTTGAGGCAGTCAGGGGAGCAAAGTTACGTGGGAAAGTGCTTTTCACAGCTTAACACATGGACAGCCAGGGCAAGGACAGGAAAAGAGCCATTCACCTATGTCTGCTGGAGCCAAGGTCTACACGTCAGATCTCCCAGTTCCCTGGGAGCTAGAAAGATCCAGGAGACCTCCCTCTGATGCAAACTCCTCTCTGACCAGCATTTGCAGTAATAAATCATTCCTGTGGAGGAAACCTCCAACCCACAGGTATGGGGTGACTCCCTGAGGAGCGCTGAAGGCTGGAAAGTGGAAGGACCTGACGAGTCAGCTTCCTGCCAGACTGCAGTGTCCAACTTGTTCTGCAGTGGGAAATGCAACTCCAGAGTATTTGAGTCTGTTTCCACCAGACATTCAGCATCACTCCAAGCTGTGACAGAACTGCTGCAAACAGCATTGCACTGGAGAAGTTATCCAGTGGCAGATGTTTTACTGTCTCTCACACTTTGATCTGCAGCAGCTTGAGAGCCAAGTTGCCAGCTATCTCCTGCAGCCAACCCAGGAGCCAAAACAAGAGTTTAACACTACTACAGATTCCTCCCCTGCTCCCTTGGCTGTTTGGCAGAAGGTGAATCAGCCACAGTGGCCATTATGAAGCTCACTACATCCATTATGGGTAATAGAACCAGACAGTCAAGCACATTTGGAAAAGTTAGGGCTGATCCCAACGCATTCAGTTGTTTAATTAGGGTTTGAAATCACAGCAGCAAAGTCTGCATCTCTCTCCYGATGCTGCCCAGAGAACTTACCCTGGGTTCAAAGCCGTTTGGGATCTCTGAAGCAGACACACCACCCCAGAGTTAGGGCCTGACTGCCCACAGGCTGGAAGGAGCAACTAAGCCTTACCAGGTGGCCGTGAAGGCCAACAGCTCCTGGCTTGTATCAGAACACTGTGGCCAGCAGGACCAGGGCTGCATGAGGAGCCTGGGTCAGTCCCCTGCAGCACTGCTTCAGAATCCCCTCCACCCTTTCTAACTTAGCAAGGTGGGTGCCCAATGGGAATGCCTGTCCCGTAGCTGCTCRCTCCTGCCCAAAATCCCAGGGCATGAGCTGCCCATTCCAGCCAGGGTGATCAGCACAGCTCAGAGCTGGTGGTCAGCTGTGCTGCCATGGCTGAGGCAGCTCAGTTCGGCTCCTCAAACCAATCTTGCCTCTGAAGGGTCACTTGCCACAGTGCTCAAGCACCACAGCATTCCTGCCTCCACATTCCTGCCTCCACAGTCACACCCCACACCCACAGCTTCTATCCCAGCGTCTCCCAAGCACTCCCTGAACCTCCATCTCTGCGCTGCTGAGTATTATCCCATATGCTGCCAACTATTCCCACTCAGAGACTTCCARATCCTTCTCTCGAGAGCTGTTCTTATCAATAGGAACACACATTCCAGGAACCTCCTGGACTCATCACCTCTCCTCTGGATTTATTTCCAGCAGACATGTGGGAAGTCGAAGGCCTCTACGAGAAAAAGGCCTAACAATGGTGAGACTTCTCCCAGCTGCTTCAGGATTTTGAGGCCTCTTCCTCCTGGTTGGGTGGTCTAGAACAGACTCCCACCAGGATAYCTGCCCTGCTGGCCTTCTCCCTGATTCTTACCCATAAACAACCTTATCATGACCCTCATCAGGCTGTAGACAGCCCAAACACCGTGACACACAGGCCTATCCCTTCCCTACCCATCCCTGTGGAGAGTTTATAGCCCTCCCTTGCAGCACTCACTGTGCCAGTCATCCCACTAATTGCAGCGTGTTCAGTACCAATTTCATGCTCTCCCACTGCTCTTTCAGGATACAGATTCCTGCAGATTGGAGCAGCACTTCATTTGCCACATCTTTAATGTAATGCTGAAATTACTGTGACCCACCACAGGGAAACTTTACAGAATCTTCAGGAAAGCTGCTGCATCTTATATTCCTTCCCAAGTACTCTCTACCCACGCTGCACATCCCAAAACTTGTTCTGACTTGCTTAAAACCTCAAAACCTCAAAACTGCAGTCGCTCAGTTACCCTTGAGTTTCAGCTGCCTGTTCTCTGCTTTGCAGAGGGACATTCCAGCACTGACACAAACATTTGGTCAGCTCAGGTCTTCCATTTGAAAGACCTTCCTGTGACATGAGTGTGGGTGTTCCTCTGCTCACCCAAAGAAAGCTACTGGCAGTCACCTTCTCTTTTAAGACAGGTCAAAAATTGGTTAAAACGATTGTAAAGGATTTTAGCAGCAGACAGTGATCTCCTTTGATGGATTCTGCTACTGTATTCAACTGTCTTGGCCCAGAAACTGTTCTTTAAACCTGGAATTTAGAGGGCTTTTGTTTACTACCTCTTCAGAGGAAAAAAGCCGGGAATTCAGCTTCAACTTAAGAGTATTCATATGCAAAAGCTACTCTACAGCAGAACAAAAACTAGAAGGCAGTTCTGTTTGAATCAGACCCTTCCAAGAGCAGATTACTCAGTGCTATCACTGTGTGCTCTCAATCCGATTCTCTCTCCTCCTAAAATACCAGCTTTAAACCAGGTCTGATATGCAAAGCAATATTTTCAATTCCCGATGGGAAAGCCTTTGGCTGCTGTACTCAGCAGCATTGCTCCAACACTCATCAAGGACAGCAGGAGTAGCTGCTGACAAACCCAGCAGTGTCTTGTTTTCAGCACTTGTGCCCACCCCACCAGGCAGGCACTGAACTCCCTGCAGGGCTCCTGGGACGGCAGGAGCTGTCCCAGCAGGGATTCTGAAGGAAGCCTCAGCCCCCCTGAGCCCCTGCTGTGCTCAGACCACACAGCACCAGCACAAACCGAAGGTCACCAAACAACATTAACTGCAGCCCGTGTGGGAGATAAGGGACAGGGAGACTAAACAGGGAGTCTAAACAGACTGAATTTCAGAGGCCACATGCACAAGGAACCCACAGGACTGATCCTTAAGCCTCCTGGTTTAAGAGATGCTCCCTTCTGGATACTCAAAGCTCCTGGAGAACCCAAACATGTGATTTTAGAGCAGCATGAACCAATTTATCTGGATGAGTACTTAAGTTGGATAAAGATTCTTTAGAGCAGCAGGACTGCTTCCAGACTGAACTAAGGGACTGTACTCCATGAATCAGTTTGGGTTCAGCTTACGCGGTGTCAGTACCAGCACTAACTCTCACGGACTGCAGCATTTCTGAACGAGCCAGCTACAGGTACAGTTCATTTCCAGAGGAAAACTTTGGACAAGTCTTAGGTGATGTTGGCATCACCTAACATTCCAGAAGTGTACAAAGGGTGCAAGTTTAGACCCTTCCAGTATTTCATTAATATTGCAAAAAGCTGCTTACTAAACCTACTATTTCCAGCTGTCTTGAGTCAAAAAAACCCAAACCAAACAAAACCATATTCTAGCTACTTCATCTGCCTTTCCATAGCCATAAACTACAGCCAGGAACTCAAATTCCTGGGAGTTATAGAATGATAGAGTGGTTTCAGTTGGAAGGAACCTCAAAGACCATCCAGGCCCACCCCCTGCCATGGGCAGAGACACCTTCCACTATCCCAGGTYGCTCCAAGCCCCGTCCAGCCTGACCTTGTACAACTCTTACCAGACTGTCAGCACCAAGCCCCTCAAGCAGCTTAATTTTGATTCCCCAGCCTGCACAAGGACATTYTTTCTGCATCAGAAAAGGTCAGGGCAGCCTTTAGTTTGCATCTCATAAACCTGACATGATTCATTACTGTTATAGGACCAATTTCTTCATATAGACTTTGTTACTGCACAGCAAAGATTGTTTTATCTCTACTCATAATACTTCTCATGCAGCTAGGTGACATCACAAACAAGCTTAACCAACTAGGAGACAACACCACTGGACTGTGGAATCCAGCCAGGACACTCCCAATCCACCTGAACCAGTGTATTACATTAAACCCTGCTGTTCATCCCTAAATTTCTTTCTTTTCAAACTAMGAAAAAATGCTGCATGTCTCCAAAATTTCTTCTTTAAAAAAATTATTTTAAAAGCAGTGTAATTTTAGCATTATACCAAGCTACCCCTACACTAAGCCTCCTCTGCAACACTCATAGCCTGAACCAAGTAGTGCATCATAGATGGACAAATCAACTCTCTATAGTCCAGCTTCCTTCTTTAGGAAGTAACTCAGTTTTCCAGTTACTTGTGATCATGACCAGAAGCCAGAACTCCAGTTTAGAAGCTTCAATCCCTGAAAGGCTTCCCAACGGCACTTCCAGGAATGATTGCAGCAGAAATCGAAACAGTGGTATCTGATAAGAAAAGGCATTTTTATTTCCCCAACCTGGCTTCAATTAAATTCATAAAAAAGCCATAATTCTATCTAGAAGTCAGTCATGTAAGAGCGCAGGACGTTTCATGCTGCTGATAGTCAAGAAAGCATCTTCATCCAGGTGTTACCACTTAAAGCTCTGCCAYTGCTTACAAAGTGTTCTACAGGAACCCAGGACCACTATGGAAAAAGCAGATTCTGATTTGAGTCCCCTGTTTCAGCCCACCTGGGGTACAGCAAGTAGGACCTCAGAGAAAGGGTATGAGTCACCTCCTAGGAGCTTTATTAGCTAATGAAGTGATGCAATGCATTTCAAGAGACTTCTGCCATTAAGAAACACTTCAAATTTTATCACCATTCTGCCTTAGCTACTGTGCRTATGAAGTGACAACACACACGATTTATGGCCTACCTGGGTGGTTCAAAAGGCACTAAAACAGCAGTGAAGCTCTTCAAGAGCAATATTTTTCTGCACTTCTCTGGTGTGGCTTCTTCAAGTCAAAGTTACTCCTAACAGTCATGAGAACAGAAGGAAGTYACAGCTCCCAGCTGGCCAAAGGAATCTTTTGTTGAGAGGTGCTTCAGGAACTGCCTCTCTCTAGAAATCAAGGCCTCATTCCAATGCTTGTCAGATACTCCAAAGTTAAAAAACAAACCACACTAATCCAGGCTCTGACACAAACCCTAAAAAGGGACCTTTTATACCCTGTCACTACAAACAGGTTGAGTTTAGCTCTTGAACCTGATAACTGTATCAGARAAGTCCAACTTCCACTCCTCCAGATCTCTGCTCGGTATCAGGCTAATGAGCTGCAGTGTTCCAGCGCCAAACATCTGGACCAAGGATCAACCTACCAGGCTTCAAGCAAAACTTCTAAAAAAACCCCAGGATATGCCACTCTTCCACGAGCTATGCTTTTGAAGCTGCACGAGTGCCCCATTCTCCAGCAGCACACGCTGCCGGGGCCGGGAGCAGAGTCAGTTTACTCGAGTCATGTTTCAGTTGCGTCACACGGCCACACTCGCCTCTCGTGCCTCCCCACACCAGCATGGCCAGGGCTCCCAGCTCCAACTGCCATGCTGAGGGAAGCCTGGGAATGGCCACGAGCTGCAGAGATGCAAATGACCCAAGACACTGCAGAGTCTGTAAATAATGGGCATTTCCAGCACTCCGATCAGGAGCTGACAATTCCAGCTGCCATCCCAGGATGACATGCAGTTTCTCTGAATAAGAGCCACAGGCCATGTACATTAGGGAAATTAGGACCAGGAAGAAATGATATCCTCCCTTGTGAGCAAGTTTACTCATGCACATGGAAAACTTATGCTTAATATCTAATTAGAGACAGTGACTAATGCGAGCCTTAGAAAAGCAGAAGCTGCATTAGCTGAATCCAGCTCTAACCAGGTTTCACTGCTAATGTTGGGTTTTAAACCTTCTACTCAAACTGATCACAGAAGGGTTTGGGTTGGAAGGGACACTAAAGACCATCCAGTCCCACCCCTGCCACGGGCAGGGACACCTTCCACTATCCCAGGTTGCTCCAAGCCCCGTCCAACCTGGCCTTGGACACTTCCAGGGATGGGGCAGCCACAGCCTCTCTGAGCAACCTGTGTCAGGGCCTCAGCACCCTCACAGGGMAAGATTTATCCCTAATGTCTAATCTAAGATCCTCATCTCTCAGTTCAAAGCCATTCCCTCTTGTTCTGTCTCTCCAGGCCCTCRTTTAGTCTGATTACAAATCAAATGCTTGTTTACACTGGAGGAATAAACGTGGTCCAAACCCCTGCCAACCTAGAAAAGGATTATTCTAGAACTGGACTGTCTGCCTCCTGTGGCCTTTCCACTTCAGCAGCAGTCAGGCTTCCTATGAAGCTTCCTGTGCAATTGGTTGAGTTTGCCCTCTAGTTCCATATGCCTGATTTGATGGGCAGAGATTACATTAGAGATTTATATTGAATTAAACTCACTGTTGTCGAGACTGGCAACAGCCCTTTGTTAGGCAGAACACAACCTTCTGAGCCATACCAAGCTCCTGGTGTGCAATCCAGCTTTTAGAGCTATCCTATAGGACATCTTGCTGTGTCATTCCTTTCATTTTAGTMCTAAGGAATCCCAACAGCCTCATCCATCCAAACCATTAAATGGCCTGCAGAGAGCAGTTATTCTTTTCCTGCACTCATTCCCAAATGCAGACTCTGAACAGTCAAGGAAGCAAATAACAAGAAGTTAGTTCTGCATGCCATTGGCAGCACTACTTCTCTAAAAAGTGATCTTGCACTGATAASTGAAGCTTATGCTATTATTGTTTTAAAACCAATAATAAAAACCTGAGCAAGTCCTCTCACTCTGTTTGGTGTTTGGTTTTTTTTTTTAAAGAATAACCAGATTTCATAATTAAGAACTTCAGAAATGTGCCTTGATGCTTCCAAACTAAACCAGCTAACGAGGCTGTGTCAGCAAGCACATCAAGTTMCTCCTTCCCCTGGGTTTTGCAAGGCTCTTTGAATGGCACTCACTCAGATAAATGCCTGGGTGTGCTCCTAACATGTGGTTGAAACCTTGCAAGATTCAACCCCCGCAGAGGAGGCTGGAAACAGACTTCAGCTTTACTTAGGAAAACTTCTCCCACTTGAGACAACTTAGATGGACTAAACTGACGTGCAGCTCCTACAGCTCTGAACYACTCCACGCATCAGCAGCTGGTTTCACAGGTGACTCCCCAAACACGTGCTGCTGGCACTACACAGACTGAAGCAAAGCAGTTCTTCATCAACTGCTATCACCAGGAGGACTCCGGAGGATGAAAAACCTGCAGAAACGCTCCAAGCAGTATCAGCTCAGCAGCCACAGATTGAGGCTGTTCAACAATTTTACAGCTCCRTGTCTAGAAATCCAAGCCCAGAGGTATTGGCAGTGTGAAAGAAAAGGCTTCCAGCATTCTTGGGTCAGTCCAGCAACTTTCAGCTAACAACTAGTCAGAGTAGAGTTACTTGTCATGAAGTAACCCATTTTCTATGATTGTCAGGAAGCCCAGTGRGTGCTCACACCTGAGCTACTCAACRGCCTGGTTATTTTTGCCAGGGTGTGTGTCAGTGTGCAAGAGAATGAAAGTCCTTTTCCRAACCAGTAACTCATTCAACTGGCACTTGAATAAACACATTCTTACAAATATTCTAGTGTTAAGGAGACAGCCTCAAAAAGCAAAAGAGAAGCTGAAGATGTGTTCACTCTAAAGCTGGAGACATCAGCTTTCTCATTCTAGGTGCAATGGGCTCAGGTCACTCACACTCCCTGCAAAACCAAAAGGTACCCTGGCTTCCCACTTCAGGGGCTCCCAAACTCCAGCTTGTCTCCTGGAATATTTTCCATCACAAACATCAGCAGAGCAGGACACTGATGAAGCTGAATGAGCCATTTTGGGAAAGCCACTCTTTATCTCATTCAACAACGGGAAAGCTTCGTGTAGGAGTATTCCCACACCCTTCCTTCACCTGCTCCAGGCACATGACCACATCAGCAGGCCCGAGTGCAGCACTTTGCTGCTGATGGGCTTGTGCTTGRGAGTTCTACTTCTTAGGTAAGTTGCACCTTAAGAGAAAGGAGATTATTTGATAGAAGATTCAACAATCGATAAGCAAATACCTCAGGGGAGAACCATGAGTAGGTGCTGACACTTAATCAAATCATTCAGGGCCACTGAAAAACAGTCCAAGGGAGGAGGCAGCTGAAGACACACAATGTTATCTCTACATCTGCTAACACGAGCCCCGCCACACCTACACACGGCCTGAAAGGCGCCTTCGGAGCCCGCTGAGGGGACGTGCCCTGCTGTGGCATCAGCGTCCCCGCGGGTCCCATTAGCACACAAAGGTTTATGGAAGCCCGGCAGCTGCCAGGGCTCAGCCATCCCACCCGGCGAGGGCCCCCACGCTGCTCCCCGCCTCCCGGCCCCGCTCCATCCCCGCGGCCCCGGGGCACGGGCCGGGCCCAGGCCGCTCCCGGCGSCGCCGCCRGCCCCCGCCCGCCGCCCCGCTCACCGCGATGACGTTGACGAAGGTGGTCTTGCCCGAGTACTGCAGCCCCACCAGCGTCAGCTCCATCTCCTCCTTCCAGAAGAGCGAGCGGAACCAGTCCAGCAGCCGGGACAGCAGCGCCAGCATCGTGGCGGCGGGCGGGCGGGCCGGGGGCGCTGCGGGCCGGGCCGGGGGCGCTGCGGGTTGGGCCGGGCGATGGCTCCGGCGGGCCGGGACGCTGCGGGCCGGGCTGTGCCGAGCCGGGCTGGGCCGTGCCGGGCCGCGCTGGGCTGTGCCGGGCGCTGCTCCGGCCGCTCCGGGACACCCGCGCTCGTCTGGGCCCGGCTCCCCCCGCCGCCGTCACGTGACRCCGCGGTCACCGGGCCCGCCGGCCCCGCCCCGCCCCGCCGCGCCGCGCCCCCTGGCGGCGGGAGGACCCGCGGCGGGAGAGGCGGGGAGGGGCGGGGCCGCCATGTCGGGTGCGGTGAGGGAGTGGTGACGCCCCTGAGGCCGCCGTGGACCGGGGTCTGCCCTGCCCGTTCCATCACAGGCTCCTTTAGGTTGGGGAAGACCCCCAAGATCATCAAGTCCAACTTACGACCCAACACCACCTTGTCATCCCAGACCTCGTTGCCACGTCCAGTCATTCCTCAAACACCTCCAGGGATGGGGACTCCGCCACTTCCCKGGGCAGCCCATTCCAATGATGGACCACCCTTACCATCAAGAAATTCCTCCCAATGTCCAACCTGACCTTCCCCTGGCTCAGACTGAGGCTGTGTCCTCTCGTCTTCCCCCGCCATGGTGGGGCTGTGAAGGGGTGTCACCCGCACCCCTCGCCCGCCATCATGGCAGCGCTCTGAGGGGGGGTCTCGGCCCCTCAGGACCACCTGGATTTAGGGCCATCCACGAGTCCAATCCCGCTTTGCAGAAGCCTAAGGATTAAGAAATAGCAACCGTAATATTTCGAGTTATCCCAAGTATTATTTAAGCAAGTGAAATAAAAAACCTTGTGTGTGCTCATAGAACTTCCAAAACTGAAGGGACAGCCCACTTCACCTCATTATTGCAAGTTAGTCTCACATTACCAGGTGTTCTCCAGAAGTTCCTGCCTTTTGCATGGAGTTTGATAAAAGTAGATGACACTGACCAAACTACTGCATTAGGTGCATTTGTCACAACTTAGTTGGTGCTACTTTAGTTTCCAGCAGGAAACACTTCCAAATGAAGTTGAAGGAATAGCACACATTTTGCATGGGCTTTTTTGGGTGATTTACCAGGGTTCTTGTCACTGTAACCGAGGTTATTTTAATTCCCAGCCAAATTAAGCCCAAATTCACAAATTTTGTAGCTTCAGCTCTCTGGGGAGTTACACAGTGACTTGTGCACTATGAGGCCAGGCAGGGGCAAGTGGAGATGTAGCTGAAAAAAATCACGAGGCATCTACAGGGTGCCCGAGGAATATCTTCCCCTCAAGCACAATCTTTTTCCTCAGGATTTCTTTAGATGTTGCAGTAAAACTTCCGTGACTCAAATTAAGAGCTATTAATGGATGTTAGACAGGATTTGTTGGTTGTCAATAGGTTGGAAAAGAGCTGCTGTTTTGCACCTGGCTGCAATGGTTCTTAAATTATTTTACAAATATTAAAGAGCTAAGATAAGGCACAAAGGATGGATTCAGCTACCTGGATATGGACCAGAGGTTACATGCTGTGTCTGGGACACCTGCGAAGGGCTCTCCTTCTCCATCACTGCCAGAAGGAAAAGTTCTGAATCACACAGAAAAAAATTATTTGTCCGAGCCAGAAAAACAGTGACACAAATCTACTCTTCAGAACAGTGTAAAACACGTATAACAAAAGCAACTAGCATGGGATCGCTATAAAAACACCAGAGTGTGCCCCGGGCCGTGACAGTCTGGGGGATGTGGATCTGCACCAGGAGGATGCAGCACGCCCRGACCGGCTCTTTGTCCACCCGGCAGCTCCCTGGCCTGGGCAGATCCGCACTAATTGGCTTCTCCCCGCAGGGCCTTACGCAGGAGGAATAGCAAGTGCTGCACGCAGAGAATAAAGCCCATTTCCATCCCTCCTCGGGCTGACGGCGCTGGGGAAGGCTCTGCCTTCAAATGCCACGGCTCTGCCACACTGAAATTAGAAATTCCCAGC
This sequence comes from Amblyornis subalaris, assembly GCA_018881555.1. Taxonomy (NCBI): domain Eukaryota; kingdom Metazoa; phylum Chordata; class Aves; order Passeriformes; family Ptilonorhynchidae; genus Amblyornis; species Amblyornis subalaris. The sequence continues at coordinate 1,405,644 of JACAXG010000008.1, forward strand.
TCCCCAGTGGCCAGGAAGGCGGCTGTGCATGTGCTTTTCCACCCCAAAACACGGCTTTCCTTTGTATCCATAAAAAAAGCCAACTAATATACTCCTTCCAATTAAGCTGTGATATGAACTGCACTTTGAAAGTTCTTAATCCATTCTCTGGTTCGTTAACTCAGAAAATTTCATCCCCATGGTTAGCCCTATCAGCGAGGATGGAATGCCTGGCACCAATTAGTTCTAATAACGAGCTAAGTTGTGCATGGATTTCGGAGCCTGTCATTAGTATGAGAAAATAGGGCAGCTCCTCTCAGAATAGAATATCTTACTGGACGTTCCTTTAATTTGTCTTTGGCTAACGACTCCGCCCGCAGACAAAGGAACTAATTGATTTGATGAGTTACAGACGCCTGCTGTGTGGCACCTCCCCTGCTGCCGAGCAAGGAGCCACAGCCAGCAAATAGTGACAATATTGCTGTGAGATTCTGCTTCCCTCCTTGTTCACGACCCGTGCTTTAAGGAGGCAAACGCACATGCCCGGTTAGTGCCATCAGTTCATCCGGATGCTGATTTTCTCTAAGGGATTCCCCTGGATGTTTGGCAAATGTCTTAGAGACTGTGGGTGCCTTCCAGGTCAGGACATTCCTGTGCCCAGGGACGGAGAAGCTCTTGGATCTGGGGAAGCTGAGGGGTGTGAGGACAAACCCGAGCCTTGCTCCTAAGTGCCACAGGCAGCTGGGGGCTCTTTCCAGCTCTCCTTTTTCAAGGCCCACTTGAAATAATGTCAAAAGGAACCGAGGCAGCTGATAGCRGACACAAGATATGTGACATCTTATGTTACAGACTCTTAAAGGAAAGGGTAGGATTAGTGGTCGCCTGTAAAGAGATGGACATTAAATAACTCATGGTTCCTAAGCCTGCCACAGCCTGTAACACTGTCTTYTTGTCATTTTATTCAGGACTTTTGGTACTGCCACAGTGTCAATAGTCACTAAAGAACCTGAGAAAGCAAAGGAAGGATTTCACTGTCTTCCCCACTTCTTTCCTGAAAAAAGAAACCTGTCCATTGTGCTGTTACTGCTTGAGCTAAACCAGAAGTATCCCTTTGCTATTAAGAGGGAGGCACACCATGAAAATTAAACCATAACTTATTTCCTYGGAGATGTTTGCATGCTGCCAGTATGCCTTAAAATCCTGCCTCTTTCTGCAGCTCAGGCCAGCACCATGGCTTCTCCACAGYGAGGAGGAGAGACAGAGAAAGGCAGGGACGTGGCAGCAAGGGCAGCACAGCCCTGCTTCCCCAGGGACCTGGGGCAGGCAGCAGCGTGACTCCTGCGTGAAACCTGACGTGAGCACCAGTATCCCATTTCCCAGTGTCACGGGATCACAGGCTGACAGAATGGTTTGGGTGTAAGTCAGATGGGTGCATGCTTGAACACTGGGGTTTCCATATCTCTACAGGACTGCCAGCAGGTGAGCCCAGGTGAAAATCCTAATCTCGAGGTGACCTGGTGTCGGGTTCATTGGAGGCATCGCCTTTCATGCACCGCCTTCACCTTGGAATGGTCTCCAAGGCTGGAAACGTGGCAGCTCCGCGGCTGGCAGGCTGTGCGCTTGTCTGTCACTGCCAGGGAAAATATAAATGATCGCAGTCCCTTTAGCATTTCGATTTCGTAGATGCTGGCAAACACTCCACAGCATGAGCTGCTGCATGCAAGTGATGACCTTCAGGAATGCTGGCATCTCCCAGTGCCGAAGAAGCAGGAGCATGAATCAGCAGAAGGGAGCAGGGGAAAAAAAAAGAGAYGGTTAAAAAGGAGCCTGCTGTTAGCAGTAAGTTAAAAAAAATTTTTCTGGTCCTCCAGTCAGATTTATTAGCAGTGACCTTGGCACTTGCAGAGCCCCCTGCACAAAAGCCAGGCCCACGCTTGCAGATTTAGTGCACAGTCAGGGCCTTGGCCAGCCCAGTCACCGCATTTCACCCTTTCTGTAATTTAGATTTTAAATCCAAAAGGAAACAAACCCATTCTTCCAGTCTAAGCACAAACAGCCTCCAAGTGAGGCTCTGCAAGGCCAGCTCAGAGCCCTGGTTCCAGCTCTGCGCAGACACCTGTGTGAGCAGATTCAGGGGGAGCAGCGCCTTGGGAAGGGCACAGCAGGGACTTCTTGGAGGTCCTGGGTTAGACTGAGCCATGAGCCACTACCCAGGGACCATGCACATGGTGCTGGGCCAGGGGAGGTGTTTTCTCCAGCCTCTGCTTTGAAGTAGAGCTCCCTCCCAGCCGCCTGGCGAGAACCAGACGGTGCTGCAGCTCTGTCCTGACAAACCCTAGTGCCCACACTCCAGGCTGCCAGATGTATTTCAGCCCCACCAAGGTGTTTTGCAGCTCATGCCCTTCAGCCACGGCACCTGGGCTCCTCCTGGGTACAAAGCAGCTCTGAACCCAGCATCAAAGCACTGACCTTGTCTGTGCAGTTCTGTGTAGTCACGGTCACAATTCTCTGCCTRGTGGGAGACCCTGCCACATTGTCAAGACCATCTGACCCCCGGCATCAGGTCATGCCCCTGCCTCACTCCCCGTGATGGGCAGTGGGATTGTACCTGGCACAAATGCAGCGTGGTCCCAATTTCTGCAGAGGGTCTGGCTGTCCCCAGCAAGAGCCCTCTCATTGCGAGGGGCAGCGGATGAACCCCCAGTASAGCCCAGGCTGGCCACGATGTCCCTGCGGGCCCCAGGGACCCCGGGCCTCWCTTGTGTTCTTTGCACTTTAATTTCCCCTTTTTCTCCCTGGCCAGCGGCTGCTTCGCTGCTTTTGCTCGGATTTTCCAGCAGAGGGGGATGCAGCCTCACCAAAACCGTCCTCCTTACCCAAAGCTTTTAAACGTGTCCTCACCTTCCTCCTCACCCTCCCCCTGGGCTGGGCTCCCTGCAAATGATCCCTTCCCAAATGATGAAGGGATGYCATCAGCACTGAGCTGTTCACAAGAGATGGACAACAGGAACAACAAAGCAATGTCCCATGGGAGCCCCAGCCTGCCCGGTGGGAAAATCTTTGGGGGTTTGTCCCTGGTGTTGTCACGGACAAGAGGGGAGAGAATCCTGGGAACTGATTGTCACTTTGGAAGCAGGGAGAGAGGGCTGCAGAGCAGGTACTATGAAATGCTGCACAAGGAGGTGCGAGTTTTCACTCAGGTATCACTCTCTGATGCCCACACTCTCACCGTGTGGTGAGGCAGCRTCTGACTCGCTCCAGGTGCAAGGGGCAGATCCCAGGTGATGCCTTTGCCTTTAGTGGGGGAAGAAACAACACATCTACAGGTACAAACAGCCTCCCATGAACCCAGTCAGTTGAGCTGCATTGATTTACACCAACCAAATACCGACYTGTTGCCTCAGCATCAAGTAAGAGTCCTGAACAGAGCAGRGGGAACTTCATGTATGTCAGTGCCRAAACCAGGAGCAGAAGGGAGCACCCAGCCCACTCTGCAGTCCTCCTTGCATTGGATTTTGGGTGCTCTGCTTGTCTGTTGTCCTTTGTCAGCTCCTCTGGAAGTCACATYCCCTGTTGGCATTTCATGGAGCAAGGCCATCTCAGGGAGCTGGGCACCTTGCTTGCTGTCATGTCAGAGAGCTGTGCTTCAAGGTTACTTCCTATCAAATGCTCCTTCCTCCAGCCATCCAGTTATTTTCTGCTTGGCTAAATCATTTGCAGCCATCCTAGTTCTTCCTACTTTGTATGCATGAGCAGGAAAGGGAATTTAGGATTTTGCTGTAATGCCATACACAAAAGCCTGCTGGAGAGCATCACTTTGATTAGCTCTTATTGTACACCCAAGAAAACAGAAAAGAATAAAAATAAGGGAGAGCCCAGCATGTGGCTGCTGTGCCTTGCTGCTTCAAGGCTGCTCAGAAAATCTGCCTGGTTGCTCAGGGCCCTCATCAGTGGCATATTTGTGCATATCCCAGTAATGGGTTGGCTTTTATCCTCTTAATAATGAGGGAAAGAAGGGCAGGAGCACTGTAGTGATTTGCTCACTAGCACATCCCAAAACCTGGGCTCCTGCAATAAAGCAGCCCCGTGTCTGACCCCAAGGCCTCCCCTTGGCTCGGTCACCCGCAGGCAGGTGAACCCCTCCGACACCTCAATGCACCACACAGGGCACAGCAAAGCTTCCCAACTGCAGACAAGGCATCCCAGCTCGTGGAAGTCCAAAATGGAAAAATTTGATTTAGATCTGGGAATTAAATTAATGAAAGGGATGAAAAGGAAGAAAAATATCTCACATCCAAGCACGCATCTTCGGCAGAATTTATGATTGGAAAAAAGTCTTGGGATGTGAATTTTGCAGACAGCTCTGATGAGTGATGGAACGGACCGAACTCCTCGTTCTAAACTCCCTGAACTTTGAGGATTTGATGCAGATCCAGATTTTAAATTTCCACTGGGGCTTTCCTCATTAAAACCAGAAGCAGAAAGATCTCGTTTCCCTAGAGAGGCTGTACCAGATATTAACTTGCCCCTTCTCCCTCTGTGTACTGACCACCCCTCTTTATCCTTTCTCAGTTTGTGTCTTTGTCACAAGGCACTGACAAACCAAGTGGTCCTGGTTCTCCCTAGACAWAGGGCACTGCACTTCTAGAAAACAGAATTCAGTGTAAGTATCTGCATATGGATTTTTTAAATAAACCTAATCCCAAATAAAGCTCATCCGAAGCTGTGGGCACTCAAATYATGTTTAAAAACACGAGAACACAGGAGAGACAGAATGCGATCGATGCTTCCCTGCTTCCCACCCAGCCAGGCGAGCACCAGTCATGAGACTCACACAGCTTAAATCCCACTGTTACACTTTCCCACCAGACAAATCCTCCTTTATTAAACCAAAGTGCAAGGGAATTAGCAAAACCGCCCGTTTCCTTCACACTATAGTATATATAAGCAACCTAATCCATACGCCAAAGCTCCCACCGCTCTCAAAACCTCTCAGCTGGGAATTCCCGTCAGCAGCTCGCGRTCTCCCTCCTGTCAGCTCGGGATTACCTTTCCCTAACAGGGCCCGGGAAGGAGCAAACACGTGGGCACCTGCCGAGCTCGTCCCTGCGGCTCCCSTTGCACGGTGACCCCGCCTGAGGGAGAACCGCAGGGCCGGGGCTGGGGCAAGGGGCTGCACACCAGACTAATTAGCGCTCGGCTTTGCTCATTAAAGAGGYTCCTTTGGCTGACCTGACCAAATACTTCCCATTGTTTCCTTCAATCCCGTGGCTGCTGGGTCTGCTCGGCGGCGCGGGGACGAGAGGGATTGATGAACCAGGGAGGGATCCCCATGCCCTGCCCGTCACCCCGCCTGGCAGGGGCGGCCCAAAACTCTGCTGAGAGAGAAAGGAGGTGCGAGTCAGCGAGGCCGGCGTTTGGTTTCCATGAGATAAGCGCCGCCGTGTAGCCGTAGAAATCACGGGTAATCGGCGGGGCAGGGAGGACGGAGCCTTTTGTTACACGAGGCGTGATGGGCCTCTTCGGAGGGAGCAGGAACCGGCGCTCCCGCCAGCGAATAGCGCAGCCCGGAATAGCGATGTGCTACATCCCATTTCTCAGGAGGGAGGAAGGAAGGAAGGACACGTGAAAAGAAAATAGCAGTAAATGATCCCGCTTCATCATTTTTTTTCCTGTAACCCTCCTGGCCCTACAAACAGGAACTTCATTTTAAACTAAAAATAAAGCCTGATGCCTCTGTGGCAGTTGCAGATGGGTGTTTCCAAGTGCGCCGCTGGGGCTCAGCCCTGTTCTATATGCAGCCTGGGCCGGGCACCCTAGGAAAGTGCCTGGCTTTGCATTTGCTATATTTACATATCATCAGTTATCAGGAGAACAGGATGTCCCAGGGGATCTGAAATAGGATATACCACACTCTATCTCCTGGTCAGTTCAGCCACGGGCCAGGCCTGTATGACTGATCCTGTTTGCTTGTCTGCCCGTGGCTCTGGGACTGCCAGCAGTGCCCGGTGGGTGTTATCCATCCTCAGCCCAGCTGGCACGCGGGCCGAGCTGCTGTGGCATCCCCAGCCTTCCTCCAGACACGTGTGGCTGCAGCAGAGAAGAGCTGGGGGCTGGAAAGCTCCTATTTCTCTGACTGCCACACTATTTTTTATTGTGAAGGCAGAGGAGATTTATTCTGCCCTCGAAAACATCAGATCTGTATTCTCCTGAACACATTGTTTTTTATACTAAATGCCCGGCAGCCATCAGGAGCCTTTCAGTACAAGGTGATGCAGCACAAACAAGCCCTTTCCAAGGGGAGCAGTGTCAGGGCAGGAGCAGAACCCCTGGCACAGATTCCTGCAGGCCCATGGAGGGTCTCACAGGGGTGCAAASAGCAGAGCCGGAGAGGGCAGGTGGGCAGATGGAGGGGCAGATACCCAGTTCCCTGCTGGAGAGGTTTCACCTGGCACWGCAGACCCTGCAAGGCACAGGCTGTCCCGTCGGAAGCACGCTGGCTGCCCTGCCTACCTCACCACCTTGGATTTAAATGCCTTTCTCACACGCTGGGCGTAGCTGCCAAGTATTGTGCCTTCAGTACATCACTCCACCTTGATTTCAAACCACTTCAGCTTGTGTTTGGGAGTGGTTTCCAAGCATTCAGCTCACCCGTATCTTATCCACACTGGTTTCCTTTATGAGCTGCACCCACTACASGTCCAGAGCTTTAAACGCAAACCCAAACAAATATGCGGTAGCGCTTCCCATTCCCACTGGACTGGCCTGGAGTGGGAGTGGAATGAGTCAGGAGTACCATAAAGGAAAGTGAAATAGATCCACCCTGAGCAGATGATAGGATCAGGGCAGATTAGTAGCCTTGGATCAGATTCAAGGGTCAGCATAAATCTTTAATCTTTGCGAAGTCCTCGARCCTCCCTCCCCTCACTGTCTCACATGCACACACACCAGGCATGACTAAACAGCTCTCTGCGGGGATGGCAGACGCTTCAGAAACTCCCGGCTGGTTTTGGTTTGCAAAATACAACAATAAAGCTGCTCTCTGTTCTGCAAACGTGAGAACTTCCCTACGCAGGCACCTCGCCACTGGATGCTGTGGGATGCTGCCCGGGGACGGTGTCGCGCCGCGGCCGCCGCTCCCGCCGGCACCGGGGCCCCTCCGCTGGGCTCTGATCCCACGGCCAGGCTGCACCACACTCGGCTGCTTGGAGCACCGGGGGAGAGCCAAGCGCAGTCCCCACCTGGTGCCTTATTAGGTCCCGACAGCATGGTCTGCCAGCACGTCATTGCACATTATTCCTCTGTATTTGCTCCCCACTGACGCTGTGCTCAGTGCACATAATCTGGATAGTTCCCAGGTTTCACGTGGAGCTGCAAGTGCTTTGCTCAGGGGTGGTGGAAATGTCGGGCTGCCCTGGGAGGGGATTGTGTGGGAGCAGAGGGGCTGGAGGAGAGGTGTGTGCCAACTTTGCACCCAACTGATTGGGAAAAGAAAGAAAAAAAAAATATAGCAAAAAGCCCTGGCCTAGTTTTTGTTTCACTGTGCTGGGCTCAGGCTCGAAGGATGTGGTTTGGTGGTCAGCGCATAAGACAGCAAATRAAAAAAAAAAAAAATTCCTTTGATTAAATCCAGATCGGGTCTGTGCAAGCTCTTCCTGTGGCCATCGGGAAATCACACGAGGGAAAACCCTGCCCACACTGCCTGTGGCTGGGCACCAGGGACCTGACGCAGGGCCCGGGCTGGCCCTGTCCTGCTTCATGGCACTTTGTCCCACAGAGCGAAGTGTCCCATCCTGGCACCTGGAGGACTCAGTCCCCACGGGGGCTCTGAGACATCCATCTCACCCTGCTGAAGGCCTCATCTCAGGCTTTCTCGATAGATTTATAACCATTCAAGTCACTTTCGCCACCGCTCTGCACACAAAGGGCCTGGCAAGTTCTGTATAAGTGAATATTTATATATTCCCATAAACATTTTTAATGGGAAATTGCCTAATATGCCTTATTAAAGGGAAAGCACGAACAGCTGGCCAAGGGCGCCTGGCAGAGCTGCTGACGGTGGATGTGCTGTTGCTGCTGCACCTCTCAGCTCTAATTGTTTCAGGAATCCTTTGACTCATCTTCCGAGCGGCTCCGGGATCTGCACGGAGATCTGTGTCTTGCCGGTCTCCTTAAAAACACCTTTGCCTCGCTCCTGGGTTCACAAAGCTCGTGCTGCGGATGCCTCCTGACCTCAAGTGCCCAGGTGCTTGCCGGAGCCCGGCTGCAGGCGGAAAACCCCTCTGTGGTTCCTGCCTCAGCCGCTCGCAGCAGCCGGGCTCKTGCTGTCACACGTGCGGCACAGCCTGGCCCTGCCGCAGCAGGTACGGGGGACGAGGATCTGCCACCAGCCAGCCCTCACCCCAGCAAGGTCCTGCCGGCCCCTCGCCCAGCCCCACACCTGCCCGTTCTGCCTTCCTGGCCAACAATTCTTCGCTTTCCCGGGGCTGCAGAGAAAACCCGACACGCTCTGAAACACAGGAAAGCTGTCCCCGGSCTCATGTGCGCCACCGAGGAGTTGGGGATACGGCAGGTCCTCGGCTTCTCCCTGGGGACCAGGGATGTCACCGAGCGCTGCAGCGCCAGCCTGCTCTGTTACTATGGGGACAAACACCACGGGGATGACAGGAATAAATGTATCAAAATCCCCAGCAGCTTCGCTCCGAGGGCGGCAGTGGGGATCACCAGGGTGCCATAACCTGCCCTCCCTCCCTGCCCCTCGCCCGGCTCCGCGGCCTGGGACCCTTGCGACACCCAGCCCGTCCCTATCTTCTCCCGATCTGCGAGGCTGCCAGCTCAGAGCTTACACACGGCTGTGGTTACGCTGGCCCGGAACCGCCCCGCGGCGGAGGCGCCGTGCCCGCCGCCCTGCCCCTGCCCGGAGCATCCCCCGGGAGCCGTGTGCCGGCCGAGGGGCCCGTGCTGCGGGCACGGCACGGCGGGCAGCACGCGGGCTCCGTGCCCCTCGCCGGCGCGGGGTTTGCCACGGCCCGGTCAGCACGGGATGCAAAGCACCCTCGGGAGCGGATGGAGTCAGGCGGTTACACTCACTCCTTATTCACTCGGCTACGTGAGCTCCAGGCAGCGGCTGAATTCCCCGTGACCTTTGGACACTCATTTCAACCATGGAAAGGGTGATGGGCAGCCAGCGGGCAGGGAAAACAGGCAAACGGCCCGGCGCGATGGCAGCGGGTGCTGCTGCGGGAGCCTCCACCCCGGGCTGGTCCCCGCGCTGGGGCGTGCCCATCACCCCAGAGCCTTCCAGCACGGGGTGGCGGGGCTGACCAGCAGCTCGTGGAACATCTGTGTGCTGGAGGTCCCATACCTGCTCCTCCTGGGGAAAGGCACCGCTCCGATGGGAACGGGCCTGAGGAGGGATTRAGTCGGGCTGTGCTGCCAAGAGGGAGCCACCGCGCACGGCAAAGCCGGTGACAGCTTTCCCGAGGGCATCGTCTTAGAAAGCGGCTCTTGGGAGGCCCGGTGATTCAAGGGGAAAGCTCTGCAACACTCATTCTGGGAAGTTTCCATTTGAATTGCTGCAAAGAGCAGTTTTTCCATGATAAACAGATTGCTTCAGTTCCCCAGCAGCACTGGGGGGGTCACTGCCACCCCCTCCCTCCACAGCCCTTCCTGCACGGGGCCCTGAGTCATCCTCCACCCGAGGGCTCGGAGCTGGTGTGGTGGGGCTGGGATGGCAGGGCCCTGGCGGGATGGGCCATGAGAAGTGCTTGGAGCAGCCTCCCACACCACGGGGGAATTCAGCTGTGGAGCAGCCAGCACCACTCTGAGGTCAAACGTTTGTCTGAAATCAAGAACCTGAGAAAACCCCTCCCCAGCCGCCTCCTGACCAGCATGTGCAGAGTCAGGGCCCCTCTGAGGCTCCCTGGGTAGGACTGGGCTTTTTCATTCCCAAACCAGGACTCTAGCACTGGTGGGTCAAACACTTCATACAGGCAATGCCTCTGAGAACTCTGCCTCCTGACAGCTGTGTGTCCATGTCACCAGGAGTCCTGCATCAAGGGGGGCTGCCCAGCCCCTCACGTTTCACTGGAGCCCCAGAGCAGCACCCCAGCCTTGGCCGCCCTTTGGGAGCAAACACCACTTGTCTCCTCTCTGGGTCTACACCAAAGCCAGGTCAGGTGCTTCGTGTCCCAGCCGGCTCCAAGGCAAACATCTAAGCAGCAGAGATCAGTGTGAGAGAAAGGAATCCCACTCCCTGTGCCTCTCTAATCCTGTGGAATAATGCATCCCGTGAAGTGCAGTCTGGATCCAGTCCAGCACTCACGGAAGGCAATGACAGACCTCCCACTGATTTCAATGGGAGCAGAGCGAGYTGGGGTTTAATCAGTGTGGTACCAGCAGCAATAGCTCGTCAGCCCCAGCATTTCTGAATACATCAGAACACGTTGCCTATGCCCATAGGTCACATTTCATCTCAAATCACACCAATTTCACAATACACGCACTAATACCACGAGATAATCATCGGCAACTGCTTCCAGTCGGGATGGAGCTTTACTCCGATCAATAGCTACAGCCAAACCCCACCAGCAGGTCCCCAGGCCCCAGCACAGCAGGAGGAGGGCGCTGGGAAAGGCCCCCAGCATGGCCATAACCTTATTAATGATTCGGTGTCAAGAATAGAAATAAGAGTTAAATCTTCCCTAAGCTGCTCAGCTGCACACTGGTGGTGTACACATCCTCGGGCAGCAGCACGAACACGAGCTCCGTGCACACCCCGTGACGCGGATAAGCAATATTTCAGCCCTAATAGTTTGCATATTCATCAGTGCTTTCAAAGCAGAATAGATCTCGGCCTTTTCTCTCGCTGCCACTGCACAGAGACAACGAGAGAGCTGCACTGGAACAGAGAATGTTGCTGTACTTCCAGCAGCACCACAGGCTGAAGGAAGGATAAAGCTGTATGGCAGAGAGAAACTAATTATTCCTCTTGTGAGACAGTGCTGGCAACCACAGACCGCGGCCATCATTCCTTGGCCTGAGCTGGTGTTCAGAAAACAACAAAGTGGAAGCCCATCGTGGGCACTGGAATAAAGAGCAGAGGTCACAGAGTAGGCAAAATGAAGCACTGAAGATAAGCCAAGGCTGTAATGGCCAACCCAGGCCTTTCCTTCAGATTTTCACCCCTGCAGATGGACACTTGGGGATGTGGGCAGTGCTGAGATGACTGAGGGCCCAGCATCCCACAGCAAACACCCACCTGGATTAGCCAGACCTGCCTCTGTGTAGGTGTAAAGAGTTGGATGCCAGGAGCAACCAGCCCTGAACAGACCCCAGTCAGCCCCCACTGTGCCGAAGGCAGCAACAAGCACAAGAGAAGGTGGGGGATCTGCCTTTTATTTCCAGGCATTCCTGTTTCCCTCAGCTGTGTGGTGTTACCCAGCCTGCTCCGTTTGCAGTTTTTAACAAGGCACATGTGGTGAAAAACCCTTTCCCGGCAGAGCTTTCCTGTTTGGCCGTTTCCAAAGGCGCTGGGCGTGATGGCAATAACCGACTCCATGGAGCGATGTGCCCGGGGCAAAAACACACCTGGGAGAAAGACAAATGTCTAAGAAATAAATTATCCTGAAATAGGTAGAAATATTGTGCTCTGCTTCTTAAACCCCRGCACGGTGGTGCCCCGGGAGCGTGGGCACGAGGGCACAGGCACCCCCTCAGTCATGCCCAGTGTTCCCGGTGCAGAGGTGCTTTGCCCAGGGCCAGTAACGGCCTGTTCGCTGCAGGGGCCAATTAGCAGCTCTGACCTGGCACCGAGAGGCATCGGGATGGTTCTCAAGTGCCGTGACCCGCCCGGAGAAGGGCAGCAGGAAAGGTCTGGAACACGGGAGAGCTGGGAGAGCCACATCTCCCAGCTGCGGCAGCACGCCAGGAGTTGGGGTTACAAAACACGGACACCCCGTGTCACATAGCAAGGGTCAGTGTCACCAGCCCCACGGGCTACGGTTACACGGCCTGAGCCCGGCACAGTCATTCTGCCTCCAGCCCCGTGTGGATCATCCCGCCCCTGCCCCCGCCACCCGGGCATTCCCAACCCTCTCCTTCCAGCCCGAGCACCACACGAAATGTCTAAAGGGAAAAAAAGGCTTGCTCAAGACCTGCTGCTTTTTCCACGCTGAAGCAGAAACAGCAATTATCTGGTTCAGTCTGGTGCTGCTGGCCTGGAACATGCCATGACAACGTGTTTCTCGTTTCAAAGCCTCTTTTGTACTAGGACACAGTTCAAGGGATCTTGCAATGCCTGCATTTGTAAACACGCCGCACTTGCAGCTACACGCTCTGCAGATGAAAGCCAAGGCGGAGCACAAGGGCACTTCTCCCTCCTTGTGTCACGGCCGGGGACGGGGGAGCTCCCCCCCAACGTGCTGAATCAGGGCCTCGGCAGCCCCGGGGCTGGGTAACCATGCGTGGTCCTCAAAAGTCACGGCACGTTCAGAAAAATGGAGTCCTGGAAAAGGGRGGGGGAAATCACAGCAAAAAATGTGCGTCACTGCAGATTATTTTAGGCCCTGGTCCATGCATAATGCAAATAAGCAGCTCCCGGGGTACATGCCTGTAAAAACCACTCAGTCCCACAGTGCTCGGTTATAGGAGCTTCCCAAACAGGTGGTGAAAAGCTAAAATTATGTGTCTGTGTGTCCTCACCGGGGTTAGGAAAGGCCCTGGCTCTCGGGAAGGCTCTCCCCGTGCCTCCACAGGGCTGGTATGAAACGGGACCGAGACATTAAAAAATTCAGGAGCATTTCTTTCCTTTTGAGGCAATCTTGCGCTCCCGCTCGGCAAACCCCACTCGGCAGCTCCATGCCACCCTTTGATCTGCCCGACCCTGCTGCCCCCTCGCACCCGCTCTTCACACACACTGACTTGACTATTTTTTTTTTCGGCTAAAAATCGTTGTATCCTCCTCGCCTGACTTCAAGGAGTCGCTCGGGAAGCCCTATTTATGGGTTGAAATGCTGCTGAAAGAGTTATTGCCGTGTTATTCAGCTGTTGTGCCAAGCCTGCATGGGGATCGGGTTTCTGCTGAAAGGGTGCCAGGCACGTCTTTTTCCAGGAACCAGCAGCCGTATTTAGCCTCCGGCTGCACATGAAAGACTGCAGTCGGAAACGTGACATTGTGTCAACATTTGAGGCAGGTCAGAGCTGGGTGAGACCATGAAAACAAGTCCGGGGAGCCGAGCGCAGCCCGGCGGGGCGGGCGGCACGGGCTGTCCCGGGCTGGCGCCGTGCCGGGGGTCGCCCCTCCACCGCTCCCGCTCCCCGGSCGGGCCCGGCGCTGCCGCGGGGATGCTGCGCCGGACGGCGGGGACGGGCTGCCCACGCGGGGTCCCCGCCCGGTGCCRCCACAGCGCAGCCCCTGCCCCGCTCTGCCCCACAGAACTCACCTGTCCCGCTGGCGCCGGGCCAGGGCGGCAGAGAGAATTCCCGGCCCGGAATCATCTTTGGCTTCCTGGATAAATGTTCTCTCTTCCACTTCTTCTACAGTTTTGTTCCCCCATGACTGAGGATCTGGATCTCCTGCAAGTCCTTCCAGCATAGGACAAGGTGGGTCAGAAGATGCAGACCAAAGGGGAGCGAGAGCCATGGAAAGGGGCCAGAAATCCAGCGGGTCCCGAGGCTGGAGACGCCGCTGCGCTGAGCACCAAATGCTGTCCCCAAATGGGGTTATTACAGTCGGCTTCAGTGGGATCAATATTTAGCCCTAATTAAAGCAAACATAACATGAACATCGGGAGGTGTGGAGGCCCCAAACACATTAAACCAAGCAGCATTTTTTTCTACCATTACTTAAGCTAAGGTTTCTTTAAGCTAATTCTRACCACAAGCTAACAGAAGCAGCTGCCTGTCCATGCGGGGTCTCAGAGATGCTGCAGCCCAGGACTGAGCAGTGCTGGGCCAGTTGGACCCTTAAACCACTCCCCACGTTTTGTGATTCTTCTGCACTGTGAAAATCCGAAATACCCTCCAGAAGTGCCCGTGGCCCCTCCAGCCACAGGCAGCACCCCTGGGAAACCAAGTCCTCCCACCCATCCCTTTCCTTTACTCCTCTTTTGCCTTTGGGAGAGGTTTGGGGTCGTTGKCATTTTGTGTGGAGGCCAGAAACCAGCATCGCTGCTGGAGAAGCCGGGAGAGAGCCTGTGGGGGGAGGTGGACCATATCCCCAGCTTGTTTTGCAGCACTGGGAGTAGAGGCACCAGGCTGCTCCACCACCCACAGTGCAGCTGGAAGTCCCAAACCGGGGACACCTGGGACACGTGGGGGTGGCAGGGATCACTCCCAGCAAAGGCAGGACCCGGCACTCGCACTCCTCGGCCTCAAGGGTGGGCACCATCCGTGACAGTCCTGGGGCAGCTCTGACAYTGGGCAAGGGCACTGGCAAAGCAAAACCAGTTTGCAAAAAGTCCATTTCCCTCCAGGTACTGGGCAAAGCCTGTGGAGACTGCATTCTCCATGGTGAGGGGTTGCCTCCTCCCCACAGAGCTTGGGGCCCAGGAGCCAAATGCCAGACACAGGGAGCACAACGTGACATCAGGAGAGAGCACGAAAGCCAGCCAGGCTCTCCTGGCACCTCCCTCGAGTCTGGAAGGAAAAAAATCCCCGAAGGTGCCAAGGGAGTTAAAATAAATAAATAWCCCTGGTGACAGGGGTAATGGGACCCTGAGCTCCTTCGGGCACTGACGGGGGAGCTGTGGGGGGAGCGAGGAGAGCCCCGCTCCCCCCTGCACCCCGAGATCCCCAGTTCTCTCTGTGCCCCGAGGTCCCCACTCCTCCTGAATCCCAAGATCCCGCTCCCCACTGCATCCTGAGATCTCAGCTCCTCCCTGCAGCCTGAGATCCCCAGTCCTCCCTGCACCCCGAGATCCCCGCTCCCCCCTGCACTCCGAGATCCCCGCTCCTCCTGAATCCCAAGATCCCCCTCCCCGCTGTGCCATCCCCTCACCATCCCCTGCTGGACCAGACCACGTGGAATGACCCTGCTCAAACATTTCAAAGCACAGGAGGCAAACCCTTATCTTCCACAGGAAAAGAATTATTTTATTAAGCATTTTTAAACAACTACTTAACATTTACTCAAGATAAAAATATGTACAATATCCCACCTTGAAGGCAGCTCCAAAATATAAACACTGTACCTCTCCCAAGAGAAAAACGGAATATTCTTCTCTTCAAAAAAAAAGACAACCCAGAAACAAGAATACATTCATATTTCTCACTTCTTTATGCTCAAGTAGTTATACAAATAATAGACATCTGAAACGTTTTAACTTTTAATATATTTATATAATATATATATATATTTATAACAGGATTTTACAAATAAAGGCAACAACTGTATACCAAAAAAACCCAAAAAACCAACAACAAAATAAACGTTAGAACACAATCTGCAATCAAGCATAGTGCATCTCAACAGCTGGTGCAACGGGAGGGCGACACGAGGGTCCAGACAACGGGGTTCTGGTCACCAGTTCTCACAACCAGTAAGAAAAAACCCACCAAAGAGCACTGCCTTTTGCAGTGAAGTTTGGGGGTTTTCAATTCAAAAAAGCTAAATTGGAGATGATGTTCCTCTGCAGAGAAAGCCCCTTGCAGTTTAATGGGACAAGTGTCAYCACCCCACCCCTCTCTCTTCCATACAGGGATGCGGGCCAGTGTTTGCCGAGGAGACTGAGGAATTCAGATGCTCAAACCCTGCCGGGATTAGACTCCTTTGAAAATCCCAGCCTTTTCGTTTTCCAAAGGCACTGACGGGGCACGTTCAGCAGGGATGGCGCTGCCCACTCCGGCTGAACTGCTCCCTCTGGCAGGAAGCTCCCGAGCCGCCCGCCGGGAGCAGCGGGGCCGGGAGCACCGAGGAGATTCCCGAGGGACGCGGGGAGGCTGTGCAGCAGCAGCGGGAGAGCCTGGAGCCAGGTGCCACGAGCGAAGTGATCCTGGGATAGCTCCTCCCGATCCGGCCCGAAGTAGCAGCTCAAGTTACAGGAAGGGCGCAGGTTAATTTATTTATTAGATGTATGCCATGGAAAGCTCCAAGCAGCAGCTACCTTTTATTCCTTAAAAAATATCTATGGATCAGCAAAGGTGTGGAGAGAAACCCGTCTTAGGTCTGCCTGACCGTGTGTGACCAAGCAGTGACCGCTGCCCTGCTCGTCCTGGGGGCATTGCCACTACCACCACCACCCCACAGTGACCACTGCCCTGCTCCTCCTGTGCTCACGGTGACATTGCCACCACYACCCCACAGTGACCACTGCCCTGCTCCTCCTGCACTCTCTGTGGCACTGCCACCACCACCTGTGACCACTGCCTTGCTCCTCCTGTGCTCACAGTGACATTGCCACCGCCACCACCACCACCAGTGACCACTGCCCTGCTCCTCCATGCTCATGGTGACATTGCCACCACCACCCCACAGTGACCACTGCCCTGCTCCTGCTGTGCTCACAGTGACACTGCCACCACCACCACCACTGACCACTGCCCTGCTCCTGCTGGTGACATTGTTGGCCCTGCAGTGCCCACCGCCCTGCTCCTGCTGCACTCTCTGTGGCATTGCCACCACTGCTACCCCACAGTGACCACTGCCCTGCTCCTCCTGCACTCACGGTGGCATTGCCACCACCACCACCCCACGCTCGGGGTCACTCGGACACCAGTCCAGCTGGAACAAGCCAGTGCGGCCGCTGCCTTCAGAGCCGTTCAGGGAAGTACCGTGCTTTATATTCAGGTATTTCGTATTTGCAGACCCTCAAACCAAGTCTGCCCAATGGAATATTTTTTCACAGCTTTGCAATAAATTCACAGCTGACCGAGTCAACTGTTGCTCTGTAGATATGGAGAGGGAAGAAGGGAAGGGGTAAAGCACAAAACCCTTCTTTTCATTTAATCTTTTGGAAGTAGTTGTGAATCGCTAAACTGGGCGCATCCTTCATCCTTCTCCAAGCTACCTGACAAGTCAGAGAAAAGGGGATTTAGCTTCCTACACGCAGTGAACCTTGTCCCCACACCTCAGTCCAGCCAATATATAAAAGTGAAACAGTCTCAAACTAAAAAAAAAAAAACAAAAAGGAAAAAGAGAAAAACCAGTCACACTGCGCTCAGTCTTTGGTTTCCAAGTTCAAAGGAGGAATCTGCTTCAAAGCTTGAAGCAGAGCCGAGGAGTCGATGGGGGAATGGGCCGGTACAGGAGAAGGGAGTCTCTGGGGCATCAGCAGAGGGGGGGAGATTTTGTCGGGGTTCATGAACCCCGTCAGTGCCGCGGCAGAGGCCGGGAGGCTGGGGTACAACACGGGGACCGAGGCCGGGTACCAGCACTTCTCCAGCATGGGCAGGTAGGCGGTGGCGGACGGGGGGATCAGATAGAAAGGCAGGCACAGGGGAGGCTGGTGAGCGTGGGGGCCCAGGAAGCCGCTGGAAGAGCCCATCATGTCGCTGCCAAAAGGGCCCTCGTCCTGCGGCGACTCCAGCCTGCTCCTTTTGGCCGGCGGGTCCTCAGTCTCTTGCTTAATAGAGCTTATTCTCTCCTGGACAGCGTACTTGAGGTCGGTATCCTTTTTGAAATAGGGCTGTTCCGATTTGGAGTCACTTTTCTCCAGCTCCCCCCCGTACCCGCTGTCCGTGTCCGTGTCGCTGCCGCTCTGCTCCCCGCTGGAGTGAGCGAATGTCCGCTGGATCACGGGCACGCAGTTCTTGCCGTGGCCCTCGCCCGCCGCGCTCAGGGCCGCCTGAGGCTTCTCTTTCAAGTCCACCATTTTGGGAGGGATGTCCCCGGCCTTGCGGGCGGCCCCGCCCTGCAGCACCTCGCTGGCCATGCGGTGCAGGTGGCTGACCAGCTGCGACGACTTCAGCTCCTTGCCGTTCTCGTGCTTTGCCAGGTATTGCAGCATTTCCTTGGCACACATCTGGAAACCGGATCGAAACATTTCCTGGCTGGAATCAAGGTTTCTCGATGACAGGTCACCTAAGGAAACATTAACAGAAAGAAATTAAAAATTAACAACATGCTAAATAGTTCCATTTCCATCTCCGAGGCGGATCGGAGGCGTTGTTGGACTTGGGTTACAGCACAGCCAGAGGGGAATGCGATGGCCAAGCTGGATTCTATGAACAGAAATCCCCGGATTTCTGCAGAAACGGACATTTTCATTGGAACGTCCATCTGTCCACTTTTACATGATAACTTTAAACTYATTTTTCGTTCTGTATTTACTGTATAATCCACCTTCAACAGGTATGGGAGTGCAGAGCAGGGCAGGGAGTCAAGCTGTGGCTTCTCCAGGAAACCCCCCCGGGAAGGAAGGTGCACCTCGCCCTGCACCTCTGGGCAGGGAGCTCCCGGCTCCAGCAGCTCCACCAACCCCGGGCCACTCTGCTTCTCCAGCAGCTCCACTGCACTCCCTGTGGCTGCCGGGGCAGGGACGGCTCCTCCGAAAAATTCGGGTTTACTGTATCACATTCACGTGAGTGCCACATGTGAAAACAGCAGGAGGAAGTGCATCTAAAGCTGATAAGCTGAAGCACCGGGTCCCCTCTGCCTGCAGAGCACAGGCCAGCTCRGTCACAGAGAAACTTAAAAAGGTGTGTACGAGAAGCAGATTCGTATCTATTTCCAGAGAAAAACAACGAGATAAGACCAACCGGGTTATCTAAATCTAACAAAAACAGATGGGAAGATTCAAATGACTTTGGGGAGAACCCCACAGCAAACCTGGGCTGTAACTAAAAAGTACTTAAAACCCGATTTCGTTTCAAACAACCCCCCAGGGCACTCTGCACTGACCACCTTGAGCAATGCATCTTTTTGGCAAAAGCTCATGAGCAAAGCCTGAGAAAATGACAGCGATGAAAGACCAGAATTCCCGTCTCCTCCCTTCCCGGGAACAAGGTGTCACAACCACATTTCACAGGCTCCCCAGGGAAAGTCCTTCACACGCACACAGGTTCTCACCCTGCCATTTGAACACTCACCCGCCTGCAAACCGTTCTGCAAGGCGATGATCTTCTGCTGCTGCTGCTCGATGAGGTTGGTCAGTGCCTTCACGTGCTTCAAGGTGAGCTCCAGCACCACAGCCTTCTCCAGGTGACCTAGAGTCTGGGAGCACAGGGACCGGTCAGCGCCTGCCGCAGGGTCGGCCACGCAGGCAGGAGCCCCACGGGGCTGCCAGTGCCTTCCCAGGAACCGCGGGAGGGCGGACACCGTGCGATCCTGAGCGTGCACGGCTACCACTGACAACATTCCAGGGAAGCAAGTTAAAAACCAGGCTCCGGAAAAGGCTCTCACGGAACCCTGTGGGTACTTTTGGACCAGCCGCATAGCTCGCAGACAAGCCTTTTATTCATCGGTTCTGCTGCCCCTGCTGGCACCGTGACCTGAGCCCGGGGAGCCCGGCCGGGGGCTCTTCGCCCGGAACGGGGGAAGGGGGGCCGGCGGGCAGCTTCCGCAAGGACCCGCAGGACTCGGCTCCCGGGGAAGTTTGGGATGCGCTTACAGCCTGTCCGGGCGTGCGGCATCGCGGAGCACAAAAAAAAAACCAACAAAACAAAACCCAAAAAACCCCACAACAACAAAACCACCCGAAATCCGCGGTGAAGTGTCAGCAGGGACCCGGCCGCGGGGGAGCCGCTGCCCCGTCCCTCCGCCCGCCGCTCGCACCTACCGTCAGCTTGAGGTGCTCGGGCAGCAGGTCCTTCAGCTGCGCGATGCACTCGTTGATCCTGTCGCGTCTCTTCTTCTCGATCAGGCGGTGCGGCAGCTTGTAGGTCTCCTGCGGGGCCGGGGGCGGCGGGTCAGCGGGGGGACAGCCCGCACGGCCCCGCTGCCGCCGCTCCCCCCGGCCCGAGCGTCCCGGGGAGCGGCCGAGCCCCCGCCCCGGGAGCGCTGTCCCGGCCGCTGCCGGGCGCGCACTCGCCCATTTACCCCGTTAACCCCCGATTTACCTAATCACCCCCTATTTCACCCCGTCACCCCCCCTTTACCTTGTTGTCCTCGCTCCTCTTTAAGCCCCTCCGGGGCTTGTACACCTGGTACATGTGCGCGAAGTCCAGCCTGCACGGGCGAAAGGAGAGCAGCGCGTTAGCCCCGTCCCGGAGCCGGCGGGGCCGCTCCCCCCGAGCCCCCCGAGCCCCGCAGCCCCGCTTACCCCGGCAGGTCTCCGCTCTCCAGGGCGGGCAGCTTGCCCAGGCAGCCGGGCGGGGGCTGCGCGCTGGGGATGCGCTCCATGGCGGGGGGCGCGGGGGGCGCTCAGGGCGGGCAGGGGCTGCGGGCGGTGCCGGTGCCGATCCCGGTGCCGCTGCTCCTGCTCATGCCGCGCCCGCGCCGCGCGGGCTGAGGAGCGGCGGGCGGCCGCGGGCCGGGTTAAATGCGGGCGAGTGGGTGGACGGGAGCGACGTGCGGAGCCCTGTGACCGCCGGCACGTCTGGCGGCCCCGGCGCCCCCGCCCCGCCGTCACATGAGCCTCACGTGGCGGCGGCGCGGGGGGAGGCGGGGCCGGCGGGGCGGGCTCCGCGCCCCCCCCGCACGTGTGTCCCGGCGCGGCGGGGCCGGGGCGGCGGCGCCGGGGCCGTGCGGGGCCGGGCCGTGCGGAACCGTGCCACACCGTGCCCGGCCGTGCCGTGCGGTGCTGCCACCGGCGCAGGGCGGCGGTGCCGCTGCTGCGTCCTGAGATCCGGGGGGGGGGGAAAAAAAAAAAAAAATCACCCCCAAAGCGACAGAGGCACAAACATGAACGCGGAGAAAGCTGCGGCCGCGGAMCTTTGAGAACGTGGAAAAAAAAATAAATGAGAGTCGCTAAAATATAGCTCTGGGGAAATGGCGGTGCTGCAGGGAAGTTTAGGGATGCCAGCCCTGGAAGTGTCCAAGGCCGGGTTGGACAGGGCTTGGAGCAACTTGCTCTGGTGGAAGGTATCCGTCCCTGCCCATGGCAGAGGCGGTGAAACAAGGTGGGCTTTAAGGTCCCTTCCAACCCAAACCATTCTGTGATGCCACGGTCAGCAGGAAATTCTTCCCTGTGAGGTTGGAGAGGCCCTGGCACAGGCTGCCCAGAGAAGCTGTGGCTGCCCCATCCCTGGAAGTGTTGGACGGGGCTTGGAGCAACCTGGTCTAGTGGAAGGTGTCCCTGTCCATAGCAGGGAGTGGGACTGGATTATAACTTCAAGGTCTCTTCCAACCCCGACCATTCCATGACTTCCCATGCCCGTGCCAGCCCGTGGCCCCAGCTGTTGCAAAACGCCGAGCGAGGATAATGGTTTGTGTGTACCTGCCAAGGCAGAGCTCTCCTGAAGGGCCGTGGTCACTTCCCGGCTGAGTGCTGAGCAAGTAGAGGCAGGCTCATCTGATAAAAGGTGCATTTACCAAGATAAGGGAACAGCAGAGCTCCAGCACTGAGCTGCTGCTATCTCCTGGAGAGTCCTGGCTGCTCCAGCTCGGGAGGAATCCCAGGGCAGGAGGTTTTGCATGGGAGATGGAGACAGGTTGTTTAAGGCTCACCCCCATCCAAAGGTGCCTGTTGGTACCAGGAGGAATGCCAAGGGAAGTCAGAGCCTCAGAAAGCTGCTAGCCATAAATGTAAGGTCTATAAAACCCCAAAATTTTTTCTACAAACTCCCAGCAGCATCTCCAGCATGAACACAACAGCACTTTACTGGTGACACGGGACTTCCAAAAAACAGATCTTTGGATTGTCCCATTCAACAGGGTCTTCTCAGTGTTTGGCATCTGAGCCTACAAACCTGGTGATTATGGCCAGGATCATGGCATCCTAGAATGGTTTGGGTTGGAAGGGACCTTAAAGGCATCTTGTTCCAACCCCTGCCATGGGCAGGACCTGCCCATAGATCTTGAGGGTCTCCGTGGTGCTGCAGCCCTGACCCACCGTGAAGGAGAGGACTTGGGACTGCAAATGGAGCTCTGAGTACCACAGGATCACAGCTCCGAGCTGTGGGCCTCTCTCAGCAGAGCTGGCCTTTCCTACAGGCACTGAACAAATTCAACAATAACCGTCAGAAGACACGGGGGTGATGTGTTTGTCCCTTCCTGCAGCCCAGGGGACTGTAACCAGCCTCAGTAACGAGTCCTGGAGCAGACAGTTCGTTCTCTCTGTGCTCCCAAGACCCAAGCTGTTCTTTTCCAAACAAAGGGTGAAAAAAACACAGACAATTTTTCATCTGTCCCATCACTGACCCTTTGTCCAAGGCAACAGAAATAATTAGAGCTTGCTGCAGCCTTTTGCTAATGAAAAATGAGGTTTGGGGCCAACCTGCTCTGCATTTGAAGTTCAGGCTCCAAGAGTACGTGGACGGCTTCATGCCCGTGAATTGTCTGACTCCTGCATGCTCCTTCAGATATTCAGTACATTCCTGCAGTGGGTGGTGAGCCACAAATCAGGGTCAGAGGTAATCCCCAATTATTTAGCCCTTTTACTGTTCTCGTGCTTGCCAAACAATTCTCCATATCAGGATTTGCTCATGACCTTAAGGGACGTTGCCAAGGATTTAGGAGTCCCCCTAAAAGGAGGATCCAAATGAAGTTATTACATTCTTGGGCATCAAGTGAGATTGCTCGAGAGTTGAGTTACATTTTCCTGGGGATCAGTTTTCATAAGCAAGGGCTGATGCAATCATCAATTTGCCTTCTCGCTTGTGTTTGCTGAATTATTTCTTCGTGGAGGGCTCCTTTACCCCACAGGATCCAGGCAGTAACAAAATGTGAAAAAAGGCTGAATTTCGTCAAGCCATCCGTGGAGCAGCAGCTCTCCTGAGCGCTCTTCCAGCAGGGCTGGCAGTCACAGGACAGCTCGTGCCCAAGGGGGTTTGCAGTTATTTACAGAGGCAGGAGAAGGTGAGAGTTTGGGGGCTGGTTTGAGGGTGGGCTGGGGAGCCGAGCCCCAGGATCTGCTCCTTCCCCGGGACTGTCCCCTTCCGACCGCAGCGATCTGGGGGAAAACGTTCCAAAAATCCCTGGCACTGCTGTCTGATGGAAGCCTATGTGGGCAGCGCCGGGAGTTAACAGATGGGTTGTGGATTCGAGCTTACGATAAGGTTACTGAGGGTGGTTTTGTTTTAAAATGTCTCTTACTTAATATATCCATGAAGGCCAGGCATGTGCCTGTGGCCTGTAACCAAATCGCTGACTCTCCCTCTCTCCCATTTCCAGCAGGCCCGTGTCGGGTTACTGGCACCGGAGGTGAAAGAACAGCCCTGCCGCGGCTGGGCGCGGGCGCGGGGCCGGGCGGGACGCGGGACGTGGGACGCGGGATGCGGGATGCGGGATGCGGGACGCGGGACGCGGGACGCGGGATGCGGGATGCGAGACGCGGAATGTGGGATGCGCTCAGCCCTCAGCATCCTCGGCCCGAGCCTCCAGCATGAGCACCCCGTGCTTTTTGCACGGGGAGAAGTTCCTGTGGGAGCCACACTGTCTCCGAGAGGGCTGGGGAGCGGAGTGCTCTCTCCCGTGCTCAGCAAACGCGGCAGCTCTCCAGCTGCTGCTCCCGCCCCCGGCATGGACGGGAGGCAGGGGGTGGG
The DNA here is from genome assembly GCA_018881555.1 of Amblyornis subalaris. Classification (NCBI taxonomy): domain Eukaryota; kingdom Metazoa; phylum Chordata; class Aves; order Passeriformes; family Ptilonorhynchidae; genus Amblyornis; species Amblyornis subalaris. The sequence goes on from JACAXG010000008.1 coordinate 1,429,203, forward strand.
CGCAGGGTGCACTCAGCCGGCGGGGACAGCACCCCCATCAAACACCCACCCACCCCACGGCGTCTGTGGCCCTGCAGTGTGYAGGTCAGCGTGGGATGTCTCCAGCCAGGAGCTCCCAGGAGACCTGCACGGCTCCTTTCCCACCCGTAGTGTCCAAGGAAGGCGCAGGAGAGCCCACGATGCTCAGCCAAGGGCTGGGTCCCAAGGGACACTGTGGGACCTCACTGTGCAGGGTCTGAGGAGCAGTTTGACACCCACCAGGGCTCTGCCTCAGCCTTCTGGGAGTTGCAAAAGCCTGAATTTGGTGTGACTGTGGTGGTTTCAGGTCTGTGTGTGACTCTCGATAGCACAGCTGGCCGCGCTCGCTGCCGTGGAACCCTCAGGAGCCATCACGAGTCAGAAGAAGTCGAGGTTTAATATTGCAAATATGCGCACCCATCGCTGCTCAATTACATTGGTTTAGGCTGCCATGGGCTCTGCTTGGATAAAGCGCTGGGAAAACACAGCGAGAGCTGTTGTCTCTGTGCCCTCCCTCCGGCACGACCCTGGAGCGCTGCCGGGCACGTGAGAGCTGCGGGAATGACGCTGGCATCGCTCAGCGAAACTCGCCCGAGGACTATTCAAATGAAAGCCATTCCCCTCTTTGAGCAGAGATGTTTGCCAGCACCCAGTGCAGCAGTGGGAGGAACATGTAGGTGGAAACTATTTGGAAGTGGCAAAATTTGTGGACATTAATAAGAGACTGTAGCCCACTTTGATAGTGTGTTTAATAAAACACGCCGGCTCCCCGGTGACATCCTGCCCYGCCAGGCCCCGGCAGCTCACGCTGTTTAACCAGTTCCCCGCCGGCTCTTGCACCATCTCGTGAGAAAGCACCCCGGGCGTGCACACCCGGCACACCCCGGGGCTGCACGGGCCTCAGCCTCCGTCTGCTCATGGCCTCATCAGGGAATYGGGGAATCACGGAATGGGTTGGAAGGGACCTTAAAGTTATCCACTTCCAACCTCCTGCCACGGGCAGGGACACCTTCCACCAGACTGGGTTGCTCTAAGCCCCATCCAGCTTGGCCTYGAACACTTCCAGGGATGGGGARTCCACAGCCAMAGAGCCATTGCAGAGGTGACATCCCGGCTGCTGCAGGTGGGGCAGGGGACAGCGAGGGCGACCCACGGTTTGGAGGGGCAGRGACGACGAGGAGTCGCTTTTCCTGCCAGTGCTGGCGTCGTGTGGTGGATGCTCTGCACAATGGGATCTGATCACATCCCTCCTCCTGCCTCACATCAAACAGTGAGTCAGCGCTGGAGCCCCATCAGATGTCTCTGCCTTGGCTTTCATATCTGGAGAGCAGAGAGGATGGTGCTCTGTGAGTATGCAAAGCAAGGCAAGCAGGGTGCCTTCAGATCTGCCACTTGGAAAATACCACGTTATTTATTTTCCACCGGCACCCACGTACCCCGGCAGGAATCAACACCACCGAGGCTCACAGTCTGGGGAGATGTTGTTCTTTCTGGGGGATGCAGGTAACAACAGCTACGGGGCCAAACTGCATCATGTCTGAGTCAAATACTAACACAGAAAATATTCTGAACTTGCTAATTGTGTTTAAAAAATTACACACACACACCTAAAAATAACAATAAAACAAAGCTGGAACAGGCAGAAGAAGATCCYGGGAATGTGTTCCTCCTGCAGTTCATGTCAGGACGTGGATGAGTTAAACCTTGACCTCTGAACTCGAGGCTTTGGGACAGGGTCTGTGTGACCTCCATGCTCATGGGGYRTGCTGCCCAGGGAGGTGGTGGAATCCCTGCCTCTGGAAGTGTTCAAGAGGTGTCTGGATGTGGCCCTTRGGGACATGGTTTAGGCGTGATGGTGGTGCTGGGGTGATGGTGGGACTCAGATCTTGAAGGTCTCTTCCAACCTTGATGATTCCATGTGATTCTGGGAGGGGGCACACTGGGAAGCCAGTGGACTTTGCCAGGATGCCACAGGCTCCCGTGGCTGGAGAGAAGGGAGAACAAACCCGTGTGCTGCATGTGGCCTTCCTTAGCCCAGCCTGGTCTTTGTGTGATCCTATGGGATCAAGCTCCTGCTTGGAGGGCCCAGGACGTCCCATGGCTGGCTGAGAGCTGCAGTTGTCCAGATTAACTTGGAGCTGTTTAATTTGGGTGGATGGCTGTGCTGGGAGAGGAAAAGGGATTCCTGGCACTCCAACTCATCAGGAGTTMATGAACATTTGGCCCCTTGGAATAAATAGGATGCAAAGAAAATGAAGGCAGAAGGGGAAGTGCAGGTGCACGAGGCCAGACAAGCCATACACATGAGATTGTTTCCTYGTCAGGCAGACTGAAAAAACCCTGGCCAGGAATATCATTCAGCTCTGGGGCAGTCTGGAGCAGCCGTGGGAGAATGCAACCCGTCATTTTCTAAATAAGAAGCCAAATGTCTGAATCCAGATCCACCTCCTCCCAAACTCCCGGTCTGATCCCATGGGCATCACGAGCCAGATGTGGCTTGGGCATTACTCCTGCTGCAAATTCAGYTGAAATAAGCACAAACAGGAATTAAATGGAATAGGAAATATTCATGGTGGATTTCTGCCTAATCAAGATTGCACACMGTTCTGCTGATTGTGTTCCTCTGGCACAGAGCAGGACCCTTCCTACATCCCTCCTGGACCCTTCCGTGCCACACAGAGCTCGATTCCAGCCCCCAAAACAGCACCTGGAGGGGAATGTGCCCGTGTTTAGCTGGAAAACACAGCCCACCAGGACAGAGAGAAAGGCAAAGGACACCCAAGGCATCCCTACGAGGAGTAGTGTTTGACAGGAATGTCTCTCATAGTGCCCTTCCCTCGGTATCAGCAGGGATCTGGCTGAAAGTCCTGGAGCAAGCCACAACTGAGGGTGTTGCTGTCTTCCCCAAATACTTTCTCTAATGAGGTTTTTAAATAGTTTTGCCCCGCCTACACTGGCAGCCGGAGCACTTTCATCTCCAGGTGAATGGGAACCGCGGTGGGACTCAGCTGTCTGCCGGGGAGGATCATTTCCATAGCGCAGGGCAGGGAAGTGCTCCGGCTCCTCTGGGAGCTGATCCCGGCTCAAGTATTCCCCTCGTGCATCAGTGTCTGGCGTGCCAAACGCTCTCAGGCGGTGTGAGCTGGCAGGACGGGGCTGCCTTTCGGTCCCACCCTGGGCYGATGAGAACGGCCCCGAGCCAGCAGGTCCCCGCTGGAAAAATGAGGTTTGCGAGCAGGACTCAGTTTGTTACAACCTGCTCCGAGTAACCACACACCTCTCGTTCTTAGGTGGCAAAGAGCACGTCTATCCCAGAGGGTTTTGGGTGGGTGTGGAAGTACTTTCCACAGAAACGCATCTCGCCCCCCTCTCCTCCCCTGCGCTGCTGCCGCCGGAGCGGCGCTGACGTCGCCGGGGGGGCGAGCGCTCGCCCACCCACACCAGCCGAGAGGAGCCTCCCAGAATCCCGGAATCACCGAGGCTGGAAAAGACCTCCACGATCATCGAGTCCAAGCTGTGCCCGATCCCCACCTTGTCCCCAGCCCAGAGCCCTGAGTGCCACGTCCAGGCGTTCCTTGGACACCTCCAGGGATGGGCACTCCACCAACTCCTGGGCAGCCCCTGCCTATGCCTGACCACCCTTTCCATGGAGAAATTCCTCCTGAATTGAGGCTGTTTCCTCCCTTCCTGTCCCTTGTTCCCTGGGAGCAGAGCCCGGCCCCCCSGGCTGTCCCCTCCTGTCAGGGAGTTGCGGAGAGCCAGAAGGGCCCCCTGAGCCTCCTTTTCTCCAGACTCACCTCGATCCTCTGCAGGGTCATCTCCCACAGGGATCAGAAAACCACAGACTCTCCTGAGTTGGAAGGGACCCATAAGGATCATCGAGTCCAACCCCTGACCCTGCACAGGACACCCCAATCACCACATCAGAGTGGGCACCACGCTGGCCTCACACACAGGGCTGTGGGGCTGCGTGTGGGCTCTGAGAGGTCAGAAAGGGCTCTGTGCACTTCTTCTAAGGGAAAAGGAATAATTTCATCCCGAAATATCCACATGGACTGTATCACAATAGTCTGGGAAATAGAAATGGCCACACAAGCTCATTACAACTGTCCCTTCTCATTTCATAAACTGCACGTCTGTATAATGGAAATAAAGTCCCAGCCCTGCAGAGCTGTGAGCATCTGCAGCTGCTGCCCAGATGTGGTTGCCCGGAGCCTGTGCAGAGGTTTCAGGGGAAAACCCCCGTCTGCCTCGCACAAAATGCCAAAACAGAGGACAGAGGTTTCGCTTTAGAACCCTCGACCAAGGAGACATGAAGTGCCTTTGATCTCTAGATAGAAAAATGATCTTTTGATTTCAGATTATGAAAACGAGTAACCATCTGCTAAGAAACAGCTCCGGCCCCACGTTTTATTGAGGCCAGATGGTGTCCAGGGCTCCTACGTATGAATTCAATTAGCTGCTTGTGTCTGCGTCAGTGAGTCTGGATCCACCCAGTCATGTTTTTGGAACAAATATTGTAATATTCCCATGGATCCTCCAGACAGTGGGAGGTGTTTCCTTCACTGTGAAGGTTTTGGGAAGTGGTGACTTTGTCTCATTTTCATCATTTTCATCCCTGCTCTGCATTTCTAATCCCTTGGTGCCCAAGGCTCAGGGCTTTCCCTGGATCTCTGAGCCAGCTGTGCTGAGTGAAGACATCCCTGACTCCAGTTTGCCCGTCAGGGCTGAGGTTTCTGCCCCTGGCAACCTCTCCCATCCACCTCTCCTACACTGGGACTGAATTTACAGTGTTATTTGGAATATAACCTATTTCCAACATAAGCCAGACCTGCTCCAGTCTCCTTTCCACGSTGCTTACCAGGGGTTTACTCAGGACTTAGTTCTGCTGAGAGCAAGGTCCCTGTTGCCAGCACCTTGCCATCTGGAAGGGTGGCCCGATGGGAGGCCTTTCACAGGATGCAGAGGGTGGGAATGACCAGTTGCCYGACTGGCCACCAGCCCCAGCACGGATGGATTTCCTGCCTGGACAGCCAGGCTCTGCAGAGCCCAGTTAGCTCCACTCAGCTTTCCAATCTAATAATCTGGAAGCCCCTGGTTGGTTTTTTTAATAAAGTGCTGCTCAGCACCACGTTACCCTCAGCAAGCTGCCTATTTGCACCAATTTCCCTCATTGCAGCGCTGGAAGTGGGAAAATCCTGCTGTGGGAACGGGCTGGGCAGCAGCCCCAGGAGCAGCAGGTTGTGATTTGGGGCTGGAAGGGTCTCACTCGCAGCCCACGTCTTCCTCCGCATCCTGAGAACTCAGCTGTGCAAAAGACAGCCCTGAAAAATGTTCCTGAGCAGGAAATATCCCTGGCAAAGGGATGGCATTTGTTGTTTCCCCTTGACTCTTTGGGGAGGGATGGGGCTGCCAAGCTCGGTTGCTGTTAMACACACAGGCTCTGGGCACAGGCTCTGCCACTGCCCACGGTGCCATCTCTTGCTTCGGGGTTCCTCACCCATGAGCTGTGTTTGACGCTGGTTCTCCATCACGGGSAATGCTGGGAGGTCCATCCTGTCGCTGCCTTTCCTGCCATGGAATCCTGGTCCGTCCGKGCACGCTGTGGCTGCTGTGCCTGGGAATCCCCAGGGCACCTTTCCGGGCTGGCTCTGCTCCTCACCCGGCACGGCTGTGATTAGAGCCCTATTACCAAATTAGAGGATTATAAACATAATAACACATGGAGAAACTACTAATTTCCAATGATTTTTCCTTTTAAAAATAAAATACAAGCCCTTTAGCAGATGGGGTTTGTAAAGAGCTCTGAAGGAGCAGCCATGAGGGAAGAGGAGCGGAGGGATGAGAAAATGGAGCAGGTTCTCATTAGGGTGCGAGGTGTGTGATAATTACTTGAGGAAGCACAGGGGAAGGCAGGGCTCGGTTCATCCTGGATCCCACAGCAACTGCAGGCTCCTCGTGTGCAGCTGCTGCGGGCCTGGGACACGATTTCACAGCTCTGCCCAGCCCAAGCGTCCTCGCTCCTTCCTTCCCAGGAATTCTCGGGAGTCCGTATCCAATCCCACATGCCACATGGGGTTTTTCCTTCCCCTTGGTGCTGACCTGCTGGATCAAGCAGTTATTGCTCCAAACACAGGATTTTAGGCAGCTGGTTCAAGTTTGACACCCCCCAACAGGGATTAGTCAACTTTACACTGTACTCATCACGCTGCTAATTCAGCCTCCATTGACAAACTCACCCTCACCAGATGTCCTGGTTTTCCAGCCTCACAGTTTGCCTTATTCAAGGGACCCACCAAAGCTCYTTGGATCTGCTGGCAGGTCCTTTGGGATTCCCTTACTGCAGCAGGCAGCAGCTTTTGGGCTTCCAAACCTCGAAGCAGAATCTTCCAGAAACACTAAATCCGCCCACCCGTCCCCATCTCCATCACACATCACCAACGTCATCCCTTGCAAACCATTTTGAGGAAGGTTAAGAGTTGGCTGGTGGAAGCCAAAGTTGTGACTAATATTTTTTGGGGAAAGTACTTTATGTCAAAACAAGTGAGAAGTGAAGCGGAGACATGTGGTACAGAGATGTGGGAAGGGATGGAGGGGCTTTCTGGTGCCAAATTTCCCTGTTCCCTGAAGGGAGAACCCAAGTCGCCGTATTTCTTAATGTAGAATGAGACAGAGAAGGAAAACAGAGAAGGAAAACTTCCTTCTTTACTTCTTTTAGATCCTTGCGTTTCTAGAAAGCTGTTGAATCACCTCCTTATGATACAGTGTCATGGAAAAGGGTCCCCTTCCAGCGAGGCCAAGCCCCTGGTGGGTGCCAGAGCTGCTGGAGCCCAGCTCCAGCCCCTGCCCAGCGCAGGCAGGAGCTGCCAGAGCCACCAGCAATCCCTTTTCCTCACGGCTCCTTCCTGCAGCCAGAGGCTGCAGCTTTCAGGCTTTCCAAGCCTTTCCAGCCAGAGCAGGCACGCAGACACCCGGAAAAACAGTCGGTGGGGTCCAGCCCCAGGGACAGCCRGCGCATCCAGGTTCATTCCCCACGAGCCACGAGGCCGACGAGCCGGAGTCAGGCGTGTTACACGGAAACGTGTGGGTTCTGCGCCTTTGGAAGTGAAATAAAACCAATTATTTTTAGTCATTTAGAGCAGGCAAAGGACTCAACCCTCAAAACTGCTTTGCTTCCAGAAGTTATTCAAACCCCATGGAGCCACATATATTTGCTTATTAACGAAGTGCCTGTGCTGGCCRAGCCTCCCCCGCCCTCCCGAGTGAGTGCGGCATGGAAAGAGGCAGAGCCCTCCGCATCCCGGTGCCTGCGGAGGCTCAGCTGCACAGCTCATTTCCTATTTACATCCCCAAAACGCCGGTGCCGCACAGGCTGCTGCCCCTGCAGCCAGCAAGGTGCGCTGTGCAGGTGTGGGAGGGTGACTCACCCTGCGCCGGCAGCACCCACAGGTTATCTGCGTCCTCCGGCTCCCGGTGCTTCCCCGGACGAGGCAATTCCAAGCACACCCAAATAAAGTCCCAAATCGGTCCTGTCTGGCCTCACCCTCTTTCTCAGCGGAGGGTTTGGATAGTTTCCATGGCTCTTTTTCTCTTCCTCCCAGAGGAAGTTTGCCTGACAAGCAACTCCCTGGGAAGGCCTGAGCCAGAAGGTGGGACCTCGCCTGCCGTCCCACTCTCCTGACCTCTCCTGATGGGAGTAACAACCTCCAAGGCTCTCCTACGCCCCAGACAGGCTTTCCTCTTCCCCACACCCAGCAGCCCCTTCCTGGAGCAGCCCAATTACCCTCATTAACCCCTTCTCTGCTCTCGGCTGCACAGCCCSGACAGGAGGAGCCCCAGGTGAGCTCCGGAGCTGAGGGGATCACTGAGGGCTGATACCTGACCCCACTGATAACTGCACATGGAAATGAAACATCCCACCACATTCCCCTTTCAGCAGGGCCTGTTGGGATGGGACAAAGGGGAATGGTTTTAAACTTAAAAGAGGAGAGATTTAGATGAGATATCAGGAAGGAATTGTACCCTGTGAGGGTGGGGAGGCCCTGGCACAGGTTGCCCAGAGAAGCTGTGGCTACCCCATCCCTGGCAGTGTCCAAGGCCAGGTTGGATGGGGCTTGGAGCCACCTGGGATAGTGAAAGATGTCCCTGCCCATGGCAGGGCGTGGGATGGGATGAGCTTTATGGTCCCTCCCAACCCAAACCATTCCATGGCTCTCTGAACAGCTGGCTGGAGCCCGTCAACTTTGGCTACTCTTTGCAAACTCATCGGAAATACTAAAATACCCTGATTTTGGTTTGCCATCCCTTGGGAACAGTGGTATTGTTCCCAGCCAGCAGTGAGGAGCTGTCAGGACGCCCAGACCATGACAGGACTGGCTCAACGCCTCTGACAACCCCAGTTTCCCTGGAAATGATGGGGCTGGGCTGGACATCCCGGGGCTGTGGCTTTGCCAGGCTCCAGCCCTCTCGCTGCTAATGTGCAGGAAAAGGCACTTCCTGGGGCAGATATTCTAAAATTGGAATGTTATCACTGCCAGCTCACCATGAGCAGGACTCATTGCAGATAATCCTCAGGGACAGGTACAGGGACCTCAGGAACAACCCACCTGAGCAGGGGTTGCTCCATTAATCACTTCAGCTGCCACCAAACGAGCGAGGTTGGAGGCTCACTCCTCCATCCGAGGCGCCGTGTCACACTGTGACTGGATACTGTGCTGAAATGCAGCTGCCGGAATTATGGAGGTGGAAGACCTTTATTTAGCCCAGTCTTCCATCGTGAAACCTCCTCCAGACTTCCAGCAACCCCCTCCCAGAGCACTGAGTAACAGGACCAGCGCAGCTGCCTGCCGTGACCTCCCCCGAGCCGCCGAGCCTTGTGTATTTTGGATACCAAACTATTTCCATCAGAAAGTAACTTCGTCAGAAACTTAGTGGGAGATCTTGGGGTTTATTTTTCTCATGGGATTTAAAAATACAGATAAATTCTCTTTATGTTTGCAAAGAAAACTCCGAAACCTCCTTTAGCCATAAAACAATTTGGGAGCCCGTCCTGCCCTCGCTCCCGTGCTCTCCTCTCTCCCCAGCCATGACTCTCGTTTTAGGATCACTTAGCAACACTCATGAGCAAGACTTCGTGCTGTGCTGGGGTCACCACACCCACCACACAGCCACAAAGCCAACTTTCCAGAAAAATGAAATTAAAAAACAACAACAACAACAAAAATCAACTCTTTTGGCGTGTGATTCTCACTACTCAAATGTGACTGATTTGGGGTGGAAATTCCCTGGCAGGAGCTTCTATTTCCATTCTGCATCTTATTGGGAAACGTGGTGGGGAGGGTTTTGGGAAATGAGCTGGGGGTGCCAGAGCTGCAGCCTCCCCCTGCAGTCCCCCAGACTCCTCAGAGGTGACCCCAGCACGCTGAGCACCGACAGGGACCATCGGTGTCTGCTGCTGAGCTGCAGGACAGGGTGCTCCCTGATTCCTGCACGGGGATGCTCCCAGGCTCCATGGCAGGAGAAGCCACGGAGCAGTTCTGTGAAGAGGTGGGTGGACATGCATCCTACACCCTGAACGTTCCCTACACACAGACACCCGTGCCAGAGYACACTCGGCTCGCAGGCGATGCCCCCAGGGCTGGCAGGAGGTGACAGACGAGTCACACCCCATGGGACGTTGACGATCCGCCACCGTCCTATCCTGCTTCTTTCCAATTGCAAGACATGGAAAACCCCTGGAGCCTGGCAGCGGCCGTGTCCCGAGGGCAGCTGAGCAGAAGAGCAGTGACTCAGGGAGGGGGTTCCAGGTCACGGGGACCCAGCAGCCCCCTGGCCCCAAGGGAAGTGGGATGGGGAAGGCAGTGGGTCTGCTGGGCCCAGGGGCACTGCTGGGCTGGCTTCCAGAGGAGGTTTGGGAACCAGTGCTCGTTCTCGTGTCTCTCATGAGGGCCTGTGGTGTGGCTGCACAGAGAGCAGACAGATCTGTCTGTCTGGATGCCCCCCTCCCTCAGCATCCAAAGATCAGGTTGTTCTTTACTTTCCTTGCAGGCACTATCACTCAAATGCCATATTTTGTCTCCACGCACAGTTTCTGTATGGAATTCTCTGCTCTGGGACTCTTTAGGATGAAAAGCCCTGTGTGAGTTTAAAACTCTCGCTCAGTGCCATTGAATTTACCTAGAACTAATATAACCCCTTCAATTCTAGAACCTCAACATGATGCAGAATTTAATCTTTATCTGTCCTTGGCCAAGCACATTCCTGTGCTCCACCAGGAAGTCTGAGCATCTGCCCTGAAGTGACACCAGGCCACAGTTCTGCTGTTGGGCTCATGATTGATGGATTTTCACTGCTCGGGTAGAGTAAGGAAAGAAGTGAAAAACGGAAACGAAGAGAAACCCACAGCTTCGTTTGAACTACACTGCCCCCCTTTCACCAAAAATCTGAGTTCTGCAGCCTGGCTGGCAATGCCTCATCACTTCAATGTCACATTATGGCCCACGACACCCAGAAAACCACGGCAGTACAAATCCTGTGCTGTTCCCTGCCTCCCTTCCCCAAGGCAAAGAATTCGGAACAGCGAAAACAAAATCATGGGACTGAAATAATAAGAATTAAAAAAAAAAAAGAATCACAAGACCAGTGGTTTGGAGCCGGGTGGCATAGGGAGGCAGCCCACAGCCACTCAGGGACCTCTGCTTGGGCTCCCACCACCTTGACACACCACACAGAACCTTCTCAGCTGGGATTTCTCCCTTCTGCCTTTTTCCGGCCCCTAAAGTCTGTACCTGAAAAGAAGGCACAGAGGAGCCAATCTGATTTTCTGAATTTTATCAGTTTTTTCCCCTATAAGGAAACATTCTTTTTTTCCCCCATGAACATTTCAAACCCTGCACATTTCGGGGATGAAAGCTCCTCTGTGTGTCTACAGCTAAAGAGGGACTTTGACTTCCCACCTGCCACTGTGGGACTGATGCAAGCAGGAGCGCGAGCAAGCTGACTCCCATTTCCCGGGAGACAGAGCAGCCAGATTTAGGAAAAACTGAGCAGTCTCCTGTGCCAGGACCCATGGCAGATGCTGGGGGAAAGGCAAGGATGGAGCTCAGAGTCTGTGCTCGCTGCCAGGGATGCAGTACAGGCTGTGCTCGGCTCTCCCAGGCCCCTTCGGGCTCTGCACCCAAATACCTGAGCCGGGGTCCCATCTCCTGAGTCCCTGTGGGAAGAGAGGTGATAACCACACTGGGAACTCCTGTTACTGCCCAGTGGCTAGGGAGGGACCCCGTGGCCCCACCTGCCAGAGGAGAAGCTTGGCCAGGTGTGTTGTGCCCTTCCCACCATGGCTGGAGTCAGGGACGGGTGACACCTCCAGCCCAAACACCTCTCACCAGGAGGTGAGGCCAGCTCTGTGCTCTCCATGTGTGCAGGACCCCAGCACTCCGACAGCAGGACAGTGGCATTCCTGCCTCAGGAAAGGGGATCCTGTGACCTTCAGGAGAGAGATAGGACTTCCATGAGCTCGAGTGCAGGCTTTGATGGTGAGACAAGCGCTGTGTGAGTGCCCTCTCATTTGGGATGCACGTGGAGACTGACTATTCACATCTACCTCAGCTCCCTCCCTCCATTACCCCTCATTCATCCATCCTGAAGGCCTTTTTCCCAAACTTCAGTCCAAGGCCACTAAGTGTTCTTTGGCTCCATCACAGTGGAGTTCATCACAAACTATTTTGCCAAATCCCTTGAGCTGTTACTCCCCAACAAGACTAGCACAAAGAACCGCAAAAATGCTGTGGCAGAAGGCAACCTGCACATTCCCAGAGCACCTCTGCCTCCAGAGGTGTCAGGACTCTTCACTCCTGTTGGCAAATCAAGCTTTGCAGTAACCCAGATCTCCTGACTCCTGGTCTTGTGCCCTGATCACAAGACGATCTCTCCCTCTGCAAGAGCACCGGGAGCGAGGGATGAAACATCCCTTGTGTTGCCCAACACCTCCCCCACGGACGTGCTCCACTCAGACCTTGGGATGTGGCCGGGAGCCAGGGCCCAGCACAACACACGATTCCCGGGCAGCTCGGAGCCTCCCAGGGGTTTTCACTCCCACCTTGGTAATCCCTGACTTTTACAGCACGGATTTGGGACTGAGGCAAACCTCAGGCAGGCAAATCTGCATCATGAGCAATACCAGCTTTGGCTGTGGGAAGTCTTGTTTTAGGCGAAAAAAACCCCAAGATAAGACCCTGGAAACTAAACACAACTGTCTGTATTCCCCCTTTTCCTTCTGAGGCCAGGGAGGCCCCACTGCATTCTTGACAAATACAAATGCAATAAACCAAATTCATTTATGGAAACTGGGCCCAGTCTACAGTAAGGATTCAATATCAGGATAAATTTTACTCAATGGAGCATATTTATAAACGGAAACTCCATGGATTCATCTCTTCAGGATATCCCCATTTCCTGCCCTGCCCCAGAGCCCACTCGGAGCCTTTCCACCAGCTGCCGTGGAATTTGGGTCAGATCTGCTAAACAGTGGTGACTCAAACTGCAAACTGCAGCAGACCGGTCAGCCCCAGGTCCTTAGGGGTACTTAGGCACTTCACTGGGGCCAAACTGGTGAGAACTGGGGAGCCCAGCCCTGCTGTCCCTCATGTGTGGGTCCCATTGCTGGCACTGCACAGCGGCACGAGCTCTGCTCCGCATGGACCAGAGATGCTCAGGGTCTTCAGGTGCCACAGACAGACGTGCCTCTGCTTTGGTTTTGATTTCTAAACTGTCCCAAGGTAAAATAGTGATCTATAGRTGAAGCCATGATCTATAGATGAAGCCATGATCTATAGAGCAGAAGCAAAGCCAAGGACTGTGCTGGTGGTACCGATGCTCTGGGTCAGGTACTTGCTTTGCCTGTATTTACACACTTTGGGGAGTCGTTCCCTGTCTTGTAGAACTGCTTTCACACTGTGTTAATAYTTCTTGAGCATCCTGGAGCTTTACTCCACATTCTTCCTCATTARTGAAGTGACTTTTTCTTTCTGTAATCAATAATGGCCCTCTCCAGAAGCAGATAATTTGAAAATATAAATGTTTTATTGATCACATTTTTACTGATCCAAACTGAACTGTCTCCTTAGGAGACAGACACCGTGGCTTTGCATTACCCTGCTCTCTCCCCCTTGGCTTGACCCATTTTCCCCTCTTTTCAATCCTGTATCTAACCTTTAAGGGTTCCTTAGGCTTTATTTTGTTCCTATTAACCTTCTGCTTCTCTGGATAATTCTGCAGCCAAGAGTAGGTGTGACTCCCACGGCACAAGTCTCGCTGTGCTGTTGACTCATGTGCTGTGCTCAGCCAGCTCCTGGGAGGGGAGGCTTATGCAACGTAGCGAGGTCTCCCGGAGCATATGCTGCTCCCGGAGCTGTGAGATCCCGGCGTGCTGTCCCTGCTGGATGCGCCCGTGGGACGCGCGGCGGGCGCGCGGTGCCCCCAGCCCTTCCCGCGCCCCCAGCACGCACGCGAGGCCCCCGCACGGCCCAGGGGAAGGGGCTGGGGGCACATTCCCCCCTCCTCCAGAGCGAAAAGTCAAATATCTGCACAGAGAGGCTGCTGGGCTCTGGGTCGGGGGGGGTTCTGCAGCTGCTGYCGGCTCAGGGTGCTGGGAGCTCCCGGCGAGGAGCCCTCCCCGGTTCTTTAAAGGCCACTCAGTTCTAAACTGAGATTATATAAAGTGAACTTAACAGACGGTCAGATTTGGCCTGTCATGTTGGGAGGGTTCTCACACAGATTTTTTTTTTAGGAGGGAAACTAGCAAGACATGTGGTGAAAAACACCCTATAGCTTGTAACTCCTGTCTCCGAGATCCAGCCATCTGTTCCCATGAACTTCAAGTGAGAAGCAGCCACCATTTTGAAGGCAGACACTTAAAAAAAGTGAGAGGATCCAGCCCTCAATTCCTTGGGCAGARTCTGGCTCCGATGCCTGTCTGAAAGGGCAAAGCACAAACTGCAAACCTCTCTGGGCAAGATCATCTTCCCTGCACGGCTGAGCAAAGGCTGAGCTAATGGCTATAAAATTAAGAGAATCACAGGTTTGGGTTGGAAGGGACATTAAAGCTCACTTCATTTTCCATCCCCCTGCCATGGGCAGGGACACCTTCCACTAGCCCAGGTTGCTCCAAGCCCCATCCAACCTGGCCTTGGACACTCCCAGGGATGGGGCAGCCACAGCTTCTCTGGGCACCCTGTGCCAGGGCCCCACCACCCACCTAATATCTAATTCAATCTCMCCACTTTTCATTTAAAACCATTCCCCCATGTCCTATCACTACTTGCCTGTGTGAATTCCTGATGCTTTGCCCYCTCATGCAGGAGGGAGCGAGCCGGGGCTGATGTGAGGAGCACCCACCCCGAGTGGGAACCCAGGACTGGCAGCAGGCAGGAGACCCCAGCATTCCCAGCAGGAAGCCGGGGCTGAGCGAGCCAGAGCCGTGCAGGTCGGAGCAGCCCCTGCTGTTCCCTGCACGACTCGCTGCCACCCAGCCCATAAACTCACCAGATCCATAAATACAAAAATAAAACCTCCTTCAAAGCCCCGCTACGGAAAGGACAAACCCATCCCCTGCTGCCCAGCCCGCTCGCTTCTGCAGCCAGGATTTCCCAGCGCCAGCTGAAAAGCCCAGCTTTGGGGCGAGGTGTGAGCGCGTCACCGCAGCCCCGGCTGGAGCTGCTGCTGCAAGGCGGCTGAAACATTAACCTGGGCTGGCCGTGGCACCTTTCCCAACAGGAGATGAAAGCCAGCAGCTGCTGATATGGAAACCAACTGTTGGAGCCGCCAGCACTGACACATGCGAGCGCACGGAGCCACCGGCTCCTGCAAACGTGCTGCAGGAAATGACTAAACATCGAGTGCTTGTTATTGAGCAGGATTCCTGGAGACACGTAGGTGGTGTGGACAGCGTGGTATGTGCATTAAAGTGCAATTTAGGTCAATGATTCTTTGAAAGGACCATTCTTCCCTTTTTTTCCCCCCCCTTTCTCCCTTCAGGGACGTTCGCTTTTCAAAGATTAACTTTTCCAGCTCTCTTTTCCAAACAGGTCCCATCAGTTCAAAATAAAATTAAAAAGGGGAAAAAGACAGTAAAAATTGCCCTGGTTTAATATTGAAATCTCGCTGCAATTTTTTTCTCATTTTAGCTGTTTTTAATGCTAAAACAGAATTCCAAAGAAGATTTAGAGGGAACAGTGCGTGTTCAGACAAAACCAATCCTATTTCACGAGGTGTCTGAGTCTCACTTTTAACAGGTGAATCCAAATTGAGAGCCAGCCCCGGAGAGACCGGACAGATTCTGGCTGTGGGAAGTGTCAGCACAGCTCCAGCTCAGGCTGGGGCGTGCCAGGGCTGTGATCCACCTTTTCCATGGACCCTCCGGTGCCCAGCGGTTCCTGAAGCATCTCCAAGAATGTGAGGCGGTGCCTCCAGCACTGCCCCGGCACCCAGAGACCTCATCAGGAAACACAAATCTTCTCCAAAAGCTGCTAAAAGCTGCACATATCCATGACATATCACTGATCATCTCTGCATTATTACGAGGAAAACCAGTGCATCCACCACACTCCACCAGAGCCAAAGGCTCCCTGCCCTCCTCGGAGACACAGAGACCCAGGGGAGATAAGGCTGCCATGGAAAAGGGTTACATCTCCTGCAGTGGGAGCAGAGCCACGAGACCCACAGGTTCCTCCCARCCACAGAGGGACTCTGCCACTGCTTTCAGTGGGAGTCAGAGAAATCCCAGCCTGGAATYGGTGTCAAGGCTGCAGTGGGGCTGGGGGAGGGGAGCTGGGTGTGCTGCAGGACAGGCCTCCAACGCAGGCATCACTACAGAAAAGGTCTCCTTGCTAAAGAGAAATAAATTATTGATGGCAATGCAATTTCCTGCAGTGAGAAATTCCAAAGACCCTTTCCAAACAGGAATGAGACCTGGCAGAASGCTGGTCTTCTCAGGCCACCTACTTTTTTTTTCTCCATCCAAGGACCAGCTAAACAAAATCCCAAGAAAAGCTYATTTGTATCCATTTAATTATTTAATCAATAGCTCTGCTTTCAAAGCTCCTCCTCACCCTTGCTCCAGCAAAGCCYGTTTTCCTTTAGATTCTGGGATATCCAGAGGACAGCCAAGCATTTTAGGGGGGGACTGTTACRGGAGTTAAATTTAAATAAAATTCAATTAAAAAGACATTAAATGAAATATACAGAGCAAGAGGAAACAGCAGCTGGACGCCTCACCAAGGCTGACCCAAGCGTTTGGATACAAGAGGTGGCTTTGAGGAGGGYGAGCGCAGCTCAGGGATGCCCAGGTTATCCCAATGTCCCTCCAAAAGCTCCAAGGGTCCTGCAGCTGCCAAGTGGGCAGCGAGCAGGGCGGGCAGGAGGGTGTTCAGGGGATTGTCTCGGGCCAGGACATCACCTCCAGCAGCCTCCTGCCCCGGGCATGAACCGTCCCCTCCTGACCCAGCAGATCCCAACACCAGTTGAGTCATCCTGAAGTTTAACGGTGCCACTGGCTGGCTGCTGCTGCTGCTCCTGGACCAGGAGAGGGATCACAACAAAACAGAAATCCATATAATTTTTGAAAGCTTTTTACTTTCTTTCACCAGTCTCTTCTCCAAGTGTTTCTCGCACACATTGGGAGTGAGGGAATGGCTGTGGCTGGCTCCGAGGGGCAGCTACTGGTGGCCAGGCAGGGCTTCCCTACCAGGGAACGTTTTCTGGGAAGAATTTTTCAGATCATTGGAAAACCTCTGCTGAATTTGAGATGTGTCTCTGGAGGCTCCCATCAGCTGGGATGCACATCCCCTTGGACAGGAGGCCTACGAGGGAGCTGGAGAGGGACTTTGGACAAGGGCCTGGAGTGACAGGACAAGGGGGAATGGCCTTAACCTGGCTGAGGGCAGGGTTTGATTGGATATTGGGAAGAAATTCTTCCTGTGAGGGTGGGGAGGCCCTGGCACAGGTTGCCCAGAGAAGCTGTGGCTGCCTCATCCCAGGAAGTATCCAAGGCCAGGCTGGGCAGGGCTTGGAGCACCCCGAGATAGTGGAAGGCGTCCTTGCTCGTGGCAGGGGGTGGGACGAGATAAGTTTTAAAACCATTCTATGATTCATTTCCAACCCAAACCGTTCTGTGATCCTCTGGAGTCAGGATGGGTCAGCCCCATGGCAAAGGGATTGCACAAGCCACAGTTTCAGTGGAACTTCCTCGTGACGATGGTGTACGGAGACGCGCTGGGTGTGAATCTCACGGRACAGTCAAGGGCCATGAAAACCCAAAGTGAAATGCAAAAGGGCTCAAAATGACCCCTTGGATGATGCAAAACACTGCACAGAACTGTCATTACTTTTCTCACGTCTCAGATTTCCTTCCCCACCTTGCCCTTGCTCCCCAGTTTTGGTTTGTTCCTGATTCATATTGCTGCCGAGGTTGGGACCAGACAGCGGCAACACCAACCTCTCAAGAGCAAGCTTTCYCTTGGCCAATTTTCCAGCATTAACTGCCTCCCAAGGCCATTTGTTCTGAGGTATAAAGCCTTTTTTTTCTCCAGGAATTGATCTGGCAATGCTTTTGGGACTGCTGCCAGGGAAAGAGTGTCCCTATTGCTCCTTCATTACCATCACAGCTACCGGGACCTCTGCTGCCTGTCTCAGGATCTTGGCTGCGGTTCCCGAGCCTGAACAATCTTTCCAAATGCAGGGAATTCCCTTTGGATAAAGGGAGAGGGACAGTCACAGGAAAGCTTTGACTGTCATTCCTCAAACATCCTCCTTCATGCCCTTGCAGGCAGCTGCCAACAGGGCTGAAGCCAGCCTGCACCTCTGGGCTGGCCCCACCAGGCTGCAATCCAGTCCAGGACACGAACATCAATGAAGCCCCCAGTGCAGATGCAGAAATCACTGTGCAGCAAAATCAAAATATAGGAGACCTTCACTTTTTTCCCTCTTAACCCACTTAAAGGCCTTACACAGCAAAAAAGCATTACTGGAGAGAAAAGAGATGTGCAAATACTGAGTATCATTCAAACAGGATCAACTCAGACACACGTGGTAAGGAAAAGGAGCTCCTATATTCCTACTCTTCCTAGGGCAGGGAGAAGCTGTGGTGATCCTGCAGAGTTCCTGCTCCYGGTGGCTCCTGTCCCGGATTCTGGATTAGAGGAGCAGCATCCCTCTCTCATCTGCTCTGTCACCACCCTGACCTTTCCCAATCCCTGCTCGGTATCTTGCCTGTTACTGCCATATACTTTTCTCTCCAGACACTCTGGAGCAGTTATTACTCACAGATGTAATTGCTTAGTGCTCCCTCAAGTCACAAACAAGATGTAAGACACCAGAAGACATCTAAGAACAGAGTTTCTCCAAGGCGCCGAAGGATGAAGACAAATGATGCCTTTTCCCAGGAAAACTTAGGGAAAGCCAGAGCTATGATGTTTACGCCATGAAGCCACCTCAGTTCCTTATTTCAAACAAGGATGACTTTGCATTAACAGTAACGATGCCCTTTTGCTAAAGACCTTGAGTTTGGGTTTCACAGAATCACTTAGGTTGGAAGAGACCCCCAAGACGATCGAGTCCAGCCTTTAACCCTGGCCTTGGGAGCAGGGCTGGTGCAGTGTGGAGCTCACGTGCTCCCCGATAACCACGCTTGACCACATGACTGAGCAGCCCACATCCCACGCTTCCCATCGCTTCACACGCCGATCTCTGCTTTCATCTCCAAAGCATAACATGGGTGGGATTTGTTTACCCCGGGTGGAAGGATGTGCGAGAGCCAAGCCGGCGACCGCAAGTGTTAGAAACTGGCAGAAAGGGCAGCAGCTGTTATGATGCAAAAGTACATATTTGCCTGAAGACTCTGGCTAGAAAACCATCAGAGAAATCCAGACTGATTCATGCTCTGCACCCTCCCCAGATGACTTCGGAGAGTCACGCCAGCCCTGCTGCCGCAGCCGGGGCGCCTGCCCGGGGCCAGCTGCTGCCACCGGGTCACTGCCCGAGCCACCGGGCTGGGACCACCCCACTGCCTCCCCTGCCACTCCAGCACACCAGAGAGATTTCTCTTTAATCAAAGTACTGAGGGAAGATATTAAATGATGGTTTAACTACAGCATCAACAGCTGAATCACAACGGCTGAGCAAGCAACCAGTGCCAGACAGTCCCCGTTCCCCGGTGCCTGGGGAGCCCCAGGGGAGTGGGTGAAACCAGGCAGGAACGCTCAAGGCTCCAGCACCTGCACTGCCAAATCCACCCAGCCACAGTCCCGTGGCAGGGCCGGGAGAGAAGTGCCCGTGTACTCCCTATTTGCTAGTGGGAGTAAAACACTCTGAGCCTCATCTCTGTGACTCGATGCAGAACAAACCTCCTCGTTTGAAGGACAAAAGTCAGGGAAGTGGGAGAAGATGCTCTTTAAGATGTGAAGTCTTGGAAATGTGGGCAGAAGTTTGAGCTTATCTGAAGGAGACTCCACAAGTTAATTTACAATCTCTAAGCACACCCCTCCCTCAGCCAGAGCTTCCAATTCACCCTCCTGAGGATGAGGAAAAGATGGAGATACACTTCTGGGGGGGAATTGAGGTTCCAATTCAGGTTTCTATGTTTGCATGTGATATTAAAGGAACATAATGTGCTGYCTGAAGAAGCTTTCACCATCATATGTCCTGCTTTCGGCTGGGGTGGAGTTAATCTTTTTCCCAGTAGCTGGTATAGGGCTGTGCTTTGGATTTAGGATAAGAGTAATGCTGATAACAAACTGATGGTTTAACTGGTGCTGAGCAGTGTTTGCATTAAGTCAAGGACTTTTCAGCTTCTCAGCCCAAAATAACTTCCCCTAAAAATTTGTAAATATGACAATTATCACAGGATGATGGGGTGGCTCAAATTTCCCAAGATTGGCAATTGTGGCTGCCACATCTCAGCTCTCAGGGAAAGGYGGGTTTTCCCCCCATTAGCCATATATCCCAGTATTTCATTGCTCGGTGCTTCTCCTAATTCTATCCAGCAGTATTCTCAGACTAAGCAACAGTCCTAAATACATCCTTATCAATCAGGAGTACCTTGCTCCACTTCCAAATGGCTGGACTTGTGCCTGCAACTCAGGACAGGAACCCTCAAGTGAAAAGCCCAATCCAYCAGACTTTGGGATTTCGGGCAGCCCATCCTGGGATGGGACAGGCTTTCCCCTGCCAGGTGACACGGCTGCAGATCATGGTCAGCATGGTCACAGCTCAGCTCCTGAGAGGACAGACCCCTTCAGGGGGTGAACAGTGGCTGGCTACTGCAAAAGGGGAAAAATGGGCTGCTCTGCAGAGAAATAGCAGCAACCCTCCTGAATGTCCCATACAGAAACGAATGAAGRCTCCTTGGGAATATGTGGTTGGAGCAGAACCTGCTCCAGGGTGACTTGCTCTGTTCTGCTGGTGCAGAATGACCTGCGGAGCTCCGTGTGTGACAGCAGCAGGGTGAGCAACACCGCACGGGCATCAGAGGCGGGTTTTATGCCCATATTGCTTTCCCAAGATATCCTCCTTCCCTTCAGGTCATGAACAGAGTTTGGGGGAACTGGCTGCTATTTTTTGGGGGGTGTTTCAGTGTATTTCTTTCCCCCAGTGCTTATAACAGGACCCCTACTCACAGTAACGCCGCAAACTCCCTCACCCAGCCCGGAGCAAGCGCCTGAGCACGTTGCTCAACCTGACCACAGGCAACGAAGCCATCAGCTGACAATCCCAAAGCCTGCAGCACAGCCCTTGGAGCGGGATGGGAGAGGGCCAGGCTCCAACCCATGGGCAGATGAGGTGTTTGGCAGCTGCTCTGCCCTCCCTGTCTGGCAGGGTTTGCCCGTGCAGCTCACACAGAGCAGGGACCCCTGTGCATCGGGTACCCCAAGGGAGGGCTTCGGCACCAGCACTGGTGGCTGAGGCCCTCGAGTCCAGAGGGACTGAAAAGCTCTGGTTCTGTGCTTTGTTGTTTGAAGGGATGTTCAGTTGCCCTGGTCTCCTCCAGCCAGTGGAGCTCTGTGCCCCACTGCTGCCCACATCCCCTGGCATGAGGCTGCCCCACTGCAGAAAGCTGGAGATCCACACACTGAGGGTCCTACATGCACGTTCCCACCTAACCACGTCCCTCTGGGTTTTGCCCTATGGAATAGAGGTGAACTACATTATGGAGTCCAATGCRTAATAAAGAAATGCAAGAATTTCCCTGCTTTTGTCTCCCTCCTCCTTTTCAACCTTGCATCAGCTTTTTCCCCCTCTCCTGCGTTAGCTTCAAACTCCCTGCCTTGCSCTGAGAAGAACCCCCCAGCAATGCAATATCTCTGGGCTGTCCAGCTTGAGGAGTTTGCTGCCCACACTGGATTAATGGTGTGTTTGTTTATTTAATGGCCCGGTTAGGAAAGTCAGAGCGGGATCTGTGCACGGGATACGCACGGATCTCAGCAACACCTGCCACAAGCACTCGGGACATCTCTGGCCTCCGACCTGTGCAGCGTCAGGCCACGCTGCATTCACAAGGAAAACAGGAGAACATCGCCGCCCTTCCCTGTGAGAAAAATCACCCATTTCAGCAGGGCTGTGCACACAGCTGGGCAACCAGCACCTGGCCTCGGGCCACTGTCAGCCAGGGGTTCCCAGCTCCGGGTTCTCCATGGGCTGGCATGCCATGGGCCTCAGCCCACAGGAACACGCTTTGCCTCCTCAATTCCTGTCTCATTGCTGTGAAAGCTGTGGCACAGAATTGTGGAATCACAGAATAGTTTAGGTTGGAAGGGATCTTAAAGCTCATCCAGTCCCACCCCTGCCATGGGCAGGGACACCTTCCACTATCCCAGGTTGCTCCAAGTCCCATCCAACCCGGCCTTGGACAATTCCAGGGATGGGGCAGCCACAGCATCTCATGCCAGGGCCTCACCCCCACTCTCTGAGTACAGAATTTCTTCCTAATATTTAGTCTAAACCACCAAGGATGCTGGTCCCACATCTCCAACCTTTGTAACCAGTCCACAGTTAATCACATCCACCTCACAGGCTTTGCTAGTGCTGACAGCCCAGCTCCTCCACTCTGTCCCTTCTGTCACAGCATGCTTTGTTTGGACACTGCAGGAAGCATCGAGGACATTTCTCATCGTTTTATATAAACAGAAACTCCTGTGGGATTCTCTGGCTGGGTTAATTTTGTTTTACACGACACAGAGCAGCACACCCCACACAGAAAATCACAGAATCTGGCCCAGAAGCACGAAAATCCAACACAAAGCAGGGTCTCCATCAACCCTCCCTGCTCTGAGTCCAGGTGGTGGCCGGGCAGGCACAAGAAGAGGTGTCTCCCGTGGCCAGCAGCCAGCACTGAAGAAATGCCAGAGCTGAGCACCTGGCTCCTACCTCACTYGTACCAGTTCTGCTCCCACCTCCGGGGCCCACGACTTACTTTGATGCTATTCCGAAATCTCCTTCTCCCAGCTCCAAACCAAGACTTGAAGTTATTAGAGGGAGTAATGCCTCTCAGGGCAGAATGCAAATTTAAAACACTTGTCCCAAATAACAGGAGGTAGTAATTAGGCTCCAGCACTTCCAAAGCAGCATCCCTMAGCTACACCCTTTCCTGCGCTGCTCCGCTGATGTAGGACATGTGCCGTGCTGTTAAAACACAGGTTGCAGGAGGCTGCTTTTCTTTATCTGTGTCATAAATCAGCTCCCCTCTTTTCATTTTCCTCCTTCACTCTGTGCTCTGGTCTATGAGCTTTGCTCCCTGCTTGTTTAAACCTTTTGCTTCTTGTTGCTGAGCCTTRCCCTGGTCCCACTTTTTTTTTGTTTTATCCCCTCAAGGTGCCTGCTTCCTTAAATAGTTCTCTCTCCCTATTCCTTCCTCCCTTTCCTTATCATTTTCTCTTTCTCACAGTTCACCAGTGTCTCCTTCCTCTTCCCCGGGCTTTCCTGCAAGGCCATTTGCATTCTTTCTCAATCACATCAAACAGGAGATTTCAATTTAGCAGCAATCAGGAAAACACCTCAGACATCCGCATGGCATCAAAGCCTCCTGCCACCTCCGTTCCCAAAATCCCAGCGGACTCTTGGTCTGTGAAGCAGAAGCCCAGATTGCCATTGCCCCGAGGTGACAGGGTGCGTGAGGCGCTGCCGTGACCCGCTGCCACCGCGCCATTCCCAAAGCCACCCCCGTGCTCCGGGGTCCTGTCTGGCCATACCCGCGTCCCCCTGTGCATCTCTTCAGGCCAGCGAGGACAGCTCTGCTGCTCTTGGGAGGCAAAAAATGAACTGAGTGATGCTGACTGCCGCGGGGTGASGGCTGAGCTTAGGGCTCAGCAGGATGGGATGCTCGAGGCAAAATAACCGGGACTCAGGTACCTTGCCCCGCTAGTGCCCGTGCCCTTGGGAGGAGCAGACAGCTAAAGAAGACAAGTCTTTATATGGCCTTTAGGAATTAGATGTGCTCATTATAATCTGATTCAAATTCTTTAAAAGTACGCTTTAAAGTTAGCTCGGGAATCAGGGAATGGTCCTGGATCTCCTCAAGCACAGGATTTGTGTTTAAGAAACTCTACTGTTATGGTAAATCTCCAAAGAATGTGTCCGGCTGGGTTAGTGCTGCTACAAGAGCCTCTGGTTCAGTGCTCATCCCCACTGCCAGGTTAAAGAACGGCTGAAACTGAAATTTCAGGTAAAATAAGTCAACCTAGAAACAGATGTTTGGAAAAAGGCAGATGGAAGCAAAATGAGTTTGGTTTTACATATCACTTTTTCACTCTCAAATTGTTTCAGGTAGAATTTGTAGGGAAAAACATCTCCAGCCCCTCTAAATGACCCTCAGCCAAGGGTTCGTGTGCTSAGGAAGCAGAGCAGAAGCAGCCCAGTGCCAATTACACCAACCTCAGGCTCCAGGACTTGTTCTTCAGGCCAGACAGAAAATTCACTGGAGTGATATATCAATTGCTAGAATTTTGTTAAGCTTTCTAATTCATCTGGAAGTTTACTTGCTCTGAGTATTGAGATGTTTGTCTGCCCTTCGGGTCCTTCTGCAGACACCACGACAGCTCAAAAACTGCTTTGTTTTAAACGGGCAGCAGAGCCCTTGGGGCATCCCCCACCAGGTGTGGTGGCTCTGGACATGCCATGAGCCTCACAAAGCTGGGCAGTGCTGCTRCAGCAAAGGGGAGAACATCCCCGTGCCAAGGACGTGCCATCGCTGCCTGTACTGGCGGTGATGAGCTGTGTCAGCCCCGTCCTGCGCTGGACCATTCCCAAGAAGAGATGGAAGGGTGATGGGACAGAAGGCTGGTCTGCASCCCGCAGGGAGGAGGGGACATGGGGGCACATGGGGCAGTGCTCTGGTCTCAGCTGCAGCTGCAGAGGCAGTTCTGAGGGAGGCTTGTTCCCACAGTCCCCGCTGCGTCCCTACTCCGGGACCAGCAACCTCCTCCCCGCCAGCCCAGGGCTGATTTCACATCCTCCCGGCCCGGCATCCCTTCCCAAAGCTGCGGGAACCGCTCTAACGCAGTCGCTACAGCGGTGCTTCC
Organism: Amblyornis subalaris; assembly: GCA_018881555.1. Lineage (NCBI taxonomy): Eukaryota > Metazoa > Chordata > Aves > Passeriformes > Ptilonorhynchidae > Amblyornis > Amblyornis subalaris. The sequence goes on from JACAXG010000008.1 coordinate 1,453,787, forward strand.
CGACGTCTGGCCACCCCGCTGCCCAGTCCCTCCTGGTGGCTCCGTGTCCGGAGCAGTGTGGAGAATCCCGCGGCCGGCGGCGAGGGTTCGCCGTGCCCCGGAGGAGGCAGCGCGCTGCCGGACGCGGCTGAGCGCGGCGTGCGGGAGCGGGGCGGGCAGCTCCGGCAGGAAACACCGCGCACAACTCGCTCTATTTTAATCCCGTCCAGGGTCTTCTCGGGAGCGAGGCAGAGCCCGGCTGCGCAGAGTTAAGAATGAATCCCTATTTTTAGCCCGTCCTGGGTGAGGTAAGTGCGCGTGAGTCAGACGCCGGCGTGGGATGTTGCATAAGCCGGGCCTGCGCCGCAGCTCCCGGCGCACGGGGGTGCGAGGAGGAGGATGGAGGGAGCCTTCCCTCGCCGCTTCCTGCCATTGTCATTTCAAGACAGACCCTTCACGGTATTTAAATGCAGGGTTCTTTCTTCCCTCCCCAGCCCCCCTCCCCCCCCCCGAAAAATTTAATTAGAAACAGCAGTAGGCTGGTTATGTAATGTGATTAATTGCAGCATTAGAGTGAAAAAATATAGGGCATACAGGTCTTAAAGATTCACATGCAAAGTCATGTGTGGGAGTGAGAGAGGCAAGGGTGAAACGCAAGACTTATCTGTTTGATTAGGTGCTTTTCACAGGGCACTGATTTATTCCCTGAGTAATTTTGTCGGAGGAATGTGCAGATAGCTAAAGCAAAAAAAAAAGTAGCAAATAAACATCCGGGAGACAATGGTCCAAAAGTTCTTTCACAGCACCTCTAAAGGTTAGTGTTGTACCTGGGAGCAGAATGTTCCCTCGGCTGCAGACCTGCCCCATAACAGCGCTCACTCACACCAATAAAAAGGAGGTTTTCCACTGAGTCACGATGAAGGAGCTGCAGACACACGCAGACACTGCAGCTAAACTTTCACTACGCTGGAACTTTATCCGAGGGAATATGTGAAGCTTCAGATGAACTCTTTTCCCCTTGCCTTTTGTGAGCCTCTCTGCAGGGAAGCCCCGGATTCCAGGCTGGCATTCCCTCCCACCGGTGACCTCCGAGCACCCGGCGCCGAGGGCGCAGCGCTGGAAACGCCGCGCTCGCCACGGCTGTTGATTAAATCCAACCCAGTTCAGTAATGGCAAGAAGTCACCAGCGTGTTTGATTGCTCAAGTGTCCTACATGCCCATGTCTCCGTTGCAAAACAGCGGCTGCCAGGGGCCGGGGGAGCAGCCTGAATGCAGAGCGGAGCTCGGGGGGCTGAGCCAGCGCTGCCACCGCTGAGGAGGCAGAGCTGGCCGGGTTTTAGCACTGCAGCTCCTCCGAGGGAAAGGACTGCTGTTAATATTCATGCAAGGGAGAAGATGAAAAGGCACCGGAGAAGGGAGCTTGTGGCAGGGTACCAAGGATGTCTCAGCAGGTTTTATCCTGTGCCCTTGCTGGGAAGAGGAGGGTTCACAGCCCAAGTGCAGCTGTTCCTACACCACAGATATTCTCCAGGATCGCCTTAAAAGCAGCTACCCTAAACTCAAGTCTGAGGCTCCACTGAATCATGTATTAATTTAAGGCAACCTGAGCTCCCTCTGAAGTGAAGGCTCTTCCCCCGGTGTGCTCAGTCTGGTTCTAGAAAGCTTAATTCCTGGCAGCCTTAGCTGTAAAGCCATGGCTGGAAACAAACACCTCCAGACTTGATCTCTCCTGAATAAGGACTTCATTTGTTACAGCCATGCAATGATTTCAGAGGCTTCGGATTTGTCAAGCAGCATAATGCCAAGATTAATTTAAAAACAGCTTTGCAATTACTTTGAGTTTGCATCTTGTTTCTTGCTTTACTAATAAGCAAAACACTAAATTATTCATATTAGCAAATAGATACCAGTAGTGTTCTCAGGCAGACCCAGAGCTCACTCTGAACTGAGGCACTYGGAGTGCTAAATGCAGAAATTCCCTCCCACGAGGCTTCCAGTCTTACTGGAGCCATAATGTTAGGCTGAGGGAACTGGCCAAGAAGTCCCGAGCCACGAGCTGGGTTTGTGCAGCTACACGGCCTTGCAATATTCCTCAGCTGCCTTCCTGCATTTCTAAAGCTTTCCTCCCCCTGCACACGATATCCCAGCACGAAACACATCCACGGAGTCAGCATTTGACTTCACCTGTCCCAGTGCATGTGTTACAGATCACCTGAGCACACTTCCTTCTGCAGAACCTATCTGGAGGCAATTATAGGGACAGATCCTGAAGATGCTGTTTGCTGAAACTTTCCCCAGCGGAAACTTCTTTTGTCTCTTAGAAACTGGACAAAGAAAAATTGTTCAGGTCTGTCAGTGCTATCTAAGTGCACAGTAAAATATCTCTTGAAGAAATCAAGATCAAAGCTCGCACAATTAGAGACAAACCAAAATCAAGGGCACCTTTACTGAAGCTCATTAAAAATATCCTTTGTACCGCTCTCCTGTGTGGCACCCAAAGTCTCCCGAATACCGTGGTCTAATGAGAACGCAATGAGGGTTTTTTTCCTCCGGTATTTTTCTTTTCCATAGTTAGCAACTGTCATAGTTTAATTAAGGGATGTCAAAGGCACGGAGCACTGCCCTGAGATAATCAGACCCTGCTGGTAGATAACTGCTGAGGTGAAGACAAGCAGGAACAGCCACCGTGCCAGTGCCAAATCAGCAGGAGAGGGCAAAGTTCAAAACTGGAACTGACAGTCCTTCGTTTCTAGAGGTGGGAGATGCTTTTGCCAGCCTTTGTGAATGGGCCCCTCCACCCGGGTGCCCCTGGCAACTCTTTCTGAGCTCCTGACTCCTCTCCAGCCTCTTTTTCCTCCCATGTTGTCCCTTGAAGGGAGATTCACTCCGAAGCCTCTCCTGGGTCAGGAGATTCACTCCTGCCTCTCCAGCATCACGGATGTGCTGCTGGCACAGCCCTCTCCGTGGAGCAGCCCACTGACACGCCCTAAGGAGGGCAGGAGCACCGGATCCCAGCTCCCACCCGGACACCCCTCGGCCATCAGCCCTGTGCAACCATGCTAAAACCTGACCTCCAGCCATTCAAATCTCTACAAAGGCTCCCATTGCTTTTAATTTAGTCTTTCAAAGCATGCAAGTCTTTATTTATTAATATTTACCAAAGCCCTTCCAGTCTTTGGCTCTTTGATTTTACAACCTTTTATGATTCTCACTAGAAGACGTTTTCTTTTCCTGAAAAACAACCCAACCCCAACCCACCCAGCTGGCTGCCCCTCCCTCCTGGTGTCTGTGCCGGCTGTCAGGGGAAGGTTGTCTCCCTCTCCCTTCCCTTTTCCACCCGGGTCACTATTGATCCGATCGTTCCACCAGCAGTTTTGTGCTAACAGCTGTCTCTGTGCTGTGCCCTTTGATAAATCCATGACCTGCAAACCATCCTGATTTCTTCCTTGTTGCTCTTGCCTGTGTTCATTCATAGATTACTTCACAGAACATTTTTTAGAGGGGGCGATCTATGCTTTATTTCACCAATTACTCCCATTTCTCAGCTTCTGTGGCACACCACCTTATGGGTTCCCTGTCTCTTCAAAGTTATCTTCAAATTAATGTGCAGGTACTATATTTCCAGCAAATATTTCCTTTTAATAGAAAACGTGCCCTAAAAATTGCGTGCTGGAGTCCCTGTATAAGTTCATCAACTCAAAGTGCTCTGAAGATGGCTTGACAGGGCTCAGGTCCAGGCTCCATCTCTCTTCCTGATGAGGAGACCATCACAGAAATAAAAGAAAACATCTCTTTGGAATCCCAACACCTCCTACAACTTCCCCACGGCACTGGGGACAATGCCAGCATGGGGCTACAGCAGTTTCAGACTCCACAGGTCAGGCAAGAGGGATAGTTCTTCTTGGATCCTGGCTGAGTCCTCACTTCATTATTAACAAACAGCTCTATTTTGACCGGCTCTGATGTATAATTTATGTGACCCAGTGGTGAGGTTCTTCAAGTGAGACCACCCCACAGAAGTCCCTGGGTGAGGGGTTCATAAAGTAATTGTGAGTAACAAAGAGGAGCCAAATGAATTCCTTCACGCTGAAAAATGGTGTGCGTCTTCTGAGCCAGGAAACAAAAGGATTTCCATGGCATTCCCGTACAAAACTATCAATAATTCCATTTCCGTGAAACCAGCTTCATAAAATATTCTGTGGCTTTACCAATAAACTGTGATAAAACCAAGCCCCCATACTGCTTAATTGCACTTATTAGCAAGCCAATTGTCTGTCACATTAATTTTGTTATGCGGGCCACGCTCGTCAGAAAGAGCGTGAGATTTTTAATCAAACCTGTGGTAGTCACCGCAAGACAGACTTTTGAAGGGCACAGCTTTACCCAAACAAGCACATTCATCATTGCTGGGCGCAGAGWAGAGGTGGCTGTATCTCGGTATATGAAAACAGCTGGTTGTATAAAGATTTATCTCCTCCATCCCACTCTGACTCTGATGTATTTGCAGACCYGCTTGATGGACCTCAGGGTGAGCCTGGGGCTCAGGTCCCTGCCCAGGTGAGGGGAGTCACATCACACAGCCAGCCCCCGCACACAAATCATGGACACAAACACAGACTGACATGCCCAAAGACTGCCATGTGGCTTCTCTTCCAGCTCGGACAGCTGCACYTCTTGCTACCTGTTCCACCAAAATTCAGCTCCACGACTCTGCTCTGCCCAGTGTGCTCSGTCCAGCCCTGACGCGCTCGACGCGGGGCAGAGGTCGCGGCAGCGTTGGCTCCCTGGCAGACGTGCTCCCCGCGGACTCTGGACTCTCCTCGCTGGCACACCATCCCTGTCATTGCCCCGATGGTGCCCGTCAGGAACAGTTCTTTGGTTGCAGAAAGCACTCGATTGAACTTTCCTTCCAGACATTTATCTTAATGACCTGCACACATCTTTAGCGTGCCACCCTGTTCTTGTTATTTCCATGAGTATTCCAGACAAGAGCAGTCCGCTGATCACAAAGGTTGTCCAACACTCTCCACCATAAACCCCCCGCCTTAAGCTGATTACAGCTTTGAAAAGGTGCACTGGTTCTCTCAGCCAAGGAAGCAAGGGGCAGGGATTATTTTATCCATCCTGAAATAATTCTAAAATTGYTTTTTGTGGGAAGGTCTAATGCCAACATGCCTTGGGCCTGCACCCAAAACCTGGCGGTGGAGGGAAGGGTGAGCTGTGCCATCTTAACGATGAAGCAATTGGCCTGATAAGCTTGGTAACTGATAAGCTTCTGAGAAGCTGCTGGTTTTGCACTTCTCAGCAAAGGTTTGATAGATGTTCCCAGCTGAATTCCCTGAGGATTTCATCCATGTGAGGCCCAGCRGGCTCTCCTCTGCAACTGCAGATGATCTGGGCTCAGCCTGGGCACTCAGACTGAAAATGGGATATTTACCCTCCTTGTGTTCCCAGGGACCTTTGGGGGTGGGAGCTGCTCCAGTCGAGCACCAGGAGGGCAACATCTGCACTTGTCTTCCATAAACTGCTGTTTGTTTTAGCACAAACTCGTTGTTTTCAGAAACTGGTAGGGAGCAGTAGGGCTGGAAGGGAGATTGGGAGCCAGGCAAGGATGTAAGCACAAGCAGCCATGAGAGGGGAAGGCAGAGGAACAGTCTGAAGGACAGAGTCCTGATGTGCCCAAGCCCAGTGTCTGGCCATTCCCTTTCAGAGCTTGGACCAGGTCCTTCCGACTGCCATCACATTTCCATCATCTGCAAACCTTCTGGCCCCGTGCAAAAGGCTGTGAGAGCGTGGCTGACTGCCCCAGAGCTGGCCTGGGGCATGTGGGTCTTTCACAGCCTCAGGCAACACCCTGAGTTATGAAGGTAAAGCAGAACACTGAGTCCTTGCTCGTTAAGGAACACCCTCCGCTCTGCTCACCGGCGAGACAGGGCTCCCTGCAAAAAGCAGGAGATGAATATCTAATAAGGCTTCTAATCCATGCCCAGAGATAAGCCAAATTAATTTTGCACAGGCATCTCTTTTCAGTCCCGGATTTGGCAACCACGGAATTGGCCTTTGAGGAATGTTTCGTGTCTGTGCTTTAATCATTTGGGGCTTCACTGTGCCAGCTGTGGTGCAAGTGGGGACAATAACGCCCAAGGAGACATTTATGTGTGGAAAAATAGACCCAGGAGCCACTTTTGTGTAGGAAAAAAAAGACCCAGGTGGGTTAACAAGTGGCAGGAGGACACTGAAGTACCACGGGTGGGTGAGGGACAGTTATTAATGACTCATGGAGGCAATTTAGAGTATTCCAGTATCTGAAGGGGCCTACAGGGAAGCTGGAGAGGGACTCTTCGCCAGGAACTGTAGYGACAGGACGAGGAATAATGGCCACAAATTGAAAGAGGGAAAATTTAAGTTATATATTAGAAAGTACTTCTTCCCTGTGAGGGTGGGGAGGCGCTGGCACAGGGTGCCCAGAGAAGCTGTGGCTGCCCCATCCCTGGCAGTGTCCAAGGTCCGGTCGGACGGGGCTTGGAGCAGCCTGGACAGTGGAAGGTGTCCCTGCCCATGGCAGGGGTGAGACTGGATGGGCTTTAAGGTCCCTTCCAACCCCTTGGCATCCTATGATTCCATGAATTTGGAAAGGATGGTGAGTGACCCTGGTGTGCAGCACTCGCAGCGAGGCAGCGCTGAGGACCCTCACACACAAATATAGGTTCAAAGAAGGAAATGGCACATCTATTTCACGCCGTTTCCCCGGAATTTCCAGAGCAGGACGCTCTTACATCAGCAGGAGCACTGCCCGGCCGGGACATCCACCGTGTCCCTCGGGCGCGGAATTCACACCATTTCCGTCGAAAACCGGGGGGTGGGGTGAGGTGAGGGGGCAGCGAGGGGCTGGCGCTGCGTGGCTCGCCGGGGCCGGGGCGGGTGTGAGGGGCGCGTTCCCCCGGCGGGGTCGGTGAGGCGCGGGCGCGGCGCGGCCCCGGCTCCCCCGCGGCGGGCCCTGAGGGCGGCGGCGGCGGCGGCGGCGCTGCGGGCGGGCCGGGCGCGGAGCGCGGAGCGCGGAGCGGGGAGCGTGCCGGGCCACGCGGGCCGCGCCCGCCCGGGCCATGCGGAGCGGAACGTGACGGGGCCGCCCCGCCGGGACAGCGGGGCAAGCGCCGCCTCCCGCCCGGCCCCGGCCCCGGCCCCGCACGGGGACGGGCGGGCGGCCAAGGCGTGTCGCGGGCGCCCGTCCTCCCTCCTTCCCTGCCTCCCWCCGCCGGTCCGTCCCCCGCGGGCACGGCCCGTGTCCGCCCGCCTTCCTGCCGCCCCCGCCGCCGCCTGGCAGCCGCCCCGCGGGGCTTTCCAGCGCCGCCGCCGCGCCCGGCACAGGGGCTGCACCGCGGGGCGAAAGGGGGAGAAAGCCCCCCAAAATCACGAGCTGCGCGAGTCCCGGCACCCAGACCGCCGTGGGCCGCCCCCCGTTAGGGGCTGGGGAAGGACGGGGTGCGGGTAGCGGCTGCTGCATCGCCGCCCGTCCCTTGAGGCCGCCGCGAGCCGAGCTGTTCTCATCCATTTTAAGATAAAATATAAACACAGCACCGCCAGATTTCATAAGCTACGCCCCGGGGCTGCCTCACGGCAGCGCACGGGGGAGAAATGTCAGCCCGCAGCCCCAGAGCGACCCCGGGTCCCGCGCAGCCCCGGACGCGCCCGCCGAGCCGAGCCCGCACAGCCCCGAGTCCCCAATTCCCGAATTCCCGGCCCGGCCGTGCGGGGCTGTGCCTTTGGAAATGTTGAGCTCACCTTTGCTAAGCACATTCCCCGGGGATTTCGGGAGGTGCAGCAGGCATTTAAAATAGAACAACATGTGAGACCTTGTTCTTTCCAAAAGGCCTAAGCATGCACTTGCATAATATTCAAGTGTTATCCCTGTAATTACATTAGGTTTTACTTTTCACAATATTAAAAAAAAAAAGTTCAATCAGAACTTCAGTTTGCAGAGATTAATATTCCTGCTTTTAAAGATTTTATAGATAATATCTTACTTAAAAATAATTTATTAATGAGAAGCACTGTTTCTCAGGCTGTTACCTTGCAGTTTATTATTTATCAGTGCGGAACTGGAGTTACTTGGGATCTGACTGATCCACTGGACTCGGGCTCGCAGGGACAATGTGATTTTCCAGACTTTGTGGTGGTGGGACTTATATATCTGGAACCCAGTGGGCGATTTGTGGCTACAACGTCACGTCTGATGTGGCAGTGCCATTAGTGGCATTCCGGGCTGGTCTGAAATGCTTCATCTGCCCCAGCTGATGCATTATCGTGGCTCAGCAGAAACTGGTAATTTAGCACAATCGATGTCTTGCTTCCTTGAACAAAGAAACCTTTCAGGGTTTTTAATTCAATGTCTCCTAATCTGCTGCAGGTATTRTATTTCCCCAATATAATCCTGCAAAAAACCAAAGTTGTTCTATCTCTTAAATAAAATATGTTTAGTATATAAGAGATGCCTTAAGTAAACCTCCTCGAGCCCTGACAGTGCACAGAGACATGCTCTTCCTTTAAAGCAGTATGAAATGCATTCGTGTTTATTCCAGTAATGAGGGAAAGGTGGTGATGGTTAACAAGAACCAAGTGAAAAACCCCCGGCACAGTCATTTTTTAAGTCAAACAGAAAGGTGGTGCCAAGCCAAGAGGGAAAAGATTTTCTGCTGTATTTTCACATGACATCGAGGGGGTTGAAGAAGCTGCTCCTGCCTTGCCCTTGCACCAGGAGCATTCGTGGGTGAAACGTGGCTGTTCCTGGGTGGGTGTCCTTGTCCAGCTGGATGCACAAAGGGCTCTGGGCTGGGGGCTGCTCCTGCACCCYGGTGTCCCCCCGTGCAGCCAGACCTTTGGGGGCTGACCGGTCCCTCGCATTGCTACAGAGGCRGATTGCACCCATAATTCCATACATAACTATTAAGAACTGATTCTTTCAGTAAATAGATCTGCTGGAGCTGAATTTATTTTGATTCTGCTCCCTATTTCTGTAGCAATTAAAACTTCCTTGGAAGAAAGCAGAGGTTAAATAAGGTGTGTATATATATATGTATATATATAACATGAAAAAGTAAGTTTAGTGCAATGCAGGGCTTCTTACTTTAAAAGAAAATTCTGAAGTGCATCAGCAAATGGTTACTGCAYGTACCAGTGACTTTCCCAAGTACCAGTGATTTTCCCAAACGCCTCTTTGTTTCATTGTGCCAGTTCTACTCGATGGCCTCTCTCGATCATACCTGTGTTTTCTGGGAGCAGAGCTGGCTGTCCCTGCGCTAGGGGACACGCGAGGCAGCGAGGCAGAAGTGGCAGGGCTGTGCTCACACTCCCCCTGACCTTCGCACCAGCCGCTCCAGCGTGACTCGCAGTGAGCAATCCTCCCCTGCCAGAACAACCCGGGCTGGGGATGGACAAAGGATACGAAACTCCTGCTCCAGAGCTGTTGGCAGCTAGAAAAAACAAACTCTTCAAATGTACTAATTGCCCAAAAAGTGGTTCGGTTGTGCGTCTTCGTAATGAGCAGGAAGCATTTTCCGTAGCRCAAGAGATGGCAAATACAAATCCCAGCGGGGCTGGTGCAGAGAGGTGATGGCAATGTGGGGAAACCTGGAACAATCTCTAATGTCCCATGCCAGGAATCACCCGTCCCGTCAAAACATGTGGAAAAGAAATTTGCGGTACAGGACTGGAGAAGGTCAAAGAGGGTCTGTGAAATATTTGACCATTTTGCATTTAAATCGCTTTCTGCATCTTGTATGCAAAGTGCCAGCCCGATGCAAATCAACACTGCTGAGTCATGGCCAGACTGGGGGAAAAAAGGTAATTTAAAGTGTGACCCAAAAACTGACGTGAGGAAAAGAAAAAAAATCATCCTGCAGCTTTTGAGTTTGGAATTTGAACCACTCCTTTGTGACAGTCACAGTGTACAATTACGGGACAATATATCGAGATAAGAAATGCTTAAAACAATTTAAGTTAAACATTTAAAAAGCCAAAATTATTGTAAGTATCAGGTAAGGAACAGCAAAAATATTTTTCATCTCAGCATCTTTCAAGAGCTTAAAAAAAGAAGGCCCCAACTTCTTCAAATCAAAGGTACAGCAGAGAAGATGGGTGAAACTCTGAATAGTAGCAAAACCAGCTATCAGCTCTGGGGGTATTTTATATAAAATAAGAGTGTATCAATGAAAAGGACATGATTATGTAGGACATTCTGGGGTAATTTTTCTAAATATTTTGGGGTCCATTCTGCAGAGGTTCTGGTTTAAGACTGTAAAACCAGGCATAGACTGCAGGGTTTATCTTAACCCCGTTTTTCCCAGCGCTGAGGATGCAGGGCGGTGCTGGAGGGAGTTTGTGGAGACACTGGGGAGAAAAGCTGCTTTGCTACTCCAGAAAAACAACTTTAGCATTCCGTGCCGTTCCCCCTGCCCGTCGCTCTGGGAGTGGCGTGGCCGCTTTCCAAGGAGGGAGGCTGGGCTGGCTCAGCCCAGGGTTYGGTGCAGGGGATGGATTTGGAGGGAGGGTTATCACTGTCCTGTGTCCCGCAGGTACTCTCGGGAGGGGGCAAAGTCCTGCTCGTCACTGTGGAGTCACTCGGGCATTTATCTTCAAAGGCCCTGTCGTTAGGGAGCCGTAACGGGAGAGAGGTGGGAAGGGGACTTTGGGCTGAACTGTGGCCACATGGGCAGGACTGCAACGCACAGCTGAAGGCCAGCATTGAACTTGGGGTGTTCAGTGGGGCTTTGCCAGCTCCCTCGAACTTGTGTGGGGCTCTYGGTCCCCTGCACAGCTCTTCACTTGAATTCCCATCGCAGTTGTTCTGGTGGCTGGGGTTTAGCAATCTGTTTGAAGACAATCTTTATCCGGGTTCTTTCTTACCAATCGCATCCTTCCACTCAGGCACTTTCCTACCTTTCCCTCTTAGTTYGGTGAGGCCACCTGAGGAGAAGCATCCCCAGCCAGMGTTTGGGCAAGGGCTCTGACTCTGAGTGGGTGTTACGAGAAAAACCCCTGAGCATTCAAATGAAGGACAAGAGCAGCAGCTGTAGTAGAGTTTATATTCCACTGATCATGGGACTTTGGGTCGTTTCCTATCTGTTTTTCAGTAACATGTCTGGTGGTTATAAAATGAGCAGTATTTATCTGACCCGGGAGGCAGAGACATTACCTCATTGTCACGGGGTCAGTGGCAATTAGACTGCAAAGCCCAGCCAAGCAGTGCCGCTGGGTACAATAGTCTGTGGCAGGCTTAACCTTTACGGTCACCGCTGCTGCGGGGGACAGCGGCGCGGTGGCCACAGCAGAAGTGCCCTTTCCTCTCCAAACCCCTCCCAGGCGGCTCACGCACCCTTCTCCACCTATACATTAAAATAGTGCAATATATTAATTTAGGCAGGATGGGCGGCTTAATAGTGTACATCAGTTCAGTCTCGATTTTGAGTTAAAAATTAAGTTCGTCCCCAAAAAGGCGTAATAAGGACTGAGTGTAACGCCAGAGCAGTAATTTATGGCCCTCAGTCACGCCGTAGTTACCGTGAGCACGACGTACAAAGGTGAGCAGCCAGGTCAGCCGTGCCCAGCGGCACCAGCCCGGTTCATCCTGCACCTGGAGAAGGTGACAGCGGCACCGGGGAGCAGTGAGGGCAGTACCCACTGCTGCCCACCGGCAGCTGAGCCTGGGCTGCAGGGCATTTAGAACTGAAACCAGGTGCTTTCCCTCTCTGGAGGCGGCACCCATTTATTTCTGGTCTGTTCACACCCGGTTGTTCGTCACACGCAGCTCCTGTCCGTGGGTCACAGGCTTGAATCACAAGCCAAACCCCAGCTGTGAGCTGAAGGGGCGTTCACTTTCACAGAGCGCCTTGAACAGTCACCCCAAAGGAGCCGCAGGCTGAGGGACACTGGTCCCCGGCTCCCCGCTGTTGCTCATCGCTGCCTGCAAGGATTCGTCGGGGTGGGCAGGATGCTGCAGGAACACACCGCAGGAGCCGTGCCTCGGCCTGGCTGCCTGCCACCAGGGCTTTCCTCCTGCCGGGAGTCACCGTGCCTCTGATTCACGCTGTCTGCCCGGCCTGCTCCTGCACGACTTCATGCAGCACCACCTCTGGGGCTGTGGTTCAGCAAAATTCAGTGTTCTGCCTATTTATTTTTCCACTGTATAAAATGTGGGGTTTGGCATAGGCTGAGATAACCCTGCTCTCCCAGAGAGAGGAGCTAGGAGAGAGGGGAGGGGGTAGCACTGTAGGCATTGTACAAGCATGTAATCTCTTTTGCTTTACAATTCCAATTGCTCAGAATTAGGGCGGGGAGCAAGATTTTCCCCTACTGCTATGTCAGACTGCATACTAGACCCGCAGAAAGACCAGGAATTAGGCTTAGAAAAGGTCTGAAAAACAAAAATCTGAGAGTTTCTGTTCTTTTCTTGCAGGCACCAACTCAGGCCCCAAGTTTGGGGTCTCAGTTCTTAGACAGGCAATGGGGAGAGAAGGGTGGTTGTATATGGGAGGCAGGACAGCCTCTGGCACAGGGATGTAGCCTCTGGTCAGCACGGAACACACTTCCAGCTGGTTTTCTCCGTGCTGGAATCACACCTGGGAGCTCTGCCCGGGGCGAGGTGGGAAGCAAACCGCATACACACTGGGCAGCACCGTGCAAGAGCCATACTGCATTCCCAAAATGGGAACTGGGAGCAGTGCCCACTCATGCCCAGGGAAGATTTTAATCTAGTTCTTCCAGGTAAAAGCTCTAACTAGCAAGATATCCCTGAGACAGGAGCTGCTTCATTCCTCCTTGGGTACTTATTCCTTCAAACCCTGGAACACAGGCCTGCTCCCCAGGTGAGGGCATCCGGCAGCACACAGCCTTGCTGCCCGTGCCTGCTCCAGGCAACAGCCAAGGATTTTTATTCAATATTCCCTAAAACAGCAGTTGCACAGGTCTGCTCCCTGGAGAGGCAGCAGTGGGATCGTTGCTCTCTTCAGTCCAATAAATGCTACCAGGTGCAAAGCACAGCATTTTCAGGAGAAGGTGGTGGCATCTTCCTGCTGTGGAGATGGTTAAGTGGGTTTTCATGGAATCATGGATCACTTGGGTTGGAAAAGCCCTCTCAGATCATCGAGATCATCAATGCAGCCATTCCCTAGCACTGCTCAGGCCACCACTAAGCCTTGTCCCAAGTGCCACATCCACATGTCTTTTAAATCCCTCCAGAGATGGGGACTCCACCACTGCCCAGGGCAGGCTGTTCCAGTGTTGAGGAGTAGTTGTTGGTTGGTAGAGCATTCCCTTAATGAATGGATTGCTCTCTTTGGGTGGTACAAGCCAGGCCTCCTCCTTCAGGGCCATCCGTTCATCCCAGACATCCTTTGCACCACTGCCTTCGGCTCTGTGCAGGAAATGTTCACAGGGTCATGAAGGAACTTGGGAGCAGCTGGGATGGCACTGACATCAAAGGGCAGCGAGGAACCTGCCTTTCCATCTCTTCCCAACATTTACATTGAGCAGGTTTTGGAGGCCGCCATTTCCTTCTATTCCTCCCACTTCCTAATTTTAGGGAAAAAAAAGAGAGCAAGCTCTGGTTGCCAACCACAAACACACACCTTTGGGAGAGAGGCTCCTGACGCAGCAGAGCAGGATGTCTGGGAGCACATTCAGGACGAGCCCATCAGCAGCATTTCCCTGTGGATGACTCATCCTGCCCGGCCAGCCCTGCCTGTTTGAGGTTTTCCGTAGCCCTAGTCCTGGTTTCTTCCAGACTTGGAGCAGCTGTAGGTTTTGGGGTGTGTCCAGGGTGAGTCTGGGTTTCCAAGGATCTGCATTTTGGGTTTAAATAGCTTAATTCTCTCATTAGCTCTAGATGCAAGTGGACACAATCCAGGTTGCTCTCTGCAGAAGTCTGTCCATCGAGGTGACCTTTTGTGCTGGAATGGGATTCAGCGGCAGCAAAGTTCAAATTAAAGGCAATAAGTACATTTAAAGGCAGTCAGTCAGAGGGACACATTGCAAAGGTCTACACCAAATTTACCATCAGGCAGAGATGTTCTTCTTGAAGACATGGAGCAGTTTTCCCACCAGTTTGGGGTTGGACACTGGGAGATACTCTGTGATTTGGGTCCTGCAGGTGGTTGTGCTACCACACAACCTCAAGTTGCACCAGGGGAGGTTTAGATCAGATATCAGGGAAATTTTTTCACAGAAGAGGTTGTGAAGCATTAGAACAGGCTGCCCAAGGAAGTGGAGGAGTCACCATCCCTGTAAGTGTTCCAAAAAACCTGTGGATGTGGCACGTAAGGACATGGTGTAGTGGTGAACATGGTGGTGGTGCTGGGTTGACAGTTGATGATCTTAAAGGTCTTTTCCAATCTTAACAATTCTATGATTCTACTTGATTATAATGGTTCTTTGGTTTATGAATAATGAATTATCCTGTGATTAAACTGATGTGAAAACTCCCATGGTGTGTAAATAGAGGCAAACTGCAGTTTTTAACTACTTTTGGAGTTGCTAACACCGAGGGGATAGAATTTTCTTCCTGGAATTTAATTGTACACGATGTGTGCACCCATCATTCATAAGGAAAAGTTTCTTACAGACTTAACAGATTGTGTTTCCATCTCTGCTGCGTAAAAACAGTGTTATGGACATGAGTGAAATGGAAATCATAACACAGCATCTCCACTATTTTAAGAGTCATATTGGAACACATGGAACAGAGATGGAATTCCACTCTTCACTGCCTTCAGATTTGGTGTTCTGTGTATTTACTTAGCGCTAGAAAAGGAAAGTGAAAACAAACCCGCTGCCTCAATAAAGCCCAGGAACAGGCTTTGCTCCTGCCCATTCCCTTGGGACGAAGCACCATTTCCAGGTAGTGGAAGGGCTCTGGGCAAGCGAGAGCTGCAGAGTCATTCCTGAGATGAGACAAGAGAGAGAAAGGGAAAAAAAGGGCTGAGTGTCAGGGTGAGAAGAGCCAGCTGAGGAGCACTAATGGGGGAGAAAGCCATGAGACAGGTCTGAGGGATGGTAGTGCTTCTGGAGGGAAGGGCTGACTGGAAACGGCTCTGGCTGTTCCTGTTCCGTGGGCTCCTGGGGAAGCACCTGCCTCGAGGCAGTTTATCCATCCGTCAGCCTGCTTTCACACCGGCTGGAAGTGCATCCTGGGATTGTGATTCGGCTCGGCACAGGGTGCTTTTCCCATCTCCTGGTTATTGTTAGCAGTTCAGGCCTTTTTCCTGTGTTGCACTGGCTCAAGCTGCTCCCATTTCTCTCATGGACACCTGAGCACAGGGAGAAGATTTGGGCATTTCCCTACCAGCAGTTCAGCTCTAAATCAATCAGATTTTCTGAGAGTTTTTTGTTGAGTTTTTTTCCTGCAAATTTCTGCRTGCAATTCCAACTGCATCTCCTGAGTTACTTTGATTCGGTCCAGAGAGGTTTTTTGTACCCCCTCTAGCCTTACATAATTTCAATTGCAAGCGTCCCCCTCACACACATCACTGCAGCAGAGCAGCCAGGATTGGGCAGGCTGCTCTGATCCCGGTGTCCGGCGTGGCGTCTCCCGTGTGCGCGTCACAATTTCGGGGTGACTAAGCACATTGGCAGTGGTGTTCAGTGGCATCTCCAGAGCAGTGCTCTATATTTGTCTTTCCTTCCTCTGTTTTTCTTGGTTTAAAAGAAAAAAAAGCAGGTTCAAGCTACGTGCTGACAAGACTTGGCGATTGTGGATGGCAGGAGGGGTACGAGGCTCAGCGCTGCGAGTACTGGAAAGATATTTGTCACTGCAGATTCTGCTTGTCATATGCAGAGATGACATGCAGATCTCCCTCTGACAGATTGATAGTCATTCCGAGATGCATCCACCCACAAAAACCACAGACATGCTGCTTGAGTCAAATCTTGACTTTAACCACAACTTTGTGATGCAAAACTGGTGGAGTTTTTGGTACTTTTTGTTAAAAATGAAATCTTTATAGGGGTTTTCCAGCATCCTTGCTAGTTACTAAAAACAAACCAACATCAGCCTACTGGATGGGACAGCTCAGTTTACTCGTGGGTGGTTTTGACATTCAGCTCATTAACATGTTTAGTCTGAAAGAAGGTTGGAAAGGTAGTAAATAAAAAATTGGACAGAGAAGTACAGCATCTCTCCAGAAGTTACTCCTTATGTTGTAGTGACAATGCCAGTTTCACTGAGACGGAGTATTTGTCCCGACTTTACTGCAAATACCCACAGCTCGTCCCGAGCGAGTTCAGAGCCTGGCAGCTGGGGTCAGTCTGTTTGTGGAAGCCAATGCACCGTGCTCGGCATAAAGGTTACGCTCTGCACCCGCCGGGGCCAGGAAATTCACGGGTCGGGACGGAACTTCCAGCGCGGGCTGTGAGAACCCGGGCACGCTGGCCCGCAGCCAGGGAGTCTCCCGTGAAAACAGGGAGCCTCCCCAATCCGTCAGCGGGAGCTTACAGCCCCTTTGTGTCCCGTGGTGGGGCAGGCACTTGACGTGGAACTCGCTTTGGCCGTTCTGGCACGGGGTGCCTTCACAGGCATCCCCTGACACCTCCTGTGCGCTCCTGCCACGTGCTCTGGGGTGACCCTGATGGAGCAGGGATGTTGGACCAGGGGATCCCTTCCCACCTGACCCATTCTGGGATCGTATGTGTGCCTGGAAAACCAGCCAGTGGGTCTGCAGAGCACAAAGAACACACATGGCAACGTCTTCAGCTGCTTATGTTGGAAAGGGCAAAGGGAAAGGACTCCAAATAAGTTTCTCTTGTTCGGAAATACAATGGGCAATTTAAAACCCCCTATTAGGCGTGTGTGGAGGAGCATTTCCCATCCGGGGAGACGAGGGGGATTGTTCTATGGAGCTGTATGATGACTTCCCCGATATCAATCAAGCCCCCATTATGTAACGAGGTCTCCATCACACGCGCCCCAGCGCGAGGCCCCGCCGCGAGCGCCGAGGCTGCAATCCCGGCTCCTTTGTCCTGCCCTCCGCCAATTTGCTGCAAAATCGAGGATGAGGCTTGAATTTGCCATTGTGGCGGTGGCGGGGCCGGGCTGTGCTTTCAGAGCAGTTATTTGCATTGCCTTGATTAGCATGTCACCTGCTTCATTAGCAGAGAAAAGGCTCCTCCACAGACCCCGCCAGTCATGCAAATTGAAGAATGCACGGAGATCCTTCCCCTCTAGGACTTTCCATTATTAGCAAAATTGGTAGATTCGGTTTGTTCCTTCCTCTTCAGAAGGTCACTTTGATTTCCACCTCCAAATGGAAGTTCTTATTTAAGAGACAAAGTAATCGTGGTCCCAAACTTCAGCATGGAGCAGTCCTGCTTAATGAAACCTGATGCCAAAGGAAAACTCAGGTGTGTGCAAGGCAGGTGGAACCTCCCTGGTTCAATCTAATCCTTACACCAACAGCCATCTGTCTGTCACCCAATCATTAATTTTACTGGATGTCAGGAATGTGTTTTTAGAGCCCAAAAGCTCCCTCCTGTGCTTACATTACAGATGCCTATCTCAGGTTTTGGAGGTTTTTTTTTCCCTTGAGAGTCCAGCAATTGTGAATAAAGCTTTCTGTGATGTCAACAGATACTCAGCTTTTGTGGAAAAGAATACCCCAACTGGGGAAATTAAACAGATCCCTCACGCAGCTTTTCTTTGAGATCAGGAAGTTGCCATGGGGCACCAGATCTCAGCCCAGAATGGGAAAGTCCTGCCACAGACCTCAGAAGCTGCAGGGACAGAACCACCACCAGCCCCTGGAGGGTTTTGGCCATTCCTCACCTCTGCTGTCACAATCGCAATGGGCAGGAGTTCAGCCGGAAAGAAAGATCAAAAAAAGCTTAGAAAACCCAAGAGTGAAAGAAGAAGAAAGGAAAAATGTGATGGTCATGCATGAAATGTCACTGCAGAAATGAATGACCCGTTTGTGGGCTGAGGGCAGGAAGACACAGTCACCTTCCTCTGCTGACCAGCTGACACGGCCTCGCTCGGGCTGGGCACAGTGTGACCTCGTGAGCCATCCTTGCCCCCTGGAACCACCCACCTGCCCTGCCCAACCGCATCCCCACTGCCAGGGGGGTGGTTGCGCTCTGCTTCTCACCACGCTGCAGCTGCACCGGAGAGAACCTCCCTTTTTGCATCTCCCCACACCCCCTGGGAAAGCACGACCACAGTGAGAAGCCCGGGTTGCACCCCGCTGGTTTTCACACGGATCACGGAGCAGACCAGGGCTGCGCCAGCGCTGAGGCGCTTCTGCCTTTTTAAGGCAAAGATGAAGCAACATCCTCGGGGGTGCCCTCTCGGGCTGCGCTCAGCCGCCTCCCTCTCACCTGACTGGCGGGGGCTCCGGGAAGCCTGACAAATTTGTGTGTCTGCTTATCCCTGGATGGCAGAAAGGGAAGGAGTGAGTCAGGTACGTGTCTCTGCCGCTCAGGGCAAACGAAATCCTGCTCCTCCATCGCGCGAGCCCGGTGGCAGCCGCAGCGCCGCGCTCCCGCCGCGGAGGGGAAGACAGATTTAGCGGGAGACACAGATGGAAATACCTGTGATTAAGGAGTCACAATCTCCTCGATAAATCTCTGGCTGGGAGACTGCTGGTCAGGCTGCCCTCCTTCCTCCCTCCCCCTCGGCTGCCCTCCCGCTGAGCTCTCCCGCTGACCCCGAGCTAGGGACACGCACCCACCTCAGACAGTTGTGTGCGCTTACCAGATTAAAGGTGATTAATTGTACCAGGTAGTTCCTGCTACATCTTAATCAAATACACATAATCAGCAACGCTCCTGTGCACACGATTCTTGGAGCTGGAGGGTGTTTTAGCTCTCACATGCTCCAGCGAGAGCCACAAGCCTGAATTATCAGTGGGAAGGGTGTGAAGTATCCCACACCGGAGTGGCCGCAGATGAGGTTCCCTGGGCGCCAGCGTCTCTCACTGCTGGACGAGGGACTCACTCTGGTTTTAAAAAAACCAACCTCTGCCCCTCTGGGCACTGGGAAAAGCCCTGTCCTTACCTGCCAGGCCCTCCAGATGCAGGGTCCTGGGACACATGGGTGTGACAGGACCACCTCACACCACCTTGGAGGGGACACAAACCACCAGCAGCCTCTGACCGTAGAGTATTTTGCATCATTTATTTAAATACCTATATTTATGCATTTACAAATTTTCATAGCTCTGTCTGTAGCTTTTTTTCTTTTTTTTTTTCTTTTGTTTCGTAGACAGTATTGCAGAGAAGTCAGCTTCTGTAAAATGAGGTCCATGTATAAAACTATGCAGCGGATTGGAGAGAAAAAAAAAACCCAAACAACAACCCAACGAGTTTCCTTTCACACTCTGGAGAATCAGAAACCAAAGAAAGTGACCGAATGAAAGGGGACAGGGAGAGGAAGGGGTGGGACAGGGCAGCCTCAAACCAGTGGCTCTCACACAAGCATTACACACATCAGTGCTCAGCTACAGGACACGTTTCAGTCGGTGCAGTGCCTGTTTGCTAAAGCTTTAGCAGGCACGTAGGTCTCTAATGAAAAAATAGAAGGAAAGGATCCTGCACACTGAGAATGCAAAGCCTGGACAGCCTCGGCATCAGTTTTGGGAGACTGCACCGACTCGCCAGCAGTGCATCCTCATTCCAAACTTCATTTTGCATAAAAAGTTCCCTTTAAGAAATCTCAGCATTTAAAAAACCCGGTGTCTGAGCTCTTCTAGCCTCAGTACTCTAAAGAAATCTCTTGAAAAATACCTCCTGCTTTCCTCATTCGGAAGCTTCAAAATAATGTTTTGCTTTAATCGATACCAATCGAACAGCTCGCGGAGTCCCAGCGTCATCTCTGGGAGGAAGAGGCAACAAATATGGCATTGCAAGATATTTACACACATGGTACAAAAATGTCCAAGGGTATGAAAAAATCACCAGTTACACAATTTTGCAGCAGCCTCATTTACACCTGTAATTTTATACCATTTATTACATTGTACTAACACACCAGATCCAAAGATGTGCACTCCCTTTAGGACATTCAGGAGTTCCAAATATATTGTGATTGCATAATTCATATTGCACAATTGTATAAAAACATAAATACTAGCTATTCTATTATTTTTTTTTTTAAATACAAAATACATGTCACATAGTCAAATAATCTTTTCAAGTGCAATTCAGGTGCTCTCTTTAGTCCTTCCAAGAAAAAGGCAATTTTGATAGTTTTGGCACAAAGTTTAACCTCTGTCCCGTGCCAACAGTTCTAATCACAATCCATACGCCCCCAACTTGATAGAGTAGCAGTCATATACATACAGTATAAAACCAGGGTATTTACAGGATGCACAGAACGTACAGGGAGCAGCCCCTGGGCTGGGGGATGGTTTGGGATGTCCCGGGAGGGGCCGGGCACCTCCCGCCTTAGGCCGGTTGCTGCTGCAGGTTCACATTCATGGGCGGGGGGTGTCCAAGGAGACCGATGCGCTGCTTCTGCTTCCTCTGCTCCGTCATCTGGAAAATTAACAAGTTTGCTCATTAGGCCCCGGCGCTTCCTGTGCGTCAGCTGGCCCAAGGGCCTGCCGCGGCTGGCGTTCGCTCTGGACCGCCGTGCGCCAACAGCGCCGTGCCGGGCGCTAACGGGGCAGGGGCTGACTCCGGCCCGGCCGTGCCCTCCTCGGGACGGCCACGAGCCCGTCTGCSTGCCCGGACACTGCTCTGCAGGGAAGGAGCCGGGGGGAGCCCGGTGGGCGGCGGGAATCGGCGCGGGGAGCAGCCTGCGGAAACCTCCCCCGTTAGGAATTCTTTGTAACCCGTCCAGCGGCCGAGGCGGACGAGACGGAGAGGGCGGAAAAAGGGGCGAGCCCTCCCGTCAGGCCGGGAATACCCTTGCCTTTGCTGGAAAAGGCTGAGCGCTCCCGCTCTCATCCAGAGCCAGCCAACATCCCTCCCCATCTGCCAAAGGCAGGACTTAACCACCTCACTGCCAGACATCCCGAACTTCGGCATTCCCCACTGCTTCCCAGCAAAGAAAAGAATGTTTCCCTKATCAGTGCAACTGTGAAGGGAAAATAGATCATTGCTTATTACTGTTACTGAGAAATGGCCACAGTCCAAGGGCTCCACTGTGCTTTTTTAAAACTTTGGGAGGTTCCTGACAAGTTACATAAGCCGAGAGGCCTTGTAAGGAGCGACTCCGGCTGGGCAGAGTGTCCAGAGCGAACAGCTGGATCCCACGGCTCCCGCCGTGTCCTGGCCGCGGAGGAGCCGACACGTGGGATGGCTCACAGGAGCCGTGTGAGGGAACGCCAGGACAGCGCCTCATCCCGGGACCGCCGAGGGCACCCGGGCTCCCCCAGGAGCCCCCACGCCCTCAGAGCACAGCACACCATGGCACGTGATCCACGCTCACATCCCGCTCCTGCTGCTCCTGGATCTGCATCCACCGTTTAACTTCTCCATTTTTTGAGATTTAATGACAAATGCCAGCCAATGTCACTGCTTGTGGCAGCAACCCCAGGAAAAGGGAGGTGGCGTGAACAYGTTCGGTTCATTTGCAACACACTGGGGATCATGGAATTGTTAAGGTTGGAAAAGACCTTTAAGATCAAATCCAACAGTCAACCCAGCACCACCACCATGGTCACCACTAAACCAGTTGAATGTATTGGTTTAAAACCCCCAGTTTCAGTGAGGATAGAAAATTTCCCAGCTGGTGCAGGATATCCTGGCACATTGGGCTGGCCGGCCAGTGGCTGACCTTGGGTCTGGAGTTCACTGTGGGGAACAGGAATGGTCCAAACAGGCAGTTCTGGACAGCCTCCAAAAGGCTGGTCCATGTCCCACGGGCCGGACATGCCGCACACCCTGCGGCTCTCCCTGTGTGTCCAATGACACTCCTTTAACCACCAGGAAAAGGATGAARTACCATAATTCCTCTTGAAACCATAATTAACCTTGACCTCAGCCCAGCACCTTGCTCACTGCCTGGCCTAAGGGGAGGCAGAGCTGGTATTTGCCSTTTCCAGAGGGATGACCGCAGCCTCCTGAGGCCAGGTCACGCCTCACACTCCTCTGCACCAGCTGCTGGAATTCCCTCCATGAAAAGCTTCTAATGCTTCTCAGGGAATGGGRGCAGGAGGAGAGGGGTCTTCCCAGTGCTCTCTGAACACACACACAACCCACTCCCTGCTGAACCTGCACCTTTAACTAAGATAACCCACAAGTGGAAATGCAAAGAGGCCACAAGGACTTGATTTCAAAATGCCCCTTTACATTAATTATCTTCCCTGGGCAAACCAAGAGTCACAATTTCACACCACCAATAAAGTGATTCAGAGGACACATGAAATAAAAATGGAGAGAAAAAGGAATAATGAAAAGGGACTGCAGGAGATTTTTCATGCTGTGTAGAAGAGGGATGGTGCACTCTGGTGCAGGTGTTCAYAGAAGACGTGGCTTTAAAAAAAGGGAAGAATAAAGCAACCAACCATAAATAAGAGGGAGAAATGCAATTTTAGTGTCGACACAGAACATTATTAACCCTGCACGATGCTTACTGYTTGTGTGGAGGGCACAGGGCTGCAGGAGGGAGCAACTTATTGCCAGCACATTTACCTGGAGAGTGAATCTCCTGCAAAAGCTKTACAGTGACAGCACACCTGGGCTAACAGGCAATAAAAGCCACGCACAGCGAATCCCCAGGGAGCTGCCAGGCACTGGAATAGTGCTGACAGGATCCAAACGCAGCCCAAGGGGCCCAGGGTTCAGCTGAGCCAGGCTGGGCTCCCCGATAACGCCCRGGACTGCACAGAGGCCTCGCTCCAAAGGTTGCGGTGAGTTGGAGTTCCCTCCAGCAACGGGGCACGGGCACAGGCAGGGGCAGGATCCCGACTGGACACAGCCCCTGCCCGTGGTGCTGCTGGCAGCTGAGTCACCCTGAGCCACACCTGGGGTCAGGGGGGCTGTCCCCAGCCAGGGCCSTCCCCAGGAGCGATCCCGATCCTCACACTGGCTGACACCGGAGGAGGCGCTGGGAAGGATTTCTGGATGATTACATCTAATCCCCTGCTGCTGCAGACAATTAGGGTGTAATCTTTTCGCACAGAATTAAAGTGATCAGGATTTTAATGGCTCTTGGTGCACTTTGGGGAAGCAGGCGAGCTGGGTTTCTAATAATTAGAGTCTCCAGAAAGCTAACGAGCTTGAAGAGCAAATGAATGAGAGGTTTTCCCTTTATTTAATTACAAGAAAATAAATACAAATAAAAATTCCCTGAGTTAGTTCCTTTTCCTGGAGACAGTTCCTGATCAGGAGGAGGGATATACTGGCTTTGCCACCTAATTGGAGCATCCTGCATCTTCAGCAGGGCTCTCAATAATGGTACTTAGGGGAATTCCTAAAAGCTATCACCACATTAATGAAGCTGGTTTCCTCTCTTGCTTTTACAGTCAAATAGCTCTCTAAAAGCTAAACCCTTCATTCTTATTTTCACAAAGAGCGAGAAGGGGTTTTAGTGCTTGGTCAGCCAAGAGGGCTGCAAGCCTCAGAAATAAATGTGTCGTGAGGCAGCGCTGGCTGCAGCCGGTGGAAAGGCTCCTGGTGACTGCAGAGCACTTTGAGTCAGACCCTTCAGCAGGGAGACACAAGACACATGTTCCAGGATAATTGTTTCCAGGCAAAACAGCAAAACCACTGCCCGGCAAGAATTAAAGCCCAGACAAAAGAGCAACTGCCTCTGCCCTCCGTCCTCAGACCAACTGGAGCAAGGGGCTCTGTGGCACCGTGCCTGAGAACTAATTACAGCCCGGAGCAGCGAGGTGTCTGCTCCCAGTCCCACACATTAATCCCTTCCTGGTGCTCCGCAGGGTGCTCGGGAAAGGGCTCAGCTCCCTCCGACCTGCAGAGCGTGATCGGAAGGCAGGAGCCGGATCTCAGTCGGCACTGGCTGCCAGGAACTCGTGTCCCCATGAAGATAACTGGCTCATGGAGCAGCCCAGCCAGCCTGAGCAGMGATGGGCAGCAGGGATGGGATTGGTGTCTGGAGAAGCACTGACCCAGAGCCACTGGGCCACTCCTGCCCCGGGCAGCTCCATCCACCACCCTGCTGCAAGTCAGCAATTAATCTTACCCGGTGCCAGTACCTACATAAATTCCACTSCTTGAACTCTCTGGCTCAGGTTATTAATGCACAGAGACAAGCAGCCACCACAAAGGGCTCCTGCCAGCGCAGGCAGCAGCATTCTCCCTGCTCCCTCCAGTCAGGCTGTAATCCCTGTGGACAACACAAGCTAAAGCCCTGCTGCCTCTGTCTTTCACAAAGCCATCGCCGGGGTTGGGCTGGGAACCAGCCCCACGATGCCCTCGAGCCCAGCCAAGCCAGAAGCCACCAAGCTCTTGCTGCAGAGCAGCTGCTGCACCAGAAAAACACTCCGAGGTCTGTGGAGCGCTCACTTGTTCCGCGGCAGCAACACTTGGTGCAGGGCAAACCATCTCCTGGGGACGTGTGTGCTGCAGGCTGAGTGTGGCAGCAGCCACATCACATCTGYACAGCAGCACAGCCACAGCATGGAGGGACCAGCACCAGTAACCGCTCGAGCGCTTCTCCAGTTTCTCGGTGGGTTTTGAGGTCCACACAGCAACACAGCCCTTTTGTCAGTGTCACACCCTCTGACTGACAGGAGCGTGCTCAGCCCTTCGGGTTAAACCCCCAAACAAAAACACCACCACACACACACACGGGCTCCCTACACCAGCCAGGACCGATTTAAGTTAACTCTGGTGATTTTTTAACACAAGTTTTCCCTTTCTGAGGTGATCACTTTGGAACACGCTGGTTGGGTCAGCACCAGGCAGGTCAGCTGGGGCACAGGGCTCTGGAGGGACATTTGTTTTGTTCACTTCTTTCCTAAGCACGAGTTACTTTAGGAGAACTCTCCTGGGGTTTGGAGCTGTGGAAGCCCAGCTGGTCCGAGGGGCCGGCGGGAGCCGTGTCCTGCCCGTCGCGGCGCGTGGCTGCCTTACCTGATCTTTGAGCTCCGACAGCTGGCCAGAGAGGTTGGTCACGAGCTTCATGGTGGACTCCAACTTCTCCTGCAAGTTCCTCAGCTCGTTCTGCTCTCCCTCCGAGTCGCTGCTGACCAGTGACATGGCCCTCATCCGGGGGAACCAGTCCAGGTTTCTCTCCTGGGGATCACACACCAGGGCACAATTAGCGTCTGCCAAATGAAAACCTGCACCCCAGAGCAGGGCACAGACAGGGCTCTAATGCCACGGGACATTCCTCGGATACACCAGCTCTGTACTCCTCTGTGCTGATCTGCATTTGCATCTCACTGGGAAGTTTGCAGAGTCRCCTGCCCGAGGCACTGAGGCGCTGCAGCCGCAACTGCTGGGAATTCAGGATGGGAATTCGGGCTGCTCAGTGCTGGYTTTTCCTCTCCAGCTACTCGCTGCCCCCAGCCCTTTCTCCTTCACGTGCACTTCAGTATAAATACACTAACACTGGACATTAAACCAGCCCAGATTTCACGTCTGGACAAGCATTTCCCAGTGCTAGAAATCCACTGCCATCCTTATCGTCTTTGCATTTGTGTTGGTGGAAGATTTTCTGCTGATAAAGCTGGTTTGTTTTTTTGGTCAAGCAAAGCTTGGCTGTGCTTTCTGATGAAGGAAACCCAAGTTCTACCAGGAAATTCTTCCATAGTTGAAATACTTCCTTTTTAATGGAAAAGAAAATGATACTCTGACTGGCTGGTTCAGGGTAAAATGTGGGACAAATACATTACAATGCATTGCTTGTAGTGAAGTTTTCATTCAGCCATACAAATTGTCTAATATTCCATGTTTAGGCTGCAGTCAGGAATGTCACTGGACACACACTCGGTTTGAGGAGCAAGTACAGAGGCTCACCCAGGCACTCGTGTACATGCCAGAGATGTTAAAAATAAAAGCAGGAGCGGAACAGAAAGCCACAAAAGAGGAGGAGTGCTGCACACCACGTCCTGACACCTCAGAGTTCAACATCAAACTGGTTTCCCATCTAGTCTGGTTCTCCTCCCACGCTGGAGATGTGCTCTGAAATGGAAGCTGAACTCGGGCTGGCTGAGGGGAGGGCGTGTGAGCTCTCACAGGTGACACTGCAGCAGCTGGGAAGGTTTGAACACACCACGCAGGGCGATGGGTGACTGCAGTACCACCACGGGATGCTGTTAATCAAACACCAATCACCATCGCTCATTAACGGCCAAAGCTCACCCCACTGTGCTGGCCAGGCTCTCCACTGGGCTCTCWGCTGATTTCTGCAGCACTGCAAACTCCTGGCTTTTTGTCATTCCCTGCCTAAATCTCCAGCTCGAAGCCGCTTCCCCTCCACGCTCCCCCCTCCTTCCCAGGAGCATCCATCCTGCTTAATCAGGGCTGTGCACCTCTACAGAGAGCTCCAGTCACATCCTCTCTGCAATTCAGATGCGATGCCAAGACTCATCAGCTTAAATTAGCTGCTTCTGATCTGCCTGGAGTTTCCTTTTGCCAGGATGAGAAGGCAGAAAGCAGGCCCTTTCCCATGCAGGCACCACAGCATCCCCACGTGATGCAGAACTGCCAGGAAGGCTGCTTGCTCCTGATCTCTGTTTACAGGGCAGATGGTTTCTGCTAATAAAAGGGAAAAAAAATAAATCTCTGTACAAAAAAAATATGCCTTTATCAAGACAAGTGCCAAAATATTTTGGACTTTAGGAAACGCCAGTCCCACAATTAAGGTTTAATAGCAGGAACAGGCAACATTGCACTGTGTTCTTCCAGMTGTAGTAAAACCCTCATTAGGGAGGAGGGGGCAGCTCAGCACTTGTGCTCGGGTCCAGCATCTCCCACCCAGGGAAAACAAACTACACCAACTGCACTTCCCTCTGTTCCTCCAGGGAAGAAACAAGGACAGAGGACAAGGAGAATTAGACTAAAATGCAATTTATATTTGCAGGTTTGCCTGGACMCTCAGGCCCATGTCCTGAGGTTTCCAGGCAGACACAAGAGCCCTGAAGCTCCTGCCTGCCCCCTCCTCGCTCCASATATTATTTTCCTTGTTCCCAAAGAGGTTCCCAGGCCCTATCCTTGAGAAGGATGAAAGGGATGAGGGAAGCACCAACCTTCCCTACCTGCAGTTTCATTAACAAACATCCCAACCCCTTTCCAGTGTTCCTCTGCAATTTAAGCCAACGCTGCAGCTGCAGCAGAGGCTGTGACTTCATCGTTCCAGGCCTGGAAGGTGCTGGGAGGTCTCGGAAGGTGAAATCAAACCAGCACCCACAGCTTCTGCAGCCTCCTCAGACCTTCCATACTCTCTGGGGTTCTGAAAGCCCCAGCCCTCAAAGTTGGGAAATCCTGGTTTTGATTTGAAAAACCCAACAAAGCACCTTTAGTTCTCACCCCAGTGATCAAAGACTAAAACCAAACCAGGCTCCATGTGAACTCTGCAGGCTGAGGAAGAGGAGACACAATCCTCYAGGGCATCTCCAAGCTGGAGGGCAGGACTCATGTTCAGCTGGAACTGGCAATGCCCTGCTAAGTGCTGACCCACCTGGGAAAGAGTTAGTGGAGCACCTGGAAATTCCCTGGGCAGGGACAGCCTTAGGGAAGGCCCTGGACATTCCTGTGTCCACCCTGACCGGGCTGCTCGTGATCTGCTTTCCCATTCATGCAGCTCMTTAGCACCACTCAAACCCAGTATTTATCTGGCCATGTCCAGCTGCCACCCAGCAAGGAACAAGGAGGTGTCCACCCAAACACCCTGAGGTGAAGAACCATGGGGAGAGAGGTGCAGATAAATCCACACGGATGCAGGTAGTGCATCCATCAGGTAATGCTCTCTGGCCCAGGCTGGTGCTGGAACTGTCCAGAGGACAGCAGGGAAGCTGCCAGCGCAGAAGGACACAGCTCTTCCCCCTGCACACASAGTCTTCATCCTGGATTTCCATGGGAAACCTTCAGCCTGTTCTTCAGCCTCCCCAGCCCTGCAGGGAGAAGCTGGAGAGCCTGGATGTGACCAGGCTGCTGACACACAGACTTCAGCCCATCCCTGTCCCTGCTGGGAGTGTGGGGGTGTTTTGTTTTAAATAAATAAATATCTGAGGGGAGCCAGAGCCAACGGAAGGGAGCAGGAATGCCAAAAGGTCAGGGGACGGTGATCCCGCTGGGCCCCCCCGGCTCCTGGCGCTGCCACTCAGGGGTCCATAAAAGATTTATATCTCCACGATCCAGTTTCTGCTGAACTTCAGCTCAGCCCCGGGGTGCCTTTAAAGACGTGGCTTYATGTCCTTCTCGGGGTTTAGAGGTGTTTTAGAGGCACTAAGGGAGCCGGGAGAGGGGAGGCTGCCCTTGTTCCCGTCTGGTGCTGGCACCCACACACCGATGCTGTTATGCACCATCTGCCGCGAGATTTTGGGGTGTCCTCAGCTCCCTCTGACCCGGGATCCTGGTGTGCACTCAGCTCCCTCTTCCCAGGATCCTGGTGTGCACTCAGCTCCCTCTTCCCAGGATCCTGGCGCGCACTGAGCTGCCTCTGCCCGGGTTCCTGGCGTGCACTGAGCTCCCTATTCCCAGCACTGGCCCAGCTTCCTGCGCTGCAGCAGCCGGAGCGCCCGGAGCCGCTGACGGAAGCTGGCTGACCGCAGGGGCTGGGTTTCAGCTCGTAGCTCTTTTCTAGGTAAAGTTGGAAAAGTCCCTCTCGTAAGGCGAGTATCATTCAATCTCAGACACGGGGGTGACGCTGACCAKGCCCGCCTGGAAAGGCGAGGAAGAGGAAGCGGTGCCGATCAGCGTGGTGCTGATGCGATTCATTCTGAGAAGCGCCGGCTCCTCCCTGCTTCTGCCGAAGAGTCGGTTCTGAGAAAGGCTCAGAGGTGACCTCAGCACGGGCTGTGCCAAGAGAGGCACCGGCTCGGCTCCTCGGGCAAGGGACGGCTGCTCATGGCAGGGATTGGGGCTCACCTCGCCCCAAGGACTCCCTGCTCCTCTCCTGGGTCTCCATTTATCCAGCTACCCCCGTGCCTAAGGGCTACAAGGTGCTGAAGGGCTAATTCAACGCTCTCCAAAATAAATCCCCGCAGCTGCCATTGGGAGGCTGCCCGGCAGCATCATTTACAGAATCACAGGCTCACTTAGGGTGGAAAAGACCTCCAGAATCACCAAGTCCAACCTGTGACCGAGCCCCACCTTGTCACCCAGCGCAGAGCACTGATGCCACATCCAGTTGTATCTTGAACACAAGCAGGGAAAGGCGGCAACAGCCAATTTCAGTTTCTGTCATGTGAAGTTAAACATCAGACCCACACAGCGAATAAAGAGCTCTGTGAAGCACTTTGAAAATTCATCTGTTTGTTTGTGGTGAGATGGGACTCCTCTTGGGTCTTTCTTGAGCTTCCTGGAAAAATCCCCACATCAGGTTCTCTCTCTGCTGCAAAGGGCTCACTGTCACTTCTTCCACACTGAGCTGCACTTCTCCCCTCTCCATAAAAACCAGCCCTTGATGGTGTCCGCCCTCCACACTCAGAACCTTCTCAACTCCTCACAAGCACCGTGCTGTTAAGCAGGAGGCCGGTGACACAAGGTTTATGGTGCAATAACCTCCTTTTCTCTGTTGCCAGGGGTTAAATACCCAAGCGGCACTCAGGCTGGTGCAGAGCAGGGAACCTGGAACACAGACACCATTCCCCAAGTGGAGGATGGCCACATCCCTACACGAAGCCGTTCCCCTGCACATCCCTGTGACAGCTGTGCTGTGGGTGACTCGCTGGAGCCCAGCCGAGCACCACCCAGCCCGATGGGCTGCGGGCACGGGATCCCCGAGAGCCACGTCCTGACTCCCAAAAGGACAAGGCCACCTCTCCACGCCAACCTCCTCGGGGCTGTTTGGATCCCCAGTGAAGTAGGGCACGTTACACCCCCAGAGCTGGGCAGGATGGAGCAATTCCTCAGCAGAGGCCGAGCCGCAGCAGCTGGTGSCAGTGGCTGCTGTCACCCACGTCCTCTTGCACAAGCATCCGGCCGGGAGCGCCCGCGGGGTCACGGCCATGACTCAGGGCCAGCCTCRCCCCAGCCCTGGGCCACCTCCTCGGCACACACACGGGGCTTTCTGGTCCCAGGCAGCGCCGGGACCCGCGGTCTGTGCTCCCCAGTGCGTCACCCTGATGGTTTCCAGGCAGGAGCCTTCCTCCTTTCCCAGGGCGCTGGCGCCGCTCCAGGCGCGAGGACACGGCACCCACCCTGCCAGCTGTTTGGGATCCACCCAAACCCCAGCATGTTATGCAAACATCCCATTCCCCAGAACTGGCCCCAAGCCTTTCCTCCCGCTTTCATCCACCCAGGCCCTTTTCTTCCACACGCTCAGCCCAAGAGAAACCTTTGCCTGGTCAGCTGGGATGCTAACCCGAGATTCCCAGCATGGATACTRGGTGGTTTATCAGGGAGAACCAAGCACTGGGCCACGTGAGGTTACTGCCAGCAGCAGGAGGGTTTCCTGCAGCCCAACATGGGGCAGCCAGCTCTCACACTCCAGAGAACCCAGAATGGGTTGGGTTGGAACAGACCYTAAAGCCCATCCAGTCCCACCCCTGCTGTGTTCAGGGGCACCTTCCACTATCCCAGGTGGCTCCGAGCCCCRTCCAACCTGGCCTTGGACACTTCCAGGGATGGGGCAGCCACAGCTTCTSTGGGTACCCCATGCCAGGGCTGGGGAAGGTGAGGTTGACCAACCCTTTCTCCCAGTGCAGCTCCTGGTTTGCACCTCAGCGCCGATTCCAAGGGTGGAACAAGTTCCTTCCCTATCTGAGCACGAAGCTCAGCCCGTGCCTATGACACAGTGTTTCCAGCAGCCCAGGGCCTGCTGCCAAACTCTCTCGGCTCTTCCGTGCCTCTGCCACGATTTCTTGTTTAACCCTGTAATTATATTGGCTAACTCTGGCCAGCTATCTCAAGATGCAGCTTCTTGGGAAGTTACCACCAAACTAAGCACTGTCAACTTCGGGTCACATCCTGACCTCCTTGGTCCTTCCTCCTCTTCCTCCTCCTCCTCCTCCTCCTCCTCCCAGCTTGCACCACCATCACGGTGACTGGTAGCCCCAAAACCCCAACTTCCTCATCTGCAACCGAGCTATTTGCATGGGCTGCTCTCTCCTGTGTCTGCAACTGGTTTGCTCAATATTGATATGACAAGTCTTTCCTATTTGACTTCACTTTAAGTGGAGGATTTCCAGGCACAAATGACAAACGACCATAGCTAAGTCTCTAACACTTTCTCAGGCTGTAATTTCATGTACATGTGTCCTTCACCAGCGCTGGAATCATTAAGGCCCTTTTGAAATGCTYTGGGTTTGAAGTATCATGGTCTGCCCTTGTCATTCCTGGAGGTGCTGCAGGCCAATGCTGGTCTCGGCCATCTCCAGCTGAACAACRTTTCATGGAGAGCCTGGGACACGGTCACTCCTCAAAGCCAGCATCACCTGCGAATCCCACATTCCTGCTGGGTTTCAGAGTACAGTGGCTGTCCTTGCTGGGTAACTCCTTGGGAAAGGCTTCAAGTCACACTTGCACTTCTGAAAGGATGCAATTTAAAAGCCTGCCACTGATGGAACCTTGTCTTTGCTTACCAGGAGGCTGTGCCTTGGCAGAAGCCACTCAAATCCAGAATCAGAAACACCTTTCACTACAGCACAGAGCTCAGGACACAAAGGAAAAAGCCCAACGATATATCTAAATCCCCCGGTTTGTACACAGAGGTTAACTAAGGCACAAAGGGAAACCTGTAGCCTTCACTTCCATTCCAAATTCCTTTAAGGGTATCTGTGCCATCACTCCTATTTGTAAATGGTTCATTTTCAATGACAACACAATCCAGATTTGGGACTCAGTGCCCTTGATCTGGATGTGGGATCTTGGGCAACCCTGACACCTCTGCCTCGTTTCTGTAATAAAGGTTGTTGATGACACAGATCCTGCTTGGATTAAAATCCTGGGGAAACCGCAGGAGCTAGTTTAGGAAGCTTTGTGCTGAAAACTTTCCCAAACCAAGCCCATCTGCGTGCACAGCCCCCTGACAGCCGTGGCTCGTCCCCACCTGCTCAAGGTGCTGAGCAGGGGATGCAAGAGCTGGGCATGCAAATATTTGTCTGTGCTGTGGCAGCCCATGCAGCTGCCTGCAGACAGCTTAGGAATGCACACAACCCCCGAGTGCCTGTGTGGTTTGCTCTGTATCGAGCTGCAGAGTGAGAGATTTTACATATCCGAAATGCCTGCACACAGCTGGCTGTGGCAGAGCCCTGCCAAGGCCCCGGCGGCAGCCGAGCTGGCGGGGCTGCTGCCGCTGCCCAGGCTGCCACAGAACCGCAGGCAAAGGCACGGAATTCCGGCAGGAATTCTCGAGCCAGGATGGGAAGATAAGACATTGAAACGAACTAATCCGCAGGGAGTTGCACGGAGTTCACATGAGTCACCAGGGGTGTGGATGGCGATGTCTGGCCAAGGCGATAAGTGGATCCCCCCACCTCCCACACACATGGTGTTATTCAGACATCACCTGATCTTCCCTGGTGAC
This sequence comes from Amblyornis subalaris, assembly GCA_018881555.1. NCBI lineage: Eukaryota > Metazoa > Chordata > Aves > Passeriformes > Ptilonorhynchidae > Amblyornis > Amblyornis subalaris. The sequence goes on from JACAXG010000008.1 coordinate 1,486,350, forward strand.
TGCAGAGCCTCGCAGGAACGGGGCCTTTGTTCCTGGGAATCACAGGAGGCACCGGGCTGCCGCCTCTGCAGCACCCTCGGCATCCTTCCCAGATAAGCCCCGCTCCAGAGCCACGGATCCATCCCCGCTATCTGCAGTGCCCATCTGCAGGGATGGAGCCACATGGGCCTCTCCTTCAGCCAGGAGAGCTTTATAAAAACCTGGAATTAAAGATCATCTCTGCTACCAAGAGATGTTTTCTCACATCCCGCAGCACTGTCTGTGCCATTAAATGGGTTATTAGGAGGTGGCTCGGGGATGCGTTTCCAAGGGCAGCTGCTCCCATGCCAAGCTGCTGAAGTCCATYTGCCATCTCCTGACACGCGTGAGGTTCCCAGGCTGGCCAGTGCTGGGAAGGGACTGCAGGGCAGGGATGAGTCAGGGTGTGCAAACACACCCAGCTCCCACCACCCCGACCCGGCAGCCCCAATCCCCCGGCACTGCTCCAGTGATTCCCAGCAGAGATTCCTAAGATATCCCAAGTTTTACATCACTGTCACAGCAGGCACCTCGCGGATGAAAGGGAACATTATCCCTGTTTACAGGGGGTGAATTCCAGCCTCCATCAGCAGCCTGGACGTGCAGCCACAAGCCCAGGGCAGCGCAGCCCCTGCACACGGCTCAGCCAAACCAGTGCAGAGCCCAGACCCACCGACGGCCCCAGACTGGTACCAGGACAGCGTCATGGGGGGGAGAGGGACAGTGCTGGGAGCTCAGAGTCACAGCAGCACTGTCAGAACAGCTATTAGATTGTATTTTATAGAATCCCAGACTGGTTTGGGTTGGAAGGGACCTTAAAGCTCATCTCATTCCAGCCCCATGGGCAGGGACACCTTCCACTAGCCCAGGTTGCTCAAGTCAGGTCACTGCTTTATTTTTTTTTAGTTTTGATTTTTTGGTCAGTCTTCAGTGCTGCAAATTCAACTCTGTTCCAAGTGTACCTGTTGACTTCTTTCCTCGTGATGTGTTTGAACTTAATGAGCTTCTGTCTGTGAAGAAATATAAAATTCACTAAAGAATTGTAGTTAATCATTGATTTTCAAGGCTATAATTTCTTTTAATGTGGGGTCAGGCTCCTGCAGGGTGCAGGATGAATGCTGTGGGCCAGATCCAGCTCTGCCATTCCCAGTGCATGGGAATCCTCAAAACTGCCTTTCTACACACATTATTTTTAGACAAGAAAACATCAAAATTCAAGATCACTCTTAAGGCTCCTGAATATTCACTAACTGCATAAATGAAATTGTCCAGGATTCTTTTGATACCACAGTGCTTAAAATATCTTTAAAGCACTGTACAAGCACTAGAAACAACTCACAAACTGATGGTGGATATAATTTAAGTGTCCTGAATTCTTTATTTTTTTTTTTTTTACTGTTCTGTGGTGTTGGAACAACCCACAAATACTAAATGGCAAAGGCAATTTTTGAAAGTATATTTTCTTAATTTTTTTTCTTTCAATTAACAAGGGGCAGAAACCCAAGAGTTTTCCCAAGATRTTTTGTTGGGAGTCAGACACAGGTGAAACATTTGAGGCGTGTTCTGCCATCCCAGTGGGACTTGGAGCACACGATGCTTCCCACCCCAACTCCTAAAAAAGGGTACAAGCTGCAGCTGAACGCTGGTCCCACAGCACAGCCCAGGGGAGACGTGCCCCATCTGTCACTATCCAAGATGCTACAGTGCCACCTTCAGTCTGAAACAYGGGAAGAAAATCCCTTTAAAACCCAGCCATGCCCTAAGGAGRCTTCCCAGGAGAGTCTGGTGGCTGTGACATGAACCAGTCCATGGGAAACCAGCACCTCCACGGGTGAATCTCTGCCTTGGGAATCATGGATGTGTTTATTCCTGTCCTTTGGCCTGTCCTACATTCAGGGGACTTTGCCCAGAGAGGTTGAGGTTGGGGACTCCCCATCCCTGGGAGTGTCCAAGGCCAGGCTGGATGGGGCTTGGAGCAGCCTGGGATAGTGGGAGGTGTCCCTGCCCATGGCAGGGAGTGGAAATGGATGCTCCTAAAGGTCCCTTCCAACCCAAACCATTCTGGGATTCTATGAAGACAAAGCCTGAGTAACAGACGAACCAGGTCCCACCCAAATTACCCCTAAAACACCTTAAATAGGAAAAAAAAACCATTTCTGACTCTTAGAGCAGCATTTAAAACAGGTCTGGTAGAGAAATAGATTGATCATGTTTTACACCCAGATTTTAGGGCAATAAAGGAAGTTTTAATGTGAAAGGACTATGGAAAGAAATTGATTTTCAAAGTAAGCTTTGCCAAATGGCTCCTAAGGAATACATGGACTGCAGAGAAGTTCAGAGTCAGGGCACAGCAGCCTGAGCCTGGGGCATGATGGTGACAGAGAACTGAGGTGAAAACCAGAGTTCCTTCCTATTCCACATTTGCACAGTTACACCACACACTCAACAGCCCTCACTGAGACCTGCTCATAGTTCTTCTTTTAAAACTGGCTCACGAAATGCAAAAAACACCAGCTACAGACACACTGCAAACCTCTACCTAGAGCACATGGTTACATAAACTTGCATCTGCATGAGACACTTGGGCTACGCATAATTTATCCTGTTCCCATCCACACACAGTAATTAGCCCTTGCTGACACTTAATGAATGGGAATTCTCATAAAAGTTCTCCAGTTTTTGTGTTCCGTGCAAACATATTCAGTGACTAATTTTCGGTTCTTATCTAATTCGAACTGTTCATCTGAAATAATAAATTGGTTTCAATTGAAACTTTTTTTAAACTGGTTTTAACGGCAGCAAAAACACAACAGAAAATCATCTTCTAGAAGCAAAAACACAACCCAAAATCGTCTTTTAGAGGCAAAAACACTTCAGAAGTGCAGTGCTTCCCCCTGAAGTCATGCGTGCTGCGGGGGGATAAAGAAAGGGAGCAACATAATCAGGCAGACTGGAAAGCAGCAGTGATGCACTTGGTTATCTCACTGTGCTAATCCTCTATCAGGTGACTGCTCACAAGATTTCTTTAAGCCCTCATTACCGAGGCAGAAATGCAGAAGTAGGACGGACACTTTGGTGACCCCAAAATAACGTGTTTGACCTCGGGGGGGGCTCAGGGGATTTGCAAACCCACCACGACCCCTCGCCCACTCCAAGGGAGGTGGCACCTCACAGCGGAAGAGCTGGGAGGGGAGTCAGGAGAGTGTTCTGCTATAAAGAAATCACTAATTGAGATGGGAGAAATCAAACAGCTTTTGCTCCCCAGCCAGAAGACACAAATTAGTGACTGGGCTCTCGGATCTAATTCCAGGAGCTCTGAACCTGCAGCTTGGCAGAGATGAGGCTTTTAATTCTCTCATTAAAAGCCCTTCCAATTGAGTAGATATTAATTGTAGTTTTTTACAATAATAAGCTCCAATCATATGACAACAAATCCKACAAGTCAGTTGGAGATATTTATAYCAGRACAGGTTATAACCTGTTTGTTGTCCTTCAGACACTTTCACCTAAATGTGAATTGAGGACTGAACAGGTTCTCTTCCTCTGGGTCAAGCCATGGGGACTACCTGGCTGTCACCACTCACTGTCACCTGCTCCAGCACACACACACAGTGTTTCGAAGGTTGGGAAGTCACAGGTACACTTACAAAATAAATACAATAAAGAGCACTTGTAGCAAATATTCCACTGGATTGGTCTAATCTAGGAGAAAAAAGCAAAAGTCCAAACTCACCTTGATCATTTCTGCCACGTAACTCTCTGGTCCTGTGTATTCTGTGGAATCTTTGACTTTCACYAAGACAATAAAGCACAGGTAGTGCCACATGTTGTGCTCTTCTTTAATGTGCTCTTCAAAYGTGACCGTCTTGTTGTCAAACTTATCTCTCTCCAAACCTGCGAGAGGGACACAGGGATAACCCTGAATGTTTGCCAGCTGGGAGCCAGGAAAATGAGCTCTACAACAACACTGATTTCTGCAGTCTGCTGCACTTCTGCAAGTCACACTCATTCTGGAATGGACACTGAATAACAGGGACCAACTCTGACAAATGCCCAGGAAGAGGAGAAGAAGAGAAAGAGAAGAAGAGAAAGAGGTGAGAAAGACAAAGATGAGAAGAGAATGAAGAAGAGGAGGAACAAGAAAGAAGACATAAGTCCTGTATATTTATTATACATAACAGAAAAATGTTGGTTAAAAAAAGGCAGCAAGCCTGTAGCAAGCAGTTTGTTGGATTTCATAACACATCTCCTATTTTTAGGCAAACTGATAGCAAAAGCAACGTTTGCTTTGCAGCAAACTTCCAAAGGTTATCCTGTCAGGCTGTGTGTTATGCAACATGGCAGGACCATGTCAGTCAACCACAGCACCACAGCACCTCCATTCCCAGCCTCCTGATGGGAAAGACTTTCACAGGCACCACTCTGCACGCTTGGAAAAAATGACTGTGTATAAAAATCTCTCCCATTCCAATAGGAAACCATTCTTCGAGGCAGAGGAGAAACAAAAACCGAAATCTTGAGGAAAAATGGTATCCTGAGCATTCCCCATCTCTTCCTGCTGCCAAGCTCCAGTGCACGTGGTACCCAAGAACATGAACTGGCTGAGGAATGCAAGGAGGAACAGCCAGTAATTCAAGACCTTTCTCCTGTGAGTTTGCAGCTATCCCTGCCTTACACAGAGTAACCCCTTCTTGTTAAGTGTGTGTCTCCACACTTACCACAAATAAAGCAAGTTGTTTTTAAAATTTCTTCTTTCTTCTGTTTTTCACTCCTTAAATCAGCAAAAGTGTCGATGATCACCCCAAAAATCAGGTTCAGGACAATAATGATGACCATGAAGAAGAACAACAGATCATAGATCACTCTAGCAGCAAAGAGAGGTTCCTGCAAGATACATGTTTTTAATTATTATCAGCCCAAATAGGTGCACATCTCACCCTCATTACTACCCTGCCCCACACCCCCTCCCCCGAGAGCCTCCATTGCTGATGCCCTCCAGGGTAACACACAACTCAAAACACTAAGTGAAACTAAAATGCAAAACTAAAATGCAAAATCAGTGAGAGAAAAGCCAAATTAGTCATCTGCCAGTGTGAGACCTCTACTGAGCTGCTCTTCCTGTGTCCAACTTTTTGGACTTCTTCTCACACTTTCACAAGAGAAAAAAAAACTCTTCTCTCACACACTGAAATTTGTTCTCACCCCTCCCTGAAGCCCTTCCAAATGATATCCTTATATTAATCTGCTGTATATCAACAGAGCATCAGTGTGGACCATAAAGTCTTTTACTGGCATTTAATACCATTAATTTAATTTAACAACCATGTATATAAACATTAAGCTGGACTTTTCAGTACACATTCCATATTTATTGTAGGCCTGAGTACCCAAAATATCCAACCCCCATTTTCACAATCATCCTGTCAGTCAAGTGCCAAACTTATCATTAAGAATTATGTAACTTTGTAAGCTGAAAATAAGGCTAGATATTAGAAAAAAACGTTGACATTTCAGGTAAAACGAAAAAGCATTGGCCCCCAATGTGGCTTTGGGAGTGACAGCCTGAGCCTCAGATCACAGAATCATCATTACAGAATGGGTTGGGTGGGAAGGGACCTTAAAGCTCATCCCATTCCACCCCCTGCCATGGGCAGGGACACCTTCCACTATCCCAGGGTGCTCCAAGCCCTGTCCAACCTGGCCTTGGACACTTCCAGGGATGGGGCAGCCACAGCTTCGGCTATGCCAGGGCCTCCCCACCCTCCCAGGGAAGGATTTCTTCCTAAATGATGGACACAAACACCTCAAACAGCAACCAGAGGGGCAGCTTTGGGTATTATGGAAAATTCCTGCTGCTTAGACTGGTCCTCACTCTGATGATGGCTCCACAGCTCATCCATCCTGCCTTCCCCACACCCCCACCAACGCAGCCTGGTCCCTGTCCTCTCATCCATTCCATTTGACACGATACCTTTTCCTAGGGATGCTCCCACAAAAACCTGTGCCACTGGCATCTACCAGCTACCACAGCCTTTTCCTCTGCCACCTCAACATTCCTCCCTCACTAATTTGTACTCATCTCCTTCCTTCAGCTCCTGAATTTCCAGCGCACAGACTGCGGGCTCCCTCGTTCCTGCTCTTTTGGACTGCCCCACTCCTGCTCTTTTGGGCCTCACTCCGGACAGCCCCCGAGCTGCAGAAGCCCTGGAGCAGCCTGTGTGGGGTGGCCGGTGTCTCATGAGATGCCCCCGAGATGCAGCCCCGTAACACGGAGCACGGCGGCTCCTCCCCGAGCCTGGAGGCAGCGCACACGCTCCCCCCGGCAGCGCACCCCAGCCCGACGCGTTATCGCTCCCCCACCCCCAGCCAGGGGTAATTTACCTCTTTGGAAGGTTTCCTGAGCACATCACCTACTCCTCCCCCGCTGCGGAGCCCGTGACTCAGTACAGTAACAATGCACATCAGCAGCGTCTCGCACGTATGCTCCTTGTTCTCTTCCTCCAGCTCCTCGCCGAGCAGCTCTGCGAGCACAGCAAGCAAAGACACGTCTCACAGCCAAGAGCAGCTTCACAGCCTCCTCTCCATTCTCTGCTGGTTATGCTCTCTCCCCCCTCACGCTGCCAGCCTGGGTTGAAAATCCCCGCGGGTTCGTTCCCCAAATGATCACAGAACGGTTGGGGTTGGAAGGGATCTCTGGAGATCACCCACCCAACCCCCTGCCCAGGCAGGGTCACCTGGAGCAGGTGACATAGGAACACGTTCAGGTGGGTTTGGGATGTCTCCAGAGAGGGAAACTCCACGACTCCCCGGGCAGCTGTTCCAGGGCTCTGCCCCCTCCGTGGAAAGAAGTTCATCCTCATGGTGGGGTGAAACTCCTGTTTTTAGTTTATGGCCATTCCTCCTCATCCTATCACTGGGAACCACTGGAAGGGGTCTGGAACCATCCTCTGGCACCCCTTGGAGATATTGTATGGATTGATGAGATCCCCTCTGAGTCTTCTCTAAACAGGCCCTAAACACTCTCTCCTCATAAGAGAGATGCTCCAGACCCCTCATCATCTCTGTGTCCTCCCCTGGCCCCTCTCCAGAGCCACCATGGGAGCAGATCTCCTCCCTGCCCTCCTCTCCCCCCCACCAGTTTCCTTTTGTGCCTGAGCTGCTGCCTGTGACTTGGTTAAATCTCTTTCCATCCCTGCTCGCATGCACAGCTCAGATCACCAGATGCCTGTTTATACAGAATCCGAGCTTTTTGACAGCTCAGAGGACAAAGTGTTGCCTCTTCCACTCTCCCCTGGTGCCTGACAGATTGCACAGCCTTTGGGCTGCACTCAAAATGGCAACTTCCACTCGGAGCTTTCAAATGGCTAAAATATCACTGCTTGTGGAAACAGCATTTTGCTAGAAAAGCAACACACTTTTTTTGACCTTCTCTTCGCTTGGCTCAAGGCTCCAACTTCACTGTTTCACTTGCAGAACTGCTAGAATTCATTCCCTAACCTCATACACTCTCCCTGTATCCATTAAAGTCTCACTTCATCATAAAAATGCTCCTGAGCAGATCCCACCTTCCCACAGCCAGCCTTGGAAAGGCCCAGATCCCTCTGCAATCCCGAAATAGCCAAAACCCAACAGCAATGGCCGAAGACGGGGAACCATGAACATCCCTGACCACAYAAGACCCTGGGACAATGTTGATTATTTGTGATATAAAAACACCCCTGAGTTTGCCTTCCTGTAGCCAGAACAAAGGGGCTGAAAAGAGCAGCTTTTCTTGTACCAAGGCTGAATTTTGGTTTCTCAAAAAGGACCCCTGAGCAAACAGAGCCCTCTCCTCCAGAGAGCAGGGGCTTGTGGCCATCATCGACCTTTGATGGCCACGCAAGAGCTCCACTTCCCAGAGAAACTGGGATGTTCTGTCTGCCCCTCCCAGCCAGCGCCGTAAATCTCCCACAAGGAAATTACATTTTCTAGGAAATAAAACTGAAATATTTCAATCCCCAGGTAATATCTCATTTTCTTGATCTCCAAACCCCCAAACCTGCCCTGTCTACTTAATCCATTGAGTACTTCCTGCCATGATATTAAAACAGTTTCCTTAGTTTGGGAGATAGAGCAATGCTGCCAATAAACCGTATTTCACAGGGCATTATCCTCTGAGATCACATTTAATAGCCTAATGTTTTAAAATAATAAACTTTGCAAAGAGGAAAACTGCATCTCTTCCTTCTCCAATTGATGCAGCAAATTAAAGAGTATGGCAGTGTTTGATGAAGTCTGGTATAGTTCTAAGTTTCTCTGGTTTAGTCACTTTATGTAACAAATGTTATTTATCTTGTTGGCCTAAATTAACCCTATTTCAAGATAGTCTCATGATAGCTTTGTTCCCAAATTTGTTGCATAGGATTTTTAGAAGAAATTATTTTAACCAAAGGTGCTTAACTAGCAAAAGTGTGCAAGTTCAGGGTGTGAGTTAGGAATTCCAGAGTGACACTTACGGTCTGAGGGAATGATGGAGGAGCAGTTCTCACTGCTCCCTGCCTTGCACACATCTGAGTAGAGGAACTCGCCAGTCATGGTCTCACCCGGCTCTGTGCGATCTGAAGGCAGAAAAAGCTGAATCAAAGGATGGTTTAACATCTTGCAAGGTGACTTCTCAGGTATCAAGGTCTCCCACCATATTCAGTGTGCAATTGCAAGGCATTTAGAGCAGTATCTTACCCTGGAGTTTAGAAGGGCACAGTACTTTCTGGTTTACACACTCAATAGTTTTAAATTCAACCACAAAAGCGTTTTTATTTCATAGAATCACAAAATCATGGAGGTTGGAAAAGCCCTCCCAGACCATCAAGTCCAACCTGTGACCAATCCCCACCTTGTCCCCAGCCCAGAGCACTGAGTGCCACGTCCAGGCCTTCCTTGGACACCTGCAGGGATGGGCACTCCAAACCTCCCYGGGCAGCCCTTTCCAACGCCTGACCACCCTTTCCATGGAGAAATTCCTCCTGAGGTCCAACCTGACCCTCCCCTGGCACAACTTTTCCCCTTCCAACGCCCCACGGAACAAGAGCCCGTTACTTTCTCCAACACAACCCACGAGAATGAGCCGCAGGTACCGACCTGGCAGTAGGGTTTCGTTCGGGAGCTTGTCCACCTCCAGGATAAAGTCATCCTTGAAGAAGAGGTATCCCACGATGGAGAACAGGTAGACCAGGATGAGGGCCAGCACGGCGGTGAGGATGATGGAGCGCCCGTTGCGGGTGACGCTCTTGATGACGTTCAGCAGCGTCTCCTCCCGGTACACCAGGTCGAAGAGCTGGGGACAGCCAACGACAGCCCATGGAGCACCCTCACCACGGCTGGCACCGTGTCCTGTGCCGTGCGCCCAGGAACAGGAGGCCTGGAGGCAGCTGTGCCCTCCCCTGCCGCAGCCTGGCCGGCAGCCCGTGCCCGCTGCGGGCAGGTGTTCCTGCTGCAGTGCTAGACACACACCAAGCTGCCAACACAGACTGCTCTCTCTTCTTTTACAGGATTATCTACCCCCTCACAGCCTCCAAACAGCTCATTTCAAACTGCAATCGCCTGTTTTCTTTCAGTCTTAGTTTATTAGGCATGTAATTAAAGCAGCAATATTTTTCCCAAATTCTGCATYTAGATTTCTTTACTGTTGTTTCCTTCATTTTTCACTGCTCTGGGTCTGGGGCATGTCACAGCAGAGCCCAGGCAGGTTGTGGCTGCGCTGAGAACAGATATCTGTTAAACTGGACCTCCATGAACACAGAAAATACCCACCTCAGGTACCAAAGGCTGYGGCAAACATCAAACAAAGGGACAAAAATAGCCTGTTCTGAATGGGATTTCAGGTTTGCTTCAACAGTGACACATTTTCTCCACCAACACTACATCTCCTCCTTCAGTGTTATTCTTAGCAGCACTGTGCTGTGCAAGGTGAATCCCACCCCAAACAGAAGGAACACGTATGCCAGGATCCGTGCGAGGGCTGGAGCCTGGATACAGCTGTGGAGACCCTCCAGAGTTACCCAGCTGCTCAGAAAGCATGGACAGTGTGTTATGGTTATTGATAATAACACAGCAAAGCATCTTTAAGCCCATCTCATCCCACCCCCTGCCGTGGGCAGGGACACCTTCCACTATCCCAGGCTGCTCCAAGCCCTGTCCAGCCTGGCCTTGGACACTTCCAGGGATGGGGCAGCCACGGCTTCTCTGGGCAACCTGTGCCAGGGCCTCACCTCCCTCACAGGGAAGGATTTTTTCTTCATATCTGATCTAAATCTCTCCTCTTTTGGTTTAAAACCACTCCTCTTGTCCTGTCACTATCTGCCCATGCAGAAGTCACACATTAGGAAGAAGGGATGTGGGATGAGTCCTATTGTCTCCCACAGTAACTTCTCCTAAGGGAAACCTCTGGTGTACAGCTCTTCTCAGTGCCTGCTSGACAGTTTCCCAGCAGGAAAGCAGGAGCTTTTCTGGATATGCCCGAGATGGGACCTCACAAACAGACCAGAAAACGTTCTGAGGGGCAAGTGAACACCCACCAAGAGGCTGTAAAAGAACTCGTGCACGAAGAGCCCCAGGGCACAGATCAGCAGGTACAGCAGGTGATAGAGGAACTCCACATCCATGATCATGGCCTTGTATCCTCGCGTGAAGGTTCCACAGTTACCCACGAAACTCATCAGGAAAATGATTTTATTACAAACCTAAGGGAAGATGATCCATGGATTAGTTACAACATGTAGTTTTTCAGGGAAGCAGGCCGTTTTTCCAAGCTGGAGATAACTTGGCACCTTGCTGGGCAGCCCCTTCAATGCCTGACCACCCTTTCGATGAAGAAATTCTTCCTGATGTCCAACCTGACCCTCCCCTGGCACAGCTTGAGGCCATTCCCTCTCCTCCTGTCCCTGTTCCCTTGGAGCAGAGCCCAAYCCCCCCGGCTGCCCCCTCCTGTAAGGGAATTCTGCAGAGCCAGAAGGTCCCCCCTGAGCCTCCTTTTCTCCAGGCTGATCCCCTCCAGCTCCCTCAGCCACTCCTCACGAGACTCACAACGCATCATTTAGTGAGTCTCACACAACCCCATAAACACTGGGACAGTCTGGGTCAATAACCACGTGCTTTAGGTCACAGAGACTTTTCCCRTTTCTGTCTGGGGTGGGAGCTGTTCCTAGACTGAGCAGTACCTCAGAGCTCTGTCTGCAGCCTGGGCAGGCAGGATTAAGTGCACAACACAAAGCCCTTGTGCTAGGAAGAGCCCGAAGAGGGAACTACTCCTCCCACCAGTCCCAGCACGATGTCCCAGGCTATTTTTGCTCCGCGTCCTCGCTCAGGTAAGGCACCCTTACATAAGAGGCAGGAGAACGTCAGAAAAGCCCACTCTGTTCTTACGTTGAAGGCACCCAGCAGGAACAGGGTGGGCTGCAGCCCCACGGAGAAGATGAGGCGCAGGATGGTGGAGGCGATCAGCGCCCGGATCCCGTGCGGCTTGGGCAGGGCGATGACGATGGCCAGCGAGATGAGCATGGCTGTCCACAGCAAGCCAGACAAGTGGGGCTCCAGCGTGCCTGGGCACGGGGAAAACAGACCCATTTTGACACTCTGCACGACCCAATTAACCAATTCACTGCTGTTTGCTCCGTCTCTGGGGGAGCAGCGTCCAGCCCCGCGCTCAGCCGTCCCCGACTGCAACGCGGCAAGTGCSACATGCGAGCTCAACGCCTTCAGCAGGTTTTAATTACAAACTTGTTACTAAATCATTATGCAAACGATAAGTACTATAGGATCTTCATTTCTGTGATCATCACTCGAGCACCTGAATGCTGAGAGCCCCTCTGCGGACGTGCTCTGCAGAGGCAGTGCCTGGGCAGGTGAGGACACTCCCCGTGCCTCCCGATTGGCTTTTGGTCAGACCCTCGCACCAGTTTTTGTCATCTCTTGCTATTTCTGGGTCTATTTAGACTGTCCCATGAGACTGGCTGCTTACATAACACCCAGCCCGTGCAGCTAAAAATACACTTCCCTGAAAGAGCCATAAAAAAGATTCAGCCCAAAATACCGTTTACCCTGGGTTTATGCAGAACGTGAGACACTTCTTTCTTAAAGCTGACATAAAAATTTTTGTCTTCAAGCTACTGGTTCCTCAACAGACAAAAAGGCAAGATCCCCCAAATTTTACAGCACTCTGCAGCCCTTCTGCAAGCACGTTCTCAGAGAACTTGTGTCTCACTGGCAGGATCCTCACTCAGGGCTTTTTCCTCCTGCTCCCAAATTCAGGCAGCTTAGGAAATAGTATTCTCATCTGACTACCACGAGCAGCCATTTAATCTTGTTCCAAATCACTGCAGATTAATAAAGACAGCAGAGGATGGATGGAAATTAAAAGTTAATAAGCGTAAAGCTGAACAGCTGTTTTGGCTGCCTGAGGGGAGTTTGGGATCCTGGAGCTGCCACCGGAGCTGTCACAGCACGAGGTGCAGAGCTGGGCATGGAGACGCCCGATGGGAACAAGGAACAGCATGGAGAGGGGACAGAGGGAAACGTGCAGCAGCTCATTTAGGAATGACTTCTCTAAATAAGATGTTTTTGCTTCCATGAGTCGCAGCAGTTCCCAGCAGGCCTGAAGAAACACCTGGAGCTATTGAAGCCCTCAAATGTTCCCTGGAACACCCCCTGGTGCCCCACCCAGAAGCCCAGGCTGCCCAGCAGCACRAGGAGGGCAGTGCCAGGACCTCATGGGACCCAGCTGTGTCACCTGCAGGACAGAGCAGGGCTTGGGGCATGGGCTCCTCTCTCCTTCCTGGGGACAGAGAGAGGCTGGGACCAGTGTCCTTGTCCTTGGGTTGGTCACTCATCACTGCCTGCACCCAACCTGACCMAAAGCCTTGCTGGGAGCACGGGGAGTCACTACACAAGCACAGGCAGGAGGAACGTGCAACCAGCAGGAAGTTCTCCCTGTCTCTGGAATTCTCACCATTCCAGTACTGAATTCCAGGCATCCAGTTTTGTTTCTGCTCCTCAAGTCAGAAGTTTTACAGCTTCTGCTACTGTCAGATGCTCATCAGCTGCTCAGTTCACCGTGTCTGAGCAATTCAAGACACTGACAACTTCCCCCAAACAGTCTGTTTGGAAGAGTCTTTTTTTTTTAAGCTAAATATAAGATACACATGTATTTATTTATTTTACTTTTTGGATTCTCACGAGGAGAGGAAGAGATTTTATCAAAATGTTACCTGATAAATAAAGAATTTCAAATATGTAGGGTAGGGCATCTTCAAAATGCCAAACAACCCCCCCAGTCTTGCAGTTTGTAATCTCAGGGAACTCATTTAACCAGCAGCTTTCCTGGCAGCCACAAATACAGCGCTTCTAACTCGGGATCTTTGCAGCCAGAGACAGAAAATTCAGTTGCTCTTTGGGCTTGTTAGAACCTTCCAGCCAGGATCTGGGTTGTCCCCACGCTGCTGACTCTGGGCGTGACACAGAACAGCAGCCACAACCACAGCCTGATGGTAGAAGGTAAAAGTGTTCTCTTCCCCCTCTCAGGAACACTGGATTTGGGTCTAAAACACCCCCTGACAGGCTTTTTCAGGATGCAAACCCCCTAACCACAAAGAAAAAGCTCCTACCTAGACACTCCCTTCACAGCACTCTGCAAGYGATGCACGTGACATTCCCCAGAATATTCCTGCGGATTTCCCAATTCCTGCTGACAGGACTCCAGCCCTGGCCCTGCCCTGGGGCGCAGCTCTGGGGAGAGGCTGGATCCAAGGGAAGCAGCTGGACGCCAGCAGTGTTTGCTGGGCTGGCTCTGGGAGCCACCAGTGCCACAGCAGCCGCGGGTGGGAGCAGGGGCAGCTCCGTGGGCCCTGCCACAGGGAGGTCGTGCGCTCCCACGGGAGCCACGCGTGTCCTCCCAGCCTTCGTGTCAGGAGTGCTGGCAAGCCCCGCTGGGGGCAGGAGAGCTGGGAGCAGGGCAGGGCTGGCACGCTGCCCCCGCTCCCCGGGGAACCCCCTGCTCCAGGGGAAGGCAATCCTGGGAATGGGCCCTTCTCCCATAGCCTCCACGGATTCCTACCGGCACGAGGCRGGTCTCTTCCCACCCTGCCGAGACAGGATAATGTCACCCACCCCCAGCACTCAGAGGCCTCCTGGAGCACCACGAGAACTGTATGGAAAATGTCATKAACAAACTGCAAGCTCAAGGAAAACAATTTAACATTTCAACTATTTTTAGTTCAATCCTTAATTACAGAACTTTAAACTGAAGTCGAACAGTCAAGTAATTAAAGGTGGATGTTTGTCTTGGGTAATTTTTTCCCCTAGGAAAAAGCATGGCTTTACAGTTTCCTTACAAATGCCTCAAGAAAGAGTAAGAGAACAGCACCATTTCAAACAAGGCGATTCAAAAAGCCAAATTCTGTTCTCCTTCCCCCACTGAKGTAAACAGCAATGCACAGACACGAGTGGGGAGGGCAGAACTTGGCCCATTATACCCTATTTGTTCACATATTTTTGTATATAAATATCAGTACCTCCTCGAATTCCTTTGAATGGGTAGAAAAATGCCACGAGCAGGTTCATGAGCACAGCCAGGTTAAAGGAAATGCTGCTCCAGAAGGACATGTTCCGAGCACACCAGTACAGGAAAGGCTGAGCTGCAAAAGAGAAAAATATTTCTTTTTAATGGAGTGTTGAAGAAAAATAAGAGGTCTATACAAAAAAATATCACCACCAAAACAAGTTTATTTTCAGTTTGCCCAAAAGCACAGCATCAAAAGTAATAATATTCATGGCTTATTCTGAAGTTTATTTAATTATTCTTCATCTTGGGGGCACTTCAAGTTTCGTAGATGGTGTTTTAAGGCAAAGGTTCAAACATGGTTTAGCAGCAGCAAGAGAACAAGTTGAGAAACTGCAGAGACCAAGCACTTCAGGCTTCCCCTAAAAACATACTTTGTACTCAGACTCACACCAAGAACAATTTGGAGGAGGAAAATGAGCAGTGAGGCTCAGCCCCATCCCTCTGTGTTCTGCTGCTGCCAGCAGCTCACCTGCACAAGACACTGCCACCTGCAAACTCATCTTCTGCTGGTAACTGCCCAAAATAGCCCCAGAATCATCAGGGGGTGAAGCTCACTGGCCCTCCCTCTGCCCTGGGGGCAAAGGAGTCAGCACATCTGCACAGAGCTCAACGTACAGTCCAACAGCACACTGAAATTCTTAATGTCACACAGAAATACTTCTCAAAAAGACTCCTAATTTTAATAATCCCTGCAGCCAGAACCAAGAGGCAGAAAGCAGAAAGATTCCTTTGCTGAAGTGGTCGTGAACCCTAAGTTGACAAGGAAGCCTTGCAGTAATTCCCTCTGCATCCAGGCAAAATCCCCCTGATTTTAGCTCCTGCAGGCTTATTGCACAGCAAATTGGGTCCTCCTGAAATCTAGAGTAGTGAAAAAAATCCATTAAAAATGCTCCCAAAGAAGGGAAAGAACTGTTTTGCCCTGGTGGAAGAAGACAGCGTGTTTAGATAGCAGAGAGCAAAGAAAAAGCTCCCAGTAAAATTTAGAAACAAGCTGAAAACACAGACTTTGGGGCTGAGGAGTAATTTATTGGATGCAGCAGTTCTGAGCCTCCCAGTAGCAACAACCTGTCTCCAGCAAATCCCCTCCTCTCACACCCTGAGCAAAAAGTGGGGTAAAAAATTCCACAATCTCTTATTGTACTGAGCTGAAATGCAAAGGGACAAAAATAAAACCCCAAAAGGGGCAGAATACCAGCAAATCAGCTCCAGGGCACCCAATTTTCATGCACCTCACCAGACATGTGATGCAGCAATGTTTTAAATATATAATACACTCAGTTCTATACTATTTCATTCTCGATTTCATTTTAACTGGAAGGATTTGTAAGCAGATTGAATTAATTTATATGAAATTGTTATATGAAGAGTCATTACAAAGGTCCAGGTTTAACTTTAAACCTTCCTTTGGGGATGGACACTGGCTCTCTGCCTGTGCAGTGCTCCTGCCTGGCTTTGGCAGCTCATTTCCATTCTTAATCAACAACTGGGAGACTTCTGGTGCTCAGATGATGGGCCAGCACCACGAGTGATGGGGGAAGTCCACGGGTCTTTACTTAAAAAGTCTTTTTGAGGTTTGAATAAACTCTAAGTGGCATCACATGAGCACACAGAGCACTGCCAGAGGTCACCAACTCTACTGAAAATGTGAGAAACAACTCCAAGAATGTAAAACATCACTCAGAGGCCAAACAAGACCTGCTGAATATTAGAGACAGAACAAATTATTCCAGTTTTTTAAAGAAAAAAAATAAATATCCTCCACTTCTGCAGGTGGCTCTTGGTTAATCTGTGGTCTCTTGTTAATGATGAACGTCTTCACAGCTTGTTTGGAGACAGCCTCAAAGTGACTCAAACAACAAAATCTAACAGAATATATGGATGCTGTTGTAGCTGCCAGTTTGTTTAGGATGTCACACTCCCAGATTTCTTGCAGAGCTCTCAGATTTTTGGAAGCAGTCCCACACCTGCTCKAAGAGGGGGTTCCAGCCCAGTCTGTGCTCTTGCTCTGAAAACTGGAGTGGAGCTGATGCAAGGGAGGGGAACAACAGTGGTATCAGAGGGCAGGGGTTGACTTGAGCAGGAAGGACCTGCCTTATCTCACATTTCACAGGGTCACTGCTGGTCAATTCTCAGCATTGCCCACTGAGCCTCAGCTGCAACACTTGGCATTTAGCAAAACACAAACAAAAATATTAAGCAAATGAGCTAGAAGGTTTACTGGGGGACGTGGTGGCACTGTGTGAATTAAAATATCACTTTAAGGCATTTCCCAGCTGCCAGTGGGAACCTCAGAGGGAAAATCAGGGCTTGAAAACACCTGCTTTCAGATATTACAGCATCACAGGGATGGAAGGGACTTATCAACCTGTCAGCCAGTCTACTTGCCCAAAGAAGGATGAATTCTACTTTACCATTACTGGGAAATTTTAACGTGTTCTTAAACACCTCCATTCCTGAAGATGCCCTAAGTCCATAGAATCATTAAGGTTGGAAAAGACCTTTACAACCATCAAGTTCCACCTTGCTGCATTCCCCAGCCTTACTCCTCCCTGTGTCCAGCACAGGGAAGGAGACCAGGCCACCGGTCTCTTCAGCTGGGTCCTCTCCCTGTCTCCCTCCCTCATTCTCATTTAAGCCACACATTTGTTCCTTCCTGCTGGATCCCAAAAAAAACGACCTGTGCTCCCTCTTCCTGCTCCAGCCTGGATCCCTTCCTCCCCCTCCAGTGGGTGTGTGTTGCTGCAGCACTCAGCCTGCCTTTATCCCAGCATCCTGCCATCGTGCAGAGGAGCAGCTCTTACAATTAACTGAGGTTGCTGCCACACTGGAAACCATCTGCTACCCAGCCAACGTTTCAAATCCCGAATCCCGGCCTCAGCGCCCCGCACGGAGCGGCCCCGACCCACCTCGCAGCTTCTTCTGCCAGTTCATCTCATTGAAGAGGTCTTCTGACTTGAGGAAGAAGTCGTTGATCTTGCTGCCCTGCTCGTCCCTCTCGGTGGTGTAATAGATGCGCAGCTTGGACTCCTTGGTGAGGAACTCGCAGATGCTGGGCACGGGGAACACGATCTGCTCCATGGTGCGGTCCGACCTGACAATCTGCACGGCAGCCTTGTCAGTCCTGCCTCGTTCCTAAGTGCTTTTATTGCTTGGTTTYCTGCCTGTTTTGCTCCCCCCTTCAAACCAGCCACATGTAGATATGTTTCCAAAGAACAGCAGCTCGACACAGATTTCATTTAATTCACCTGTCAAAGCAGGTGTACATTTAGCTGCAAAACTGGGAATTTCTATGCTGTGGTCTTTTCCTGGCCGTACTGGTCTGAGCTGGGATTTCCAAGGGGCCCAGTGAATCCTCCACCAAAGCTGGGATGGATTTCAGAGCAATGTGGTTGCCCAGTTCAAGAATGTTGGCAAATGTGAGAAATGGCATTCAAGAAATGGCAAATCTGAGCCACAGGCAAGTATGAGGAATAACAGTTCTATCTGTATTGCTTATTAGAGTTTTGTGGAGTCACAAACCATGGAGTGTTTTGGGTGGGAAGGGACCTTAAAGCTCACTCAGTCTCACCCCCTGCCAKGGGCAGGAACACCTACTAGACCAGGATGCTCCAAGCCCCATCCAGCCTAGGGGATGGGACACTTCCAGGGATGAGGCAACCCCAGCTTCTCTGGGAAATCTCCGTATTTGTGAACATTTTACTTTTATAAAGCTCTTAGATGGCACACGAGGCCAAACTGTCACTTGAATTCAGAAAGAGTGGCAAAAGCTATCACAAACTTCATGGATTCAGCAATAGCACCGGCCAAAATGTAACAGAAGCGAAGCCACACTTCCTCCTGCCAAGAGAGCTCTGCTCAGCTCCATCCCCGAGCCCACACATGACAGCTCAGGAATAGCTCCCCCCGCCACTGCCAGGGAATTAAATAAATAACTATATATACACTCTGTATCAGAGACAACAGTCCACAGGCAGGCAGGCAGCGCCAGCGCAGTGCCAGGAGGGGTGCAGCCGGGGCTGAAGCGCCCTGGTGCTGTCCCCCCGGAGGCTCAGCCCCTGCGGGTGCCGTACCTCGATCTGCGCCGTGTGCTTGGCGTAGAACTCCAGCGCCTCGTCCCCCTCGATCTGACCTCCCGGCTTCAGCATGTTCTGCAGCTCTTTGTTGTGACGAGCCAACTAAAATAAAGGAATGCACAGGGAGTGGGAGACACCAGATGTCTCTCTGTGATATTAAATTTCTGATTTTTGGCATAAAAAAAGAAATAGTACGCAGTCAGCTGCTAGGAAAGGGCAAAGTTGACAGAAGGCTTGTTCTGTTCCAACCAGACACCCTGCAGCTCTATTTTGGGAGCAAGTCAGAATGATTCAAATATGTATTTCTTTAATGCCAGTGTTGTATTCCTCTTTTCCTTATCCTCTCCCACCCTTTGCCTGGAATCTTTCTGATTCCCTCCCCTTCACATTCGGTCTGTCCTTCCACACCACCCTAACCCAAACGTGTGCTCATCACCCAAGGATCTAGGCAGGGACAAAGAGAAAATCTGCATCAACTGAGCAGCAGATGCACAGAGCACCGCTCCAAAAATGCTGCTGGATGCTCCAAATTCATCCTGCAGCACAGTGATGGTCTGCCTGCTCAGCTGCTGAAGGAACAAGAAGTACCTAATGCAGTGAGAGCTGTAGCATCAATATATTAAGTAGATTGGGATATATTTCCCTCCCCTTTGGTTTTTTACCTTTCAAACACACATTGTATCAATATAAGGGCCCTGCCTGGCTCCAGCAGAGAGAGAATGTGGCAAGCACCGAGATTTCTGATTACACTTTAATTGATCTGTGAGTAGAATTTCCTTGGGAGTATAAAGTAACCTTTGATACAGCTGAAAAATAATACACTGCTGCTCAGTGCTGCCAAGAATTGAGCCACGTGTCCTCAGGAACTCAATCCAGAGCCTGCCTGCTTCCCAGTATAAAAGAAAATCCCAAAAATTTTCATATATTATACAATTTTTGTTTCTGATTAAGATTGGGATTTGCTCTGATAACAGGAGAACGTGCAGTGAATTTGTCTCAGAGATGAGCCATGAAAACAGTTCCAGGGAAAAGCAGACTCTGGCTTTTCCCAGTTTGTGGCTCGTGGGAAACTCTACCTGATGAGCCAAGATATAAATGTTGTGTCCCACGTTCCTCGGAGATGCTGCGACATCTTCCCCGTTCTCTCCATCCTCAAACTCCACTTCTCCCTGCAGATAAGCCTTCTTGATCACTTCCACCTGGAGAAGGACACAGGGGCAAGGAGAGGAGGGTCAGGCAAAGGGTGGAAGCTGCTGAGAGCAGCACACCCTCGGCACTCCTACAGACGGGAATGGGAGCGGAGCAGGCACATCCAAAGGAAGGTCAGTGGCTTTCTCAACATCCAGGATAAACAGGAGGCCTGAACTCAGCTTCAGCTCAGCTCATTGACACAAGAAACTGAACTTCATGTTCCCCGCTAGGTAACATACTCCAGGCCACCCTCTCCACCCCTGCGTCACATTCCAACCCTGGCCCCACCGCGGCCCYGAGCACAGGGACAAGCCAATGGTGCTTCAGCTGTACTTTGGATCTCTGTGTTTTCACCAGTTAAAGCCCCAGCCTGCTGTGGTTTACTGGGCAGCTCTTAGGGCACAGGGAATTTTCATTTCTCCGCCTCCCGTACAAATGGAGTCAGGAGCTCAGGAGCGATCCCAGGACTCACCAGCTCCTTGGGCCTCATGTTGTAGAGGATCCTCTCAGCGTTCTCACTGTCGTGCCTGCTCTCCATGATGGCCAAGAGCAGCTTGGAAGCGTTGTTCTGAGGGGAGGGAAAACATTGGAATCACTGCTGGGAAGCAGAAATGAGGGTGCCCAGCTGGAGTGGCACCATGCTGCTGCCAGAGGGGCTCCAGGGAGCTGGGTCCCGCCGCCACGAGCCACTGCAGGCACATGGTGCCAGCCAGCCCAGGGCTGCTACAGCCTCACCTCACCAAGCCCTCCCTCTCCTCTAATTATTGACCTAGACAACTTAACAGGATTTTTTACCAGTTTATTTCCCAAATCTTACCTATTGAGAGACATCAAATTAACCCAAGTCAYGGCTTAGTTTTCTAAAGTGCTGCTGCTTCATGCTTGTGTTTTTTTGTTTTGTTTTAAAGATGCTGCAGCATCACCACGAGCTCTGAGCTCCCAAGTGGTGCGGCTCAGCTTTGCTGAAGATGCTGCTGATTAAATCAAGGGACAGCCAGGGCTGAAGACACAGACRTGCTTTGCTGCTTTTAACTGAAATCACTCTGCAGTCTGCTCACGCCAAGGAACACAGGGAGGAAATGGGAAACTACCACAAGGCACCAGACTACTTTAATACGAACAATTAAGATTAAAATCCATCATGCCTGACAATAAAACCCAATAAAAGTATTTAATTTTGAAGTATAATGCTAATCGAGTCTAAAAGCATTTTTTATTTACAATAATAAAAAACCCACATTACCCATAATAATGGTGTGAGTCGGCAACGGAAAACAAGGAGACACTGCAGTGTCAGTCAGGGCAATAAGTCAGAAAGGAAATATTTCCCAAACACAGGCTGAAGCAAGAGGGCTCTGGGGCTGCTGTTGCTAGAGGGGAACCTGCTCCTGTATTTTGAAACCAGCAGCAGGGCTAATTATTTCAGCATTAATAGGAACAGCCCTGAAGAATTGTTGATGATTTAACATCAACCGATTAAACAACAGCAATGAAGTATTAGGAAAGTAGTTGCAACACGAGAAATTTCACTTCCACTGTACACATAAAAGCTCAGCAACAACAGAAAAGTTTTCATCAGCTTTACATTTTTTACAGGAAATTATTTTAGGATTCCTCAGCATATCCCGACTGCCTGCATCCCCCGTCTGAGAACTGGTGGCTCCATGTCATCATTTAAAAGATGAAATACCTGTGACAAACAACCTTTGGGCACAGCCTCCAGCTCACTGATGTATGTAATTTTTTGGCACTTATGAATATTGGGATCTAATAAACACCCACATCATTCCAACAATAAAATCATGTTTCATCTCACTGTTAACGTGCCTCGCACAAAACATTCACTTGCCTTCAGTTCCAACACGAGGTCCATCCTCTTCTTTCCCAGAGGGTTGATGTCATTGAGAATTAATGCTGTGATGATGTCAATGCCGTTGGACTCGTGAGTAGCAATGCAGTTCTGTCCAAAGAAAAGTCATCAGACCTCACTAACTGCTGCACTACAAACACAGCCCGGGCTGGTGACCCCGCCAGAACAGCAGAGTCCCCTCTGTCATCGCCTCGGGGGCTGCCTGAGATGGATAACTGGACAGAGAGCTCCAGGCAGTGGAACAACAAAAGATTAAGGCATTTTGTTCCAAGCTTTTCCTCCCCTCAGCCGTGGTCCTACTGGAACCCCCGGCCTCAGGAAGCACAAGGAACCACAGCTGATAAAAGAAGCACTTCCATGCCAAAGGGTCCAGGCTGGACAGGCAGCTACGGAGGAACAGTGTTTTACTGAGATTAGGGAGAGTTTCCCTCATTATAAATGTGCCAATCAACACCTACTTCAGTCCTGTCTACACAAAGAATGGGAATTTCCATAACCTCCTGCCTATCCTTCAACCCCGCTCTCGGAACGGTCTGTAAGGAAAATGTACAAACAGGCTTCAAAACCCAGAGCCTTGCTGTTGTTGAGCTCCACACCTAGAACTCCTAAAGGGTTTTATTCCACCTGATCCAGATGGCAGAGGGACACCGTCAGTTATCCCTGGCATGCACAGCCTCACACGTTCTCTTGCAGAGACAAGAATGACAGAAAAGTCATATTCCAGTCCTTCAGGACAGTATTATGGTTCAAGTGATACGGAAATGGAGAAAATAAGCAGAAACTGGCACAGGGTGCCCAGAGAAGCTGCGGCTGCCCCTGGATCCCTGGAAGTGTTCCAGGTCAGGTTGGATGGGGCTTGGAGCAACCTGGGATGGTGGAAGGTGTCCCTGCTCACAGCAGGGGGTGGGATGAGATGGGCTTTAAGGTCTTTTCCAACCCAAACCATTCTGGGATTATATGAAGTTCAGAAATACCCCACTCTCCCTGCCTGTCAAATGTAATGAAACAAATCTTAGCAAAACAGAAATACTTCTACTGCTCTGAGTGCTTCAAGTCCTCAGGAGGGGCCCTCAGAAAGACAAGCAGATTATTRGGAGTTTATAAAGAAAAAAATCCCCAGCTTTGTAGGGCAAGTAAAGTGGGCAGTGTTGTAAGACAACACCAGCCCAGCAGAGCTGGGGCACAGGGMGAAAGGGGAATGCACTTCACAGCTCTGGATGCATTACCTGGTTCTCGTGGCAGGGCCCCTGGCAGTACTCGGTCAAACTTTCCAGCGTCTGGTTGATCAGTGCCACGTTTTTCTCATTTATGTACAGACCCAGAAGGCCAAGTCCCCCAGTAGTGCTCCCACAGATGCAGTCCAGGAACTGCAGTGTCTCACACACCAGGTTGTAGTTTGTCTTGTTGTTCTGGCAGCGTAGGAAATTCTGTGGGGAGAGTGTCAAAGCCATGAGGGGAGGGAAAAAGCCATACAAAGTGCTGTCTGGTGGATAGTATTTATTAAGTTCATCCCTCCCCAGTTGCACTGTGTGGTGGATTGCTCTGGTTTCACTGTACAAGCAGTTTAAGCCTCTTTCCAGGGCTTATTTGCAACGTGCTGCTCTCTGAGCAGCTTGTTGGCTTCACGTTGTACAGGGGCCAAGCAGCAATAAACASAGTGCATCCCATAAACACAGAGATCCATTAGAGCCTGACACCCAGCACGGAATAGGCACTCTGGAAAGCTCTCTGGAGCCTGGAAGCTTCACTCCACCTGCTGCCTTTCCCTGCCAACCATCACTCATGGCTCCCTCCTCCCAGACCTTTCTCCAGGAGGGAAGCAGCAATTCCTTGGCTGGGGCCTCCCAGCAGCTCCACCTGCACAAGAGGCACCTGAGTGCACACCTTGAAGGAAGGAGCCTTGCAATGGAATTCTCTCCATTGCATTTCTTCCCACATAATTATTGTAATTCCTGCTTGAAGCTGCTGATTAGGAGCAGCTCCTTTAATGAAAAGTCAGATTTATTGGCGTGGATTTAACAGCTTTCTGCTCTCCTGTATTGCAGATGAAAAAAGCACCAAACCCGAACAAAACTAAAGGACAGCTAATGAAAATCAGTTTCCCAGGGACTTGGATGCTGTTTGTCAGTGTAATCCCAGCAGTGCTACAAAGATTGACAGCCACTACCACTTCCTTKTCCTTGAGGTTTCAGCAGGAAAACTCTCATCCAGCTTAATTGTAGCAGGTAACAACACTTCCACGGTGAAAAAACCCTCAGAAGAACAGGAGACAAGGGACTATGGAACCAGCAGGGTCTTTCCTGCCAGCCCAGACAGCAGCACTGGTCCCTGGCTGTCTCTGGTGCCTGTGTCAGACTAATGAGTCTTTTAAGGCAAACAGAGGGAGAAATTGCAGATTCAATGGAAGGCGAAGCTAAAAAAGGAAAACGCTGTCTATGAATGCAGACTGAAAGGTGACAGTGATTCAGCACATTTCAGCTGATTGCTCATTTAGTATCCTGACTTCTGATTAACTTGTCAGAATGTAAAAAGGTTGATCCTACAGAAATCGGAGCTCATGTCTTCCCTCCAGGAAAAAAAAGCAAAATTAAAGGAACACCACTCGAAGTGGTGAAGTARAATGCTCCCTGGCTGCAGCACAGCATTTATTCTGATTATAGCTAGGCTTGTACCTGAGCTGCTTGATCCACAGCCAGCAAGGAGAGAGGAGGAATGAGGCACAAGAGGCAGGAGGACATTGTTAGGCTAAAACAAGGAGAAGGAAAAAATAGTAGAAAACAAACCCCTGCTGCACTGTGAGAAACTGCCCCAGGGAGTGTCTGCTGCTGTCTCAGCCAGTACAGAGCGAGCTCTGCGTTTTCAGTCACCCAGAGCATCTCACAGGAGTGGGAACACAACTCTCCAGTACTGAGTGTGCCATCCCACTGCCTTCCATGGGAATGACCCCGAGGTATGGACCAGCTGACAGACCCTGCATCCAGAGTGAGGAGCCACATGCAGATTCAGCTAGAACATGTGAAAAATACACATCCACCCGTTCCTCCCAGTCCTTGCACTCATGTGGAGAAAGTATTGCAGCTTCTCCAGCCCCATGGAGAGAGCTGGAGGGAACAGCATCCATATGGAGCAAACTGGAGCTGTATCTGGGAAGGGAAGGACTGACTGGTGCAGAGGGCACAGCACTGCAGCTGCCTGAGCATCCCAGAGCCTTTCTCCTCCTCTGAAACACAGCRGCTCCCCCAGCATGACTTGCACTTCCCTGTGTCTGCACATCAGCTCCCACAGCTGCCAGCAGCCTAGAAAGGCTTGGTGTGCCTAGCCCACACCTGCGCCGGGCAGGTGATCCCAWCTCACTCCTCATTCAAATAGAATGTGCAGTTCTGGGAGAAACAGCTTCCAGGAGAGTCCTTCCTTATTCCTTCAGGCAGYGAGTCCTCTGGCACTATTGCAGGGAGCTCAGTTACATGCACCAGCTGGAGACACCAGGATTTTGGAGGATCAGACACTCCTGCCTCCTCTGCGGGGCTGAGGGACAAGGACAAACCTCGAGGCAGGCAGGCAGCAAGAGGATTACATTGGAAAAATGGTTCCACCTTTTTTTTTTTGTTTGTTAAAAAAAAAAGAAATCCCTTTTTCTCCCAGAGCTGAGTACAACTACCTGCTGTTTAGGAAATCTGATTGTTCAGGATGGGGAAGAGCTCAGGCCAAGTTTCTGCACTGGCTCCAGTTCAAGTGTGCTCCTATAGCTGCGGGTGCCTCGCCAAAGGCAGCAGCGGATCCTGCGCGTGCGGTTTGGAATTCTGCCACGGGAACCGCCGGCCTGCTCGGCTCCGGCACCGCCAGCGGCAGGAAAATCCTCTGACAAAACACACATCAAAGGGCTCTTTTTTCTTAAAAACGAGAGAGACGCTGATGTACGTAACCTGGGCACCCCGAGATGCTCGCGGAAGGCCAGGCTGGCGCGCGGGGCCGTTCCCACGCAGCTGCGATCCCACGTGCTGCCGGCAGCGCGGCATTCCCGCTCCGCGCCGAGGAAGCCGCTTGGCAGCTCTGCAGAGCTCTCACGCAGGGTCCCACACTGCTGCCGGCCAGGGAACAATGTGCAATCAAGGCAATTATTGCTCTTTATGAGGGCATTTAGCACATTGTGCGGCGTCTCACCAGCTCCTCGATTCCAACCCGGCAGCGGCGGCGGCGCTGAGCGAAAATCATCCGAATTGCAGCCCCTCTGTGAGGGGGAACCTGCTCTCCGCAGAGGCACGCGCTGGATGTGACACCCAGCGCCTTCTGGGCTCCCTGGGATTGTACAGACACATCCCAGGGCAGCACAGGACAGCTGAGGCTTCCAGGAGCTTTGGACACTGCTGACTCCAACCCGTGTCACCCCATCACGGGGCAGCCAGAGCAGAGCCTGGCCCCGGCCTCTCCACATTCCCTATCAAGTATTTACACACATGGTGAGACATCCCAAGACTTCTCCTCTCCAGCAGGACCTCTCCCAGCTCTCCCTGCCTCTCGCTGCCCATCAGTCATCTCTGAGACTCCCTACTGGATTCAGGAGCCCAGGACCAGAGCCAGCATTCCACACAGAGCCTGGGGCATCCAGCTTGTTTAAATGCACGTCCAGCTCATTTAGATGTTTCCCATCCCAATTGTCCACCAAGGGTAGGTAAGTCTCCCATGCTCCAGGCCTCACTACTGGGGATGTAGGGTTGGTGAAAGCCAGTCTTACCAGTAAAGAGCAAGGTGAAGGCGGCACTGAGCTCCCCGACCTTCTCCATGCCCTTTGTCACCAGGGTCTCTGCCCATTCCACAGCAGACCCAGCTCTCCCTATCTCCTCTTGCTGTGGATACAACCTAGAAACCCTCCTCATTGCCCTTCATATCCCTCAGCAGATTCAACTCCAGCTGAGGCTTTCCTGACACCTTTGCCATGTGTTCAACTCTAGGCAGGCGAACAGATCCATGAAAACGCAAGAGAAACTGTTCACTGGAAAATTAAACTTGAAGGCTGCTGCAACCAAAGTCCCAATGCCCTCTTCGTTTTCCCAAATGATTTTTTTTTGTCTTTCCCTCCCCTCTCGGAAGCAGATCAGTAACCTCACAGCACAACAGCTGCTTGCTTTAAACAGATACTTTCTAAAAGCCACAAGAAGTGTTGATCCCACCACCTTTTACGTACATTTCAAAGACCACTGGGTAACTGGACTGCCTCATATCAGTCCAGCAAGGTGTAAGTACATTTTTTTGGATTAACTTCAAGGCCAAAGAGAATAATTGATCACATAATCCATTTAAAAAGGCACGGGATTAGGGATAATGGAGCGACGGCAGTGAACGCACAAGGAGATCCGAGCACGCCTGCCCCGGAGCCAGGCGGTACCTGCAAATCCCGGTTGTGGTTTTCGCAGAGCAGCTGCAGGAAGCGCAGGATGGGCTGCATGATGGAGATGACAGCGCTCATCTCCAGGTCATCCTTGCTCTTGTCTGCCGCAGCCTGGGCTCCCTCTCCCGCCGAGTAGTGCTCCTCGGGGTCGGCCTCTCTCCGGTAGGCGTTGTACGCCTTGCGCGTGGCCGCCGACGCCTCCAGCAGCTGATCCCGCACCTCCTCCGTGATCTGGGTCATGGGCTCCCTCACTGCAACGCACAGGGACAGAGCCTCCTTAGGGGAGCGGAACGAAGGGGCTCAGATGTGTTCACACGTCCCCACTGCAGCTTCACCCGCAGGCCCAGCTGAGGAGCGGCAGCTCTTTGGTGAGTACGTTTAGTGTGGGGCGAGGGGCTCGTGTCGCTCTCTGCACCTTGTACACCGACCCCAGCAGAGTTATACGTTTGGGGATTAATTGGTTAGGGCACACACATCTAGCACTAGCAGGAGTTATGGTAAAAGGACCTGCTTTAGAACAAAATTAGGATTTCTTCACTTTAATTGTTAGAGAAGGCACTGACCACAACCCACAGTCCAGGGTCATTACTACAGATCAGATTTGGGCAGCTTGTCACGAGACAAGGCAGCAGAGTCTCAGCTCAGAAAGACTTTTCATCATTTCAATAGCACAACCTCACAAATGGATGAAGAGGGGATGAAGCTCTCGAAATCCTGAGCCAGGGCACCACTGATCTCTGAACTTTGCTCTGTGGGATCAGAGATCAGAGCATTATTGCATCAATCGAAACGAGTTCAAAACACACTTTACTCCCCTGTCACTTCAGGGAAGGGAATGACTGGGGATTACCTCTTTTCCTGTTGGGGACATCTCTGTCTGAGTCTTCATCTTTCTTTTTGTTTCCTAAGTCACTGGTGTTGACTGTGACAGTTGCCTTGATTTCTTGCTGTGCCACTTTCATGCGGTCATAAAAAACCTTAAAGAACTTCTCGGATTTCTTATCTTCCGTCAGTCGGCAGAAGAAGGAATGCTACAAGAGAAAAGGAACAGGATCTGTAGCTCCATACACAGGTCTGAATCCAGACTATTCCACCTTTCTGCACTGCGTGGTATGCTGGAAGGCTGGGAGGTTCATTAGTTGTCAGTAAACTGAAACTCAGAGCAATGGAAACTCGCAGGTTATTGTAAGGCAGCCCCAGTGCCTCAGCTTTGTTAAGTCTCTTATTAACAACTTCAAATACATATTTAAAGAGAAGTGAGGGCAATAAATCACACCAGGCTGATAATCTGGGCAGCACACCTCTCTCTCAACAAGGAAAATCAGGTAAGTACTGTGAATTAAGACAGGGAATTCCCTTCTCCTTACAATTTGATTTTCAGTTCAGAAACCAAAGGGTATGAGAAAAATACAGAGGAAAAAGAACTGTCCTGCATTCCCACCCTCAAATCCAAGGGACTGTGACTCATAACACGCAATAGCCAAGGTTAATCACAGTCCAAAAATGTACAAACAGGGCCATGCCGTGAGGGACATCTCGTGCTGGGTCTCCAYGGCCCTGCCTGCAGCAGGCTGCTGAAAACACCTTTTAGTTCCCACTCCAATATATCTTTAAGTGACAGAAAAACTCAAAGCACTGACTACTTTTAAGAAGGTTTATTACTCTTCTTCTGCACATATGTGCACGGAGACAGAAAGTTCTTCCTAAAATCGAGGAGAATACAAATCATGTACAGGTCAAAAAGGAGCCAACACAGTGAGTGATCAGACAACTCTTGATGAAACCAATATGCTGTTACATAAATCAGGACCAGAGCTTAAACACGACTGAAGGATGAACTTGTAAGTGGGTCACCTTATGCAGAGCATTATGAAATTAGTTAGCATTCTGCAGCGGCTCGCCATCCAACAGCTTTACATGATGAATAGGAATGAAGCCTGATTTATTGAAAAAACAAATTAAAATGGGAATAGCAATATATCCTGCCCGCTCCGCTGCGGAGCACACGAGGCCGTGGCTGCTGCTGCCTTTGATCACTCCCCAGCAGCTGCAGTGAGAACACACGGAGTGACTTTGAACGCTCCCGGAGTTGTGGCTTTGATTACAGGCAGAGCAGGAGTGTGGCTATTTAAAGAACGTGGTCAATATTCAGGAGATATCCCTCCCACCACTGCAACACCTCCTACCTGCCCYGAGCAGCTCAGGTGAACTCTGAAGATTGTGTTTACTTCTAGTGATTAACAGGGAGGAGGGAAAGGAGAAGAACCCAGGACAGACACCCCAGATCCCCAAAACCAGTCGCACCAGTACCTCCTCCTGACACCCATGCAGAGAGCCCAGTAAAGCAGAGCTGCCAGAGCACTGCAGGACCCGCCCTCTSCCCAAACACTGCTGGGCCTGCGATGTGCCACAGGCTGACCCGGGTGYCCAATGAATTTAACAGTATTTGTACAATTATTCTCTAATCCAAAACTTTATATCAAGAATTTGAACRTTTTCCCATAATGTTTTCCCATGGCTTTAAACTGAAAGAGGGCTGATTTAGATTAGATATATGGAAGAAATCCTTCCCTGTGAGGTGGGTGAGGCTGACCAACAACCAAGCCTCTCAAGATGTGGGTGATTTAGGCAGGCAAGCCTAAACTAAGTCTGTTACGTGGTGGCCACAAGGACAGACAGAGGAAGAGTTTACATCTAAGGTGCACCTTGGAAATTTTACTCTACCAGGATTACAAATAATAACAATAATAATAATTGACAGATAGACCAGCACAAACCACAAGCTCTAGAAAGGCCAAGCACTTTCTGAAAAATCCCACGATGTGCTCGTCAGGCAGCACTGGCCATGACCTGGCTGTCACATCCCCAGAGCCCAGACAGGAGGAGTTTCCCTGTGATGAAGCCGCGGTGAAGGAGAAGCTTTTTTTAATGAACCACACTAAAGAAATACCTCTTATGAGAGTAATTACTACTTGCTGACAGACCTGATTTTTGTCGTCTTTTCAACCTTCTTAACTGACTTTCCACTGCGCTTCAGAGAAAAAAACCCAAATGAAAGGAGCATTTCCAGTAAAGCTTTTTGTGCGTGCTGTGCATACACTCAAGGGGTGTCACCAAATGATTGTTTCAGTTTAGGTCAGGATGCCTAACACCTTCACACTTATGAATCAACCACATGCCAGCTCCCAAAGATACTGTATTTTAAGAGGTGTGATCTTGCAAGTTGCGCTTGAGCAGGTAACGGGTGGTGATAATTATGACAGAAATCCTCAAATTTTATTTACAGATATAGCCTCCAAGCAGAAAGTGGAGAAATCTCCCTTTTTAAAACGGAAATCGAGTGGCCATTTTAGAGCACCGTCTGCTGGGGTCCTGGCTTGTGTACAGACACCACGGAACCACAGGCTGCCGAAAGAGCAAGTGTGGAGGAACAGCCAACCTCCACACTCCTGCGGGATTTGGAGGAACAGCTTCACACATAGCCCTGACACTGCAGCAGCTGACACCAGCCAGCCCTGAGGATCCAGCCACCACCATGCTGGGACTTGGGAGCTCCTAAAAGCCTACTGCAGGGCAGGGAACTGTGTCCCATAATGTACCAGGATGGATGGGGCTGTGTCTGGTTGTCCCAGTATGGAAAAGCTGCCTGAGAGGCAGTGGAGATAGAGCTCCATCTGGTCCTGGAGACACTGGCACTGAAGGCCAGAGAGGGATCTGTAACAAGGGCACAGAGGGACAGGACAAGGGGAATGCCAGAGGGCAGGGTTAGATGGGATTTTGGGAAGGAATTSTTCCCTGTGAGGGTGGTGAGGCCCTGGCACAGGTTGCCCAGAGAAGCTGTGGCTGCCYCTGGATCCCCGGAAGTGTCCAAGGCCAGGCTGGATGGGGCTTGGAGCAACCTGGGATRGTGGAAGGTGTCCCTGCCCATGGCAGGGCGTGGAACTGGATGAGATTTAAGGTCCCTTCCAACCCAAACGATCCATGGATTCTTACAGAGTGCTAAACTCACACAATATGAAACTGCATTTTATTTCAGCCTYGTGTTGTAAGTGACTGCTAATTCACTGCCACTGGACAGGAGCCATGGCACAGCCACAGCAGCACGTGAGCTTTACCCCACGAACTCAGCAAAGAGCTTTGCAAGTGCCCACAGCTCAGGGAAGCCCAGCAGATGCCCAGAGCACAGCAACCACCCGAGCARATGAACCACAGCTGCCCTGAGGTGACAGCACCCGAGATAATGGGCTGGCAATTAATTACATAGCCACAGAAGGAAACCCAAACCCACCTCACGTGACACGCAGGAGCATCTGACAGGACAGCAATGCTCACCAGGAGCAAGGACATCACCACAGACTTCTCCATCATTTTTAGAGAAGGAGCAGCCCCCACCTGCACTCACTCGGTGTTTCAAGGGGATGGAAGGAGAACCCAGCAGGGGCATCACATCACAAAGCAGCCACACCACTGCTCCTCCTGACATCCAAATTAAAGTACCACAGAGTAGATCAGCTAATAACACCAGGTACCAGGAAACCTGTGGAATAACTGCTCCCTTTTCCTCTCCATCAGCGAACCCTGCTCCTAAAGAATTCCAACCAGAAGCCTCATGCACAGCAGGACATGCCCTTACACCTCTGCCCAGGAGGGGCAAAGGAGGTCAGTAAGTAAATACCATCTCCATCTATGCCTTTATCTCCCTGGTCCACACAAAACGTGGCAGAAAAGCTGCAAACCAAGAGACRGATTTCCCTGGAAAATAAATCAAAGGCCAAATTTCAACTGCAGCACATTGACCAGCCTGGCCCAGCCTGGAGCACCAGCAGCTCCTCGATCTCCCTCATCAACTCAGCCCATGTTTAATGTGTTTTTTTGAGAAAAACATCCTGTCTTTTTTGAGAACGTGTCAGAGATGATGAACTATGTCTGTCTATGGTCTATTCCAGTGGTTAACAACTGTTAGAAACATGTGGTTAAGCTCCTTTTTATGTCACTAACTTCCAGTCACCAATATTTTTTCAAGTTTGTGTCTCTTCTGTAGTTATTCCCAGGAACCTGGTCTCCTCTTCCCTTCTGACTATTTACATACTCTGTGAAATGTTTACCTAACGTTTTGTGCTAAACTGAAAATACCATTTTTGCTTGCTGGCTTTTTATTCAGCATTATTATAATTTTCTGTGGTGGGTATTTTTTGGCATGTTCTTAAATATTGCAAATCATTAACAAGCTGGATTATAGAACCACATCAAAAAAAAATAAATCAGCAAAGAACAGGCACATTTCCTGGCATTAGCATTTAATTCTAAGACCTTTGACATATGTAATAGACATAATTTCTAATGATGAGTGGAATTGAAGCTCAGCTAACTCCCCAGCAGTCCAGGAGAGTGGGATTATGGAGGCAGGATAACCATAGGGCAGGGACAAATGTTCCTTAACGTGTCTGTCATACCAGCAGTCGCTAACAAATTGGATTTTAGCCAGCAGAACTGACACCTGTCCTTTGGAGAGTGAAACCATAAAGCACAGCAGGCTGGTACCTTTGTGTAAGGTGCACAGAGGACAGACCCAGGTAACTAATCCACTATAAATGGAACTAATTCACAATAAATTTAATGATGAGTGAGTCTGTGCCCAGTGTAGGATTGTTACATGGGAAAAAAACAGGCACCAGCTGAAGGCAGCTTATTTCTAGCTCTTGCCTCTGCAAGCCTTGCCCAGTATGTGCTGTCCCCTTCACTGGGAACACCTCTCCCTACCCTGCTACCTGGATCTGCCCCCAAGCCACTGYTTTGCCAGCCAAGCAAAGAACAACAGTGGGATTGTTCTGCATGGAACAGCTCGACTTTCCACCCCAGACCATCTGACTGACCGTGTGAGGAACGGCACCAGAACTCAGCAGCAAGCCTGGGTTTCAGCAGGCTCTGCTCAGCCGTGTTTGCTCCCCACGAGGGGTGGCCTGGCCCGAGGCAGCCTTGGCCAGGACCCGCTCCGAGGTTGCCGTCAGCCCACGGGGCTCGGAGCGTTCCCGGGGCCGCACCCTCACAAAGCTCTTTCATCAGCCACCAAGCCCTGCCAGACCATCCCAACACATCCCAAAGAATTCCCCAGGAAAACAAGCYTTTGGTTACCAAGAAATCAGGGAAAGCGAAGCCCCAGCAAACACCTCACCGATTAAAGCAAACTGCTGTCATCTCCTTCCCYGTTTCTCTAATGCCAGTGAGCAGAAAACACCCCGTGAACTTGGCGAGCCAGGGAGATTTCAGAGAGGAAAGTCCCTCCAGAAAGAGGAGAAAGCTCAGTGATCTGGCTTCAACTCAGGACATTTTATTCCAACACTAGAGAGAAATTACTGCAGGGACCTCAGCTCGCTCGGGTTATCCGGCCAGGCTGCCAGCACGAACTAATGCAAAACTTGTGTGCTACTTCATCTCTGCAGGAAGAGTTTGCCACCCCCAGACTAGTTCTTAGAGCTGGACTACTTCAAACAAGCCACATTTTAAAGGGAACTGCACTAACACAAGCACTGAATTAAGCACAAATGCCAAGCCTCTACATTCTGCCTAAACATATTGCGAGGGCTTCCACTGCAGAAAATTCCAACCTAACTTTCCTTTCTGTCCCTCCTCATTTATTTATTTTAAATATCACTAATCCCTCTCTCTTGAAATCTCTCTTACGTCCTGGCTCGCTGGAGATCCATCACTTTGGGTGYGAGTGATGGATATCATTAGTCTTGCATAGCTTAAGGAAATGGCAGCTGAAATATTTCACACTGAACATACTTCACAGTTTGAAATAAACCCATAAGGAAAATCTGCCAGAACACCTCAATTGCCTATTTTTTTTGCAAACTGTAAAATAAACTTTGTCCTGAAAGCAGAAGGAGGACTTCCCAGCTCTATTTTCCACAAATAAGACAAACTCTCCCTGCCATGGGCATCCACTCTCCATCCTGCAGAGTTCTGCTCTTTGCTGGAGGTTCTGCCCACCTTATGGGGGTTGTTTTTTGGGGGTGATGAGTGTACAGAGCCTGACCCATGGAAATGCTCATCTGTCACAACCAGCTTTAAATGAGAGCAGCAGCAGAACTACACSAGGAAGATGCAAGGGTATCTTACATGTTCTACTGCAACATCCAAAATCTTGATGCGACTTAAAAGCCATTTCACAGAGGAAAGCAAGAACAAACCTCACAGAGATACAGTTCCTTCACACCCTGCCAGAGCCAGTACAAGCCTTTGGAACCAAGAGGTGACACTGGATGATCACCAGGAGGTGAAGGCACACCAGGGAACCACAGGTACAAACGTGGCTGTGGGGTCTGGGCTCACCGATGGCCTCGGGAGCGTGGGAGACTCGGGGTCTGCCCTGCTGTGAGCASAGAGCTGATTTGGGTTCTCCTGCRTCCCTGTGGGAACACACACTGCTGGGACACTCAGCTCAGCCATGGCAGGAGCATGGAWCCCATTCCCCACAGCAGGAGCAYGGATCCCATTCCCCACAGCAGGAGCATGGATCCCACTTCCCCACCGAACCGGCGAGCGCTGTGTAGGTGTGAGAAACAAGGAAGTCTGCAGACTCCCCAAAAGAAAAAAAAAAGTGTAAGATCTTCTTGAGAGACAGAGGAATTAAAGAAAACCATAGCAACAAGTCAGTCCACCTACCCAAACCACCCACCCACCACCAGTTTCATTTGCTGACGCACTTCAAAAACAAGCTGGCTCCTACCCGCTCTGGAAGGTGAGCAAGCCCTGAGAGCTCATTAAATTCCCTTCTCAGCTACTCTTGTGTGCCTGCAGCTAGTGAGCAAGTGGGATATAAATAGAAGTTATATAACAGCGCTTTGTTGATTCCTGTGCTTACCAAAAAAAAAGGCAGCATGACCTTGTTTTGCTGAATAGCTTTGCCTCTGCCTGCTCGGGGGACGACTCTAATCCTGCAAGGGATCATCTTAAAAGTTTACGTTGGACCTGGACCCCATGGAGAGGAATAGGGAGAATTAGTGATTTAGGTCCCTGCTCCTTGCAGGACCAKGATCCCAGAGGAATGCTGAGAGGATTGCCAAACAGGAGCTGGTACCCAACCATGAACAACACAAGGCCACCAAGGCTGGGGAGCAAGACACAGCTGAACCCTGAGGCAGCACCTCTTCTCATTTTTTCCATCTACACTGCTCAACCACACAGATGRGCACCTCAAAATCCAGCAGAAAACTTCCCTTTGGGAAAAAAGACTGGAAGACACTGCTCCAGGAATACTGATGGCCCAAACATACCTCAGAAAGCAGCAGGAGCAGTAGCTCAAGCGGAAAGACAAGGTAGCATCATTACAAGCTCACCTCATCCACCCTGTGCTCCATCTCAGCTGTGCATCCCAGTGCCCTGACTGAGAATGGAATCTCCCCTGCAGGAAGGATTCCTCACAGTGCATTATCGGTGGGRCTGGTTTGTTTTGAATGTGGTGGTATCTAACAGATATGGGACACTGATACTTCACCACGCTAAATACATTAAAATACACGTGAAGGAGATGGCTGTGTTTGTACAGGCTTGGCATGCCCAGCCTCCTCACATGCTCTGGAGCAGCAGAGCATCGGGGCAGAGGTTTCCTCAGTGCTGATTTCACAGCTACTGCAGGTCCTGTGCCTTCTTTGGAAGGCACCTGCACTGCCAAGCAGGTCAGGATTTGCACAAGGTTTCATTTCGGAGACAAAAGGACAAGATCCCTGCCCAAGGTGATGCTGGTCCTAATCAATGGTTTTTTTATGTCATGTTCATAACATACTCAGAATGTAAAAAAAAATATGGTGTATTTTACCTTGAGGAAAAACACATTAAAATGGTGAAAGACACAGGTGATTGTTTAACACATGCCAAGAGCTTGCTGGTTGTGCATTAGTTTCCTTTACAGGTATCATTAAAACAATGCAAAAAAGATGTGACATCCTGTATCAAGGAATTCTGCCCGTTAGAAGCAAACAGAAAATTTAGAAGACTTGCTTTATCAATGACCAAAAGTTCTTAAGTGCTATTTACAGAAGTTTAGTGACCTAAAGACATTCTTGCCTCCGAAGCCTYTACCATCACATATAATTCTCTGCTCAGTGACATCTGTGACTGCTGCAAATCTTGCAAGTAATAAATCTGATTTAAAAAGTCCAAACCACAAACTAAAGCACCATTGTGTCACCAAACCTACTTTTTATCCCATCAATAGTTCCGTAATGTTTTGCAAAGTTTTCCCCCCATTTTGCACAGCAGTTGCAGCCACAGAGAAAAATAAATAAAGTGCTCCTGCAACCAAATAGGACATTTTTCGTCATGGTATTTCACAGCCAATGCCACAAGGAGCTCAAGGACACAAATTTATCTCCAAGGATCTGCTCCCTCCAGCCCAAGGGCTGTGGCTGACCAGCACCACTGGCTGGTACTCCCCAGCTCACTGGGCTTCCCTGGGTCCCCCAAGTGCCAGAAACACAAAGAACGGGATAGCTCTGGATTCAAATCCTTTTGTGCATCAATCCTGCAATTATTTAATGACTATCAATCATCTCTGGACAGCCTGAGGCACAGAAAAGGAGACCAAAGTTCACTCTGGTAGAGTTTCCTCACTGGTGGCAACGCATGAGGAGAAATGTTGACTGAATCCCAGTCCGTGTATGGAGCAAGACAGAGCTGGAGACAGGAGAGTTGTGTTAGTCCAGTCCAGTATTTCCTACCAAACCTGGCTGCTGAGGAGGTGGCTGCTGGGATTTCTGCATCCATGGTACCTGCTCCATGGGCAGCACAGCCCCCAGCCCCAAGGAGCACTCAGTGGAGGGCACACGGATCCTCTGGGCAGGCTCAACCAAAAAGAGCTCTGGAAGTTCAAACARCTCAAAGGCACAAGGCTTTTTGCACAGTCACATCTCAAAGGAGCCTCACACATCCACTGGGAGCTCCAAGCCACAATTCCATACAACACAGACTCATTCCTGCCATGCCATGCCAGAGGCACAACTCTCCAGTTCACCAGCAGCTCCTTGGTGCTGTGCCAAGTCAGGGTGGTCCTTGGTCCTCATCTCACACCCAGCTGCAAGAAGAGGGGTGTGGAGCACATCCCATCATCACTCTCTGCACAGGCGCAGCGACTCCAGAACAAATCTCACTTCTTTCCTGAAAAATAATCACCTTTTCCTTGTGTGCCAACTCCCATGACCTCATCCTCTGTGTCTGTAGCCCACCTAGGGGACAACAATGGACGAAGGGGAACGAAGGCATGGCCACTTTTTGAAGTGGCAGACGTGCATTGTGTCACCTTGGGGCAGCACTGAAAAACTGCCTGAAACCACCGATGCCATCAACCTCATTTTACCTTCCCCTGCTGAAAGCACCACCATGT
The DNA here is from genome assembly GCA_018881555.1 of Amblyornis subalaris. NCBI lineage: Eukaryota > Metazoa > Chordata > Aves > Passeriformes > Ptilonorhynchidae > Amblyornis > Amblyornis subalaris. Next base: position 1,523,865 of record JACAXG010000008.1, read on the forward strand.
GCGTGTGGGTAATTTGTCACGCACGCTGACTTTTGAGAAGATCCCTAATTAAAGGAGCAGAGTCTCCATGGAGAGGTGTTATGTAAGGGACTTTACTTGCCATTAACTTCCACCGACCAAGGAAACCCGAAACTCGGCGGCGGTGAGGCAGAGTAACGGCACATGGAATTTTTATGCAGCACATGAGAGACGAGYGTTGCAGGACAAGTCCTCAGCAATTTCCTCCACTGTCACTCATTTGCCAAGGCTGCTCTTCCYGAGGAAAGCCTCGCCGTGCTGCCGTGCGTGGGGAACGGACTGAGCCTTCATCCCTTCCCGAGGAGATGTGGCTCCAAGTGCCCACGAGCATCAGCACYCACCAGAGCATTCCTTGCTCTGGAGAAGGGAGCCCAAGGCAGCCCCAGGACARGAGCCATGCACCAGCACCCCAGGAGCAGGACGTGCTCACCCCTCACTGGAGCAGAGCGTGGGGCACTCCCAGGGCTGCTCCGAGAAATGCTGAGCCAGCGCTCCACAGGGGGATGCTCAGGGTTATATAAATTAATAAAGGGGTTGATGTAATTTGCAGTTCAGTGAGTTGCAGCATTTGTTAAGTTAATTTGTTGTCTGGTGTTGACCCCGTGGTTCCACCTCTGCTTCTGTCTCCGTGCAAACGAGGGCAGGCTTCCCACTGACATCCCGGGCTCCCGCTGGGCCGGAGCGACGAGCTCACCGGGCACGGCCAGCACAAGGTCGGCACCATCCTGCTACCAAAGAATCTGACAGCATTTCTAAGTTAATTCCAAAAGCTAAACCCCAGAAAGTTTCCACCCAGAGAGCCGGAAGCGGGCAAAGACCTTCCCAGAAGAGCTCATTTCCCACATTCACATTCCTTCCTGCAGCCAAACACGGAGCAGCGTGGGATTCCCTGTGCCACACACCACCAGCTCAACCTCCTTCCTGAGGTGAACCAGGAGCGTCTTCTCTTGTCTTGCTTCTCCCCCACATTCATTTTCTTAACAATACAATAAAAATCCCTCCTGCCAATTACAATAAGGAGCGTTTCTAGATTTGCTTTTCTGCTGGAGTTGGCAACCACCTACTTTGCCTACCCTTAATACTGGCCCTGCCTGTACCTAATGAAACAGCAACACCTATTCCAGTTATCCCTCCCCAGCATCATGGGGATCTGTTCTCYCACTGAAGTTCATGGGAGTTACCCGGGAACTCCCATTATTAACCATATTACAATCATCATCTGCAAGTTCCTGTGTGTTGGTACAAACCTTCTGCTTCACTTCAGGCTGAATTAATTTCCCGTGTGAAAACCTGGAGTTAAGAAAATGCCATGCAGGGGTGACACATTTCTGGCTTTGCTACCAAGGAGCCTTTTTTACATAACCTGTCCCTATCCCACCACTTTCTTATTCTCAAAGGCCTGTAGATAGAGGCAACTGAAGTTCAGCAGAAATTATTCAAACTGAACACAGAACCAACTTGTTTGGAACACTATCAATCAAAAGCTGCTAATAATAACCAAAAAAATTGTGAAATGAAGATAAACTGTGTTAGACCTCAAAGACAAAGCTGGCTGGTTTGGCTAGGTCGACTTTCACAATGACAAATGTATCTATGCAAAATGAACACAGTTATTAGTCCAAACACTGAAGATGACTCTTCCACTGGCACTTACTGGAAACTGCAGAAGAACTGCAGAAAATCCACTCTGCAGGTTGCAGAGGTTGCCAAGCCCTACCTACCCACTTTGCAAAACTTASCAAAAGAACACAGATTAGACAAAGATCAGGATAAAACACAGGGARAGTATTGGGTTCATTTTTCTAAGTGCCTAGTTTCCATAAGCAGCCAAATTTTGCTGTGTATTTTGTAAAAATGAATTCCTGCTAAGGTGAGACCATCATTTTGATGCACTCAGTAAATCTTTACTGTGCCATAGCCAAAGGCTGCTGTACAAAACCCATCAGCTTTGCAGATTAGCAGGTCCCCACACAGCTCTGCTGAACAGCTGGGCTGCACCTCTGCATGCTGAGCAGATCAGCCATTCTTCCTACGTGGAGACAGCACAGCTTGATCACTGGAGTTCAGTGTCTCAGGATACCAGTTTAACCTGGCCATCACATCGCTCTGCAATTACCCTGGGAGATACAGCCTTGAACCGATGATTTTACTAAAGAGCAAGCCTCCACCTTCGCTTTGATTCCCGGTGTTGAGCCAGCTGTTCTCCCAGAAGTTAAGCTTTGTGGTTGGCGTTTTCCCCATTGAAGTTCTACTGCCTTGGCTCTCATGACTAAAGCCCTACCGAGAGCCCAGAGTGCTGGGGACGTGCTGTTCCCGACTGCCACTGCCACCGTCCCACGGGCCTCGAGCTGCTGGAGCCACTGCAAGGCACCAGAAAACTCCCTCCCTACCACCAGCAGTTTAACCAAGGCAGAGGGAAGCCAGAGGATAATCAGTGCACTGATTATCCTCCTTTTTTGCCTTTTGCTACCGAGCCCACGGAGTGTTCTAGCACGGAATATCCGCGTCCCGACCGCTCCGTGGGATATTTTCAATAACATCCCGTGCGTGCCTTGCATGCATGAGTAAGAGCTGCTGGGTGTGTCCGAGCCCTCAGAGCTCACAGCATTAGCTGTAGGCATCTCAAGTCATTTGGTTCCTAAAACATTCTGTACTTAAGAGCAGCCCACACTCCAGCAGAGCCCCCTCCCAGCCCATCCCGCCGGAGCATGTACAAGCACCAGGGACTGCTGGCTGCCCGGAGTGTGTCCTACAGACACCTGCCAAGCACTTATTCCTGAGTGGGAAAGGATGGAAAACAGCCACTCTGGGCTGTGCAAGCACATCTGTAGAGGCTGGAGTGCAGCAGGAGCTGGCAGAGCGTGCGGTGTGGGGCGGAAGCGCCACTGCCCTGAGGAGCYATCCATCATTCCTGACCGCAAGGTCAGTCCACAGCCTCCCAGCTCCCAGCCACAGACAGCAAATGCAAACTAAACTATCTCCCTTTTGGGGAAAAAAGGTGTCTTTGGAGACGGATTGCAGATTTTCCTGTCGGTTTTCACTGGGTGAGCTAAGGAATCTGCTTCCAACAGGGATTTGTGCATAGTGGGAAGTGACTTTGCTCAATCCTTCAGTCCCGGGGTCCAGCACAAGCAAAGGATCYCTCCACGTCAGGCTGGTGCAGTTTGTTCTTCCTTCCAGAATGACAGGGCGAGGTTACCTGAGGCTGCCTGAGAGCTGTAAAGATGAAAGCTCAGCTTCCTTTACATTAGAGAAGAGCTGGAAATTTAAAGGAGTGACTGTCCCCCAGGAATGTTAATCCTGCCACTGCAGTTTAAGGTGACATGGGATTTCCAACACTCAATTCGCACTGTGTTTTTTGCAAAGAAGTTTCATTCCAGAGCGTATACACAGGGGAAAAATGAGGGTACTGATTACAGAGACAGAGAAAAGGAGCCCAAAGACATTCCCCATCCTCTCATGGGAAGTTTGCAGGAAAACAGGAGGTGCTGCTGTAGGGATCTAGTGTGTGTTTTGACCACAATGATCAGTTATAACTGGTCAGGATTCAGCCCCACAGACAGACTGCACACACAACACATGCAGAGCCAAATGAATAAGATGTCACATATTCAATCACGTTTGTAAGCAAGTTGTGCTGGAATAAGGTTTTACTTTCTGTTTGGAAGAACGCTACAAGCTCATTGGTTTGTGTTCATTAATCCACATCAGGGACAATTTTCATTTAGGGGAATCTAATTCTTATTGAAAACACAGAAAGGAAGAACAGTAAAATTGCAGGAGAACGGTGGTGGTCTGGACTTTACCATACACTTATTTAGAATTCCAGTCTGAAATTTAACAGATCATTGTAAAAGTCTCTGAACACATTGCATTATTTGTAAGAGCAGTCAATAACTTACCTACAAAGCTGTTTTATTATACATTCCTCTRTGTTGCCCTGGGAAACCCCTCAATTACCCAGTGCCCATGCAAACGTTCAGTAAGACTTTTGCACGGTAGACACTAATATTTCCCTTAATTACAGGTCAAAGATCATTTAGTCATTTCCCTCCCATCTCCTTAACCTCCTCAAGTTTCCTGGATTTCATAAAAACATTTCCCTTCCYGACACGGTTCAGTCATAAGACAGAGTTTTCCATTTCCCTACCTGTATCGTGGTGTTCCCACCTTCCAGCAGGGCAATGGCCAGCAGGATGCTCTCGTGGAAGACTCTGTCACTGGTGGCATTCATGATGAGGTCTATGACCAGGTTGGATGCACCTTCTTTATCCAGGTGGCACTGGACATCTGCCAGGCTCATCTCCCCTCGGCTCATTGAGCTCGATCCGGAGCTTCCTCCTATAAAGGTGATCACAAGAAAACGATTGGCATTGACCCCACAGGGATGGCAAGGCCAGGCTGGACAGGGCTTGGAGCAACCTGGGATACTGGAAGGTGTCCCCGCCTATGGCAGGGGTGGAACAGGATGAGCTTTAAGGTTCCTTTCAACCMAAACCGTTCTGTGATTCTGTGATTCAATTTTCAGCAATGGCCTCAAATTAAATAAGCTTCACTTTCTAACTGACTTCCAATGGAATTTTTGCTCATCCCACCCCACAATCTCTCTCCAATACCATGGAATGGTTTTATTTCAGACATGATTAATAATCTGACATCCTTACGGGCATTTTTCTCGGATATTATTGCAAATATTAAACTGATCAGGATTTCTAAGTACATTTATTCAAAGCAACATCACAAACTTCAAGCCAACCCAAGGCAGTCACCACAAAGTACGAAGAGCTCTGTCTGCTTAATTTTGCTCCCAACTGCAGTCATCCGCGAGGAGAGCTTCCCTTTTTTGGGAGTTCACAGAAAGAACCGTGAGGGGCAACATCCCAATTTCAGCGGCAAGGTGCTGATTTGTCAGGAACACACAGAGACAGAGCGCTGGGAAGGGCAGAGGCAGGGATGATGAGCAGAGCACGTCCTACCTCCCGTGCCGGCCTTGCCGGGCGCTCCGGACAAGGGCCCGTTGCCGAAGGCGGTGAGGCTCTCGCGCCGTCCGGCCGCTCGCACGTTGCCATAGTAGCGGTTCACCAACACCTGCCGCAGGGCCTCGCCCTTCATCCAAAGGGGAGAAGGAAAGCGTGACGTGAGCTCCACGGACAAACCAACCACCCGCGTTCGCGAGCAGCAGGGCTGCTCTCAGCGGGACCCTTCTCGTGGCGAGGGAGGGGGGAATGAAACCCTGGAGAGTGGGAAAAATCCACAGAGCAGCTCCCGATGTGCCGGGGCAGGCTGGGACACTGGGGGGGTCTCATGTGGCTCAATAAAATTATGGATTCCCAGCACAGAAAGAGCTGCAGTCCAGGTTGTGTGTAAAGCTTTCTAGACAGATTTAATTTTCAGAGAGTTTTCTTCTCACTAAGAAGAAAATTCTTCTATCGTTTCAATCTTAAAAGCAAAAAATTTGCATCTGTGCGGCACCAACACAAAATTAAGAGGCGGCTTAGAGGGAGAGGAACATTAGGAATGGTTTTTGAGGAGCAATCCCATGCCCTCACAGCTCCCCTATTTTGCCATGTCACCACCAGCACAGGGCCGTGCTCCGCTGCGCCTCCATCAGCAGCTGACGCGATCCATCGGCCGCCGAGCGGAAACCCGAGCGATCCCCCTGCATCCCGGCGTTTGTTCCCTGCTGGCAGCTGCCCCAGTCACGCCAGCCCTCACACCCCAGCGCTCGGGACGGCAGGGCCACAGTCCTCACACGACCCCACACCCCGGGAGCTCCGTGCGGCCCCCAGCACGAGCCGCTGCCGGCGGGGATCCAACACCTCCAGGTGGAATTCAAACCCGCTGCTGTCCCTGCGGCCCTCGCAGGAATTCCTGGGAATTCGGGGAGCTGGACAAAGCCGGCGGCACTGCCAGCAACGACAGCACACAAACACCGCACGGGGATTAAGGGATCTTTGTAAGGTCTTTGTGCACAAGGGAAAACTGCGGATTATTGGCACTGGGAGCTCCTGCCCTGCTAATGGCTGTGGTTACAGCAGCACCATCCCGGGACAGTGCTGCAGAGGGGAGGAAGGGGCTTTTCTGGGGGTTCAAAAAATGAATAGTAATAATAAAAAAACTAATCTAGCCAAGAATAATTTCCTATTAAAAATGTGTCAGATGAACTAAAGCATCTTATCTTTAAAACCATTCACAAAACATGTGCTTGTCACTGATTTTCAGTTGTACTTCAAACGAAATCAGTTGTCTGACTATAGATTCAGGATGTCATTTAATACAGTAGCTGTCATAAAAGTGAAGTCTTACTTTTTAAACTTTCACAGGAGGGCTTTAAAACACAAGTTAGTAAATGGAACAACATAAATGTGCATTAATTGGCTTGTACAGACCCCCAGCACTGCTGCAGTCCCACTGCTCTGACACACAGCTGGCACTCACAAAGGACACTTCAAGAAGTCCTTCACCCCAAAAGAAAAAAAGACAAAACCCTGTCTGATAATCAAGTTCTTTGCCAAATTTCAGAAATCACTTCCAAAGGGAGAAGGCCAACACATGCCTGGAGCTGGTGAGGGATCACTGCCCTCCCCACAGGGCTGGGGCTCAAGCTGGGGCTCCCATTCCACCCTGTCACCACAATCCAGCAGCTTAGAAATGGTTCCTATGGATTATCAGCRTGAAAGCTGCAGCACGGGAGCTGCATTTTAAGGAATCAGATGGGGATGGGGAGGGAACAAGTGTCAGGGAAACAGGATGTAAAATCAACACGAAGACAGCGTTCCAACCAGCTGCTTCCCAAACAGCAGAAAAAAAGGAAAATTCCTGTGGAAGCAACAGTAGAAGGAGATGAGCACTTCTCCAAGGGGCATACGCTTCCCATCACCGCTTGGGCCAAAGAGTGAACATGTGGGAGAGGCAAGAGACAGCTCAGGAGCTCCAGCAAATTCCTGTCCTGCAGGAGCTCCTGTGACTGACAGGGACACGAGAGTGTTTAGTACAAGAGGCAGTGCTTTATCCACCTCCCTGCTCCCAGTCTGGCAGGTAAGGAAGGCTACATGACAGAACAAGGCCAAGCCAGACAAAAAAACCCTGAACTACATCTTCCTTCTACATGTGCACYGATTAGAAAGGCAGTTGATACCCAGATGGGCCCTAGGACAGAAATGGTTACAAGGGAGCTCTCACATCACCTTTTTCCTCTTCTCTTGAGCTCATTGGTAGCCATCATGTCAACTGGCATTTAAACCAGTAATTTTTACTTTTTACTACAAAGATAACTCATCCAGCCTCAAGAACAGCTGCTCAGTAAACCCCTCCTCACCTGCCTCCAGGAGGGTAACTAAAGCTCCTGGAGCTGCCTCCAGACTCTCCTTCTGGCCCACTGTGGAGCAGAAGGCGATTTCTATTCCATGGTCAAAWTAGTTGGGGTGAGTGGAGAAGCCTGACCAGGACGACAGATCTGCAGCACCTCTGGTGTCTGTAGGTGTTGTGTATCCAAAACAAGACAATCACCAGAAAATACAAGCAGGAACATGTGTCAAGCAGATCCTTGGTTTCTCAGGTCTGGCAATAACATCAGCATTTCAAATTCTAACTGGGAAGAGAAGCTTTGTTTCCTACAAATTTATCCAAACCCACCGTGTTAGCTAACAAAATATGAGTATGTGATCAAAGTAGAAGGGAGAAAAAATCAGCGGTATTTAAGAAACGTTCTAATTAATTCAGCTGCAATGCTTGGCTCCAGAACAGTTCTTTAACCATCCTGTTAGTGCTGTGCACCATTTTGATGAGGGCAGTGTGCAAACAAATATCAGATGTTTGGCAGTAATCAGAAAAATCAAATATGGTACCTAGGGAAAAAAAAACCCCAACAGCGACCATTTTCATCTGCATTCACCATCAGGGAAAGCAAGAGTAAGTCACATACAAACATCATTGTACATGTACCAGTAATGCAGATGCAACACACAACTCTAAGTGATATCAGAAACCTGTTATAAGCTTTAAACCAGAGCATCTTTAGTAATATTTTAGAATGAAGCAGTTATAGGTTGCTGCTGTTCTGTTCCCAGCTACAAGAGCAGAAGAAAGGGAGAAAGGAATCAACAATTTTGATTTTCTAGCTTGGCTGGTTACAAAGGGGTGGTGTGGCCAGGGCAGCCAACTCCATGAGCACTGATTAATATCACTTCATAATTGAGTGATCACCACCAAAGGGCAGTGTTTTGTCAGTGTGAATGGACTAGACCAGGACCTGAGTTTAATTTGGAGCAGGCAAGCACTTGTCCCTTCCATGTGACCCCAGAGAAGGGGCTCCAGCACCTCACTCTGTAAATATGGCTCATCATTTTAGAGTTTCCAAGAGCCCAACAGTCAGCATTTAACACACAAGCTTCTCACATGATTTAGGCTTCWCTGTTTAAAAGGAAAAGGTAGAGGGTTAGCTCTGAACGTGCTCACTGCTGTACATACCCTTCTATGGTCCTCCAGTTGCCTCTGTGGTAGACTTTGATCAAGCTCCTGCTGTGCGTGCAGAAAGTTCATTTTAAAGCAGAACAACACTCAAGAGACACCAACATCTTGGCACTCGTGGGGGATATTGGGGAAGTCACAGCCGAATGCGCGGGGGAGATGAGGAAGATGGGCTGACAAGCCATCCAAACAGGACACCTGCCCTCAGCCAGCTCCGGCAGCACTGACCCCTCTGCTCTGCCACCCTCACACACACCCTGGCATGCACGTGTGCCAGCAGTGCCTGGCTTCAGGGAAAACACAACGTCTGTCCGGTGTCACAGCTCCCAGGAACACACACAGGCTTCTGAGAGCTCAGCCCACGCATGCCCATGMACAGACACACAGGTACACCCCCCACCCCACTGGACACACACTTCTGGGGGGTGAGGGACTCCAACACATCCCACCGTGGTCACTGAAACTCATTTGAGACTGGGRAGGGCCTCTGGAAAGACCTGAAGGGGTTCCCTTCCGACAGCAGGGACTTCAATGGGGAGTCACTGAACAGAGTCCCTTGGCATTGAATGTTTCCAAATCAAATCTCTGTCATTTCAGATATTCGTTTTTAGGAATGCAACTTCCACTTTGCAAAGCTGAAGCACATTGAGGTTCTGCTGCTTTAAAGCATCTGAAGAGGTGTAGAACAACTGCTCTACACAGGGACCCATCAGAAACCAGGAGCCATCTCCCAGACATCTCAAATACATTTGAGGACCACTCAGAGTTTCAGGTTACATGTGAACACTATTCCACAAAAACTACAGATACAAAGGTCTAAACCACCACAAACATTCCTTTTTCTACATGATTTTGTATTTATAATCTTCATGTCTATACAGCTCAGGGAATCAACACTCTCCCAGATTTAGACTTTCATGTTGTTTCACTTAGATTTGCACTGATTTGGCTCCAGCTGTACAATCTACCAATGCCATGTCTGGATGTCCCACGAATTTCAAAAGAATTTGAGATTTCTTAAATTTTCATGTCTTGTTTTTGGCAAGTAACCTGCTTTATGCACACTGATGCTGGGGTATTCTCATAAAGGACATGTTCCCACATATCCAATTCCCTTAGAGCCAGTGACTCTGAGCTCTTCCACTGGGGCATTTCAAATGGGACACCGGTTGCTCCGGGGTTATGAAGCTTCCACTAACAACTTCTGACACCTCTCCTTTCTCTAAGTATGTGAGGCAAAGGGAAAACCAAATTCTGCATTAGGAGCCAGAGAAATAAAGTCTTGTTTTGCCAATGGGGGAAAATTTGAGAGACTTTTCCCAGTGCCACCCTTAAAGCATAAGGGAAATGGCTGAAAGGAACAGAGTTGGGATTAGTTTACATGGGTTTTTAATATGTTTTCAGACTACCACACTAATGCTTTATTGGATTAAAGCGGTCCAATAAATCTACTTATTCCCACTGTCTAACACCACGCAGGGACACACATTCCACAGGGGTTTTTACCAACAAGACACTCCACTAGGACTACTGAAACACCAATATTTGTGTGTTGTACAAATATAGGTGGGTGACACACCTCTACAGGGCTCTCCGTTTCTGGAGCTTGCGGCAGCTAGTTGAAAGTAAAATGCAGAGAAATTAGTCATTCTTCCAGAGTCTCTCATCCCAACAGCAATCCAGTGGTCAACAGTGAGGGGAAGGGAGCTGGCAAAGCACTTGACTTCAGCTGAATCATCACAAATGAATTATAGCTGTAATTACTGTTTACACCCTCCCACCCAGCTCCTAAAAGAGCCACATTTGGGAAATTTCGCAGGTACCCTTTCAACATCCCAGACTGCTTTGCATGAACTCAGGGGCACGAGCAAAAAAATTTAGTTGCAGGTTCCCAGAGCACTTTTGGGGATCACAACCCCTGGATCTGTGACTGGAATGCTGCCCATCCATCCCAGTGTGGGGGAGGAGGAGGAAGCCAGGGCTGCATGTCACAAAGGCAGCAGCCTTATAATTTCAGTTTTAAAAAATGCATTCAGTGGATTCTCATCTATAAACATACTTTTCTCAAGATAAAAGATATACGTTACAGCCCCAAACAGGAGCAATGAAATAAGGGCCTGAATGGTGACAGCTTTTCAAATTTAAAATGCTGATCTTCACACTGAAACAGATGAAGACAAGTAACTTTTATCTAGTTGAGTGCAGACACACAACAGAGACCTGAACATCCAAACGCAACTGCTGATTTAATTGYGGGGAAATTGCTGTAACTTCCCAGGAGCAGACACCAAGGAATAACACACTCACAGTCCTTCAATCCCAAACTGAGCCAGGTTGTGTCTACCCAGAGGCCACAGGGACAGACAGAAACCGAGCACAGGCTGGGAGAGCAACCCAGGATCTGCTGCAGCCTGGGGAACACCCAGCAAAGGGAGATGGAGGCCATGAGACCCAGAAGGTGAAATAGAGAGACTGCTTCCCAGAAAGGAGCCCCAGGAGCCAGTGCTTCCCCTGCAGTGCTCCACGAGCAGCTCCTTGGCCAGGAAAGACCCCTCTCCATTCCCYTCCTAATGGACTTTGCTCCTGGCCAGCTCCCACGGCCTTTGGTAGTCGCTTCCTTGCATTGTCACCGCTCTTGGACACGTCTCAAGCATGCAAACCCCTGCTCTGGCCAAAGCAGGGAGGATTGAAGCCAGAGGAGCACAAGTGAACAGGAAGCAGCTCATTCCAGAGGAACACACCGTTCCTGCAGAGGAACACGCCATTCCTGCACACCGTTCCTGCCCTGCCTGCTGCTCCCACGCCGCACACCGGCAACGCCGGGGCAGGTCACGGGGGTCTGGGCACGTCACGGGGGTCTGGGCACACCGGTCCGACTGCAGCCCTGCCTGCACGACCTGCCTGGGGCAGGGAAACATCCCTCCTTTCCCGAGGAGCCAACAGCAGCAAGGAAAGTGGTTCTGTCCCCCTGCAGGGGAAATGAGGGCCCTTCCTCCAGGGGACGGGACACCGAAGCTGGCAGGTCAAGTGGACACGGCTGCCACAAGATAACGTGCTGGACTTGGGATTCCAAACAGAAGTTTCCTTCTGGGCACTGGCACAGGTTGCCTAGAGAAGCAGTGGGTTTTCCATCCCTGGAAGTGTTCAAGGCCAGGCTGGACAGAGCTCTGAGCAACCTGGATACTGGAAGGTGTCACTGCCCATGGCAAGGGGTGGGATTGGATGAGCTTTAAGGTCCCTCCCAACCCAAACCATTCTGGGATTCCTGGGCTGATACCTTGACCCCAAACATACATGTACATTTTGGGGTTGAAAAGCAGCACAGATGAAGAATCAGCATAAAATCAGTCTGATCTTTCCCAAGTTAAAATTACATATTCCAGCTCACAAATTCCTGTGCCTTCCCTCTGTGGCACAGACAGCACATCAGAGCCACTGACCTGGGAGCAAAACCACTGCCCTGGGCAGTGCCCACATGGATCTCTCCAAAGTAGCACAGCCCTCAGCAGTCTTCCAGTAACCACATAAACTCCAAATACTGAAATTGTTATTCTTTGAGTCAAAACAGATTCAAACAGCAAAGAACTATTGAGCTAGAGTTGCTGTGCTACACTTCACACTCTCCTGTGTGCTGCAAACAGCAAGGTATCACCTTATGCTTTACAAGGAGGATTGAAGAGGCTGGGAGAGCAGCCCAAAGTAGTAATTTTCCAAGATTTCTTGTACCTCCATATACTTCAGCTCTCCAGCTAGAAGAAATGATAGTTTGGGGGGCAAGGGCAAGTTTGTGGAACACCAACCAACAGCCAGGTGAGTACCAGGACACGGTGGTCAGCTTTGAAACTGGAACGCAGTGGGTGGCCAGGTCAGAGTCCACATCTGTGCTTTTTACAAGCAGGAGGGAAAGGTCCTTTCAACTTGCTGTGCAAAACCCTTCTTCCTTTGAAGTTTCCACTCCCCCAAGGCTGGCCAATAAACCACTCATGGTGAGCCATCACTGGAGATGTACAGCCTCTGACCCTCTGGTGACCGGAATGCTTCCAGCATCCATTTCCCCGGCACAAACCACGAGTGCTTCCCAGAATGGGCTTTATCTGACTCAACAGTGGATGCAACCCCCTCGAAAACCACCAGAGCACGTGACAGCTCCAGTCTAAATCCATTACATCTCAATTTCTGAGATATGGATGAGCTTTCCATCCTTCTCCTTTACGGTTTGGAGAAATGTATAAAAGTTTTATTCTCATTTGCTTTCGAAATAATAATACTATGAAAGTAGTCTAATCTTTCACAGAAGATTCAAACAACTACTCCTGTGGATAAAGAGTGGAAAAGGTTTGAGGAAAAGCAGAAAGATTTTCAACTATCCAGCAGACACACAGACTACTGAGCACTGAAAAGGCTTGAAATCCACTTAAAACGCTGGTGGAGATTCCAGTTCACAGACTGGGGCTGCTCCAGAAAGTGGCTTCAGCAAAACAGATTGAAAAACATCTCATGTTGTAAGTAAATGAGTGGGAAATAATCTTACCAGAAAACCCCCATGTTTGTGTGAGCACACATAAAAAACCTTGATCCTTTTCTCTTCAGCCTCACCAGGCTTTGAAATTTTGATAAAGTAACAGACAAACCATCACAATTCCAAGCACAGGTCACCCACACTTCAGGCTGCCTCTGAGTTCAAAGGACCGAGAGATGACAAACCTCAGACTGCTGAATTGAKGGCATTTTCCAAACTACCACCCAATTCCTTCAGGTCTTTCTCCAAACATCCCTCTCAATAGGACAGGAAGGTGACCAGCTGGTGCAAGGCAAGCGTAAGCTGACACCTGTCCTGGGAGGTCCTTGAGCTCTACACTGAGCACTGTGAGSAGGCTGAGCCAAACTCCGTGGATTTGGCTCCATGGATACACAACGGCGAAATGCCCTGGCCCTGCAGGAAGTCGGGTTCAATCACCAAGAGGTCCTTTCTGGTCCCAAAATCTGTGAATTCAGGAACTGATCCAACTCCATGCATATAGCATCTCATTACCGGGGTGGCAGGGGGACAGATTTGGCAGAGAGGAGGAAATCAAAAGGGAAAAACACAACTACAGAGTCAGCCAAATAGCAAATTAAGCTTTCAATAGCCATGTCRTACATCCAGATGCAAAGAGCTAGAGTGAAGATCTCAGATAAATGTTATTCTGAAATCTCTGCCTCGGCTCCTGCATTGCCATCTCTGGTATCAGCTGGAGTTCCACTGGGAATGGCTGTTCAGACCGAGTCCTGCGAGTCCCTTTCCACTTTTTCCTCCCTTCTCTGAATTTCTCTGCTTTTCCCTTTGATATACCCTCAGTGCAGCTCTTCCTTGAGAGACACACAGCAAAAGCATCACCTTGTTTGATTCATGACAACAGACTAGAGCACAAATTATGTTGCTGTCCTTCATAACTCTTCAAAAATACCACAAAACCCTGTGCAGCTTCCTTGCCAAGTCTCCTTCGTAAAGCCAACACTGTTACCTTGTGGAGCTGAGGAAAAATTTGGATGGGAAATTTCTAGCCCCTGCAGATGATCTGTAGGTGTTTGTCAAACAAGCATTTGACTTGTGATGGAGAAGTTTCAGGGCAGAGGGGAATAACTGGGAACCAGGAGCACTGAACTGCTTTGACAAACTTCCCACGTTCCATTTCCCCCCGTACAGACGTTGCATTTTTAGGGATGGGGGATCTCAGACCTGCATAAATTAAGCAGCAGCAGGAGATGTGGGGCAGCACCTTGTCCTGGCACAGGTCCCCCAGGAGGCACGTGGGATTTTGGGGGCAGGGGCAGCYCCACAGCTCCTAAAGGCTCCCAGCTCCAGCCTCACCACACACGCAGGGACATGGCTGAACTTCCCCCCCATCTCAGGGAATGTGCAGAGACTTTGAGCACTGCCAGTGGAGGAGGTGGCAAATCTGGCACAAGGGCTGCCAGTGCCGGCACTCAAAGGTCACTAATCTGCCTACAGGAATGCCTTCCCTCATTTTCCAGAGTTTTCAGTGAGGAAAGCATGTTTTAACTTGGGCTGGGACTTTCCAGGAGTTGGAGACCTCAGTCTCTGCCCTTCAGTGGGAGTGCAACCACTTCCTCYTCTTTCAATCCTCAGTCTTGCAGGACTTCTACAGTAACTGAATAGAATAAGAACTACGTTCACAGCAGATTTAATTAACCGCTAAGATGGTATAACTATTCTTTTTTTTCGGTGACAAGTAACTATAAGAAATGTTCCAGACTCCTTTTCCAAAGAGCTCACCAATTCCAGTCCGTGTTAAAAAAAAAAGAAACAGTCCAAAGATTGCAGGATTTCTCAAGGGGAAAAAAAAATATAAGGCAGCCCACAAAAATTTATGAGAGCCTGCATTTCCTCTGCTCGAGACATAACAAGTGAAGCACTGTCTAAGTGCAAAATACACAAGAGAAATGACTGTGCAGTAAGCTCTCTACAAGGAAAATAATTCCCAAGTGCAGCTTTCCAGCTCTGAAGAGGTTAATACATTTCCTAACTCCAATCAAAAATGCATAAAACAGCACATATTTTGCACCTTAGCCATTGCAATTTTAGTTTATCATTGATAAAGAGCAGCGAGAAGGTTAATTCAGGCAACCCCTGTGAACCAGGATTTTCAGTTCCCTTTTCACCTACTTGAAACCTCAAGACCAAAGCAAAGAGGGGGAAAAAAAACCCAAACCTAAACTCTACTGAGTGGGTCTGCAAGTGTATTCTACAGGATAGAGCTGCCTATAGATATACCAGCTGCATAAAGAAGCGTCACTGCTGAAAAAAACAGATAAAACCCCAACATAATCCTTAAAAAATAAATAATTACAAAGGAAACTCCGGCTGCTTATAGAGTTTTGCTGGATTGGGTCGTTTCGGTGGTCGCCGGCCCCTACCCCGACCCCGAGGGGTGGGGGGAAGCAGCAGAGCACCCCCATTTCAGCCTGGAGAACCAAGCAGAGCCGCAGCGCTGTGGGATGGGGCTCGGGAAGCAGCAGCAGCAGCAGCCCCGGGCTCGGCCGCTACCGGCGGCGGCCACGGGCCAGGCCCGGTGCCTGTAAACATCCCCAGCGCCTTTATTGGCAATTTCTGCTGAAGGTCACACATCAGCAGCGGGCCTGAATTCCAGGAAAAAAAGCTCTTCTTATGTAACTGCTGCCTGAATGTTGGCAGGTGCCCAGCGGAACAGCTCACTGCAATGTGGCTGGGAGGGGAAAAAAGGAAAAAAAAAAAAAAAAAAAGGCAAAGTAGGCCATCGCACGGCGCGTTCGGCATCCTGCGCGTGCCACCTGCAGGTCAGCGCCACGGGGCCCAGCCTGGCAGCCCACAAAACATTCCTGCTCGCCCCAGGACGGGCGTGTTTTAGTACCCAGAGCTCGCACTGCAGGTGGAAACTGGGCCACGGTGTCCCCAAACGCCAGCCCGGGCCGAGGAGGACGGACGGGAATGTCCTTCCCGACTCCCTGGGCGGGGGGGGAGCCGTGCCGGGCTGTCCTGGAGCGCAGGGAGCCCACGGTGCAGCTCGGCGTGGAGCTCGGAGCACCGGGAAATCTGCATTTGCATCACGCCCGCACCTTTCAGTGGGTTGAGGATTGAATTAGAAGCAAATTAAGCTGTTGTGTCTAATTACAAGCAGGGTTTAGCTCTCGCTGTTGTGTGAAGATTCACACTCGGTGGCACTCGGGAAGAATTCGCTGCGGCCCTGAAGCTCTTCCCTGAGACACCAGCACAGGCAGAGCTCCATCAGGAACAGGATTGCAGCAGTAAGGAGGCCATGAACAGAGCCTCGGCCCAAGGGCTTTCAAGGACAATGCCCTGCCTTGGGGGTTTTGGCTTTGTCACCTGGGACACCTGCACAGAACCAGTGTCAAACCCACCCTGTTGAGCTCTTCAAGCTCGAGTCAGACCCTGCAGCTCCTGATCCCACCCCACGCTCCAGGAGAGGCAAAGAGCAGCCCCAACACAACCCAAAGGACAAGCTCTGAGCACACAACTCCCCAGATCAGGAGAGAACCAACACAACCACGGTGCAAGTGTGCTGTGGCACAGTTTACACTTACCCACGGGTTTGGTTTTCTATCAACACTCCACCACTTCTTGGAAAACTCCAGTTCCTCCCTGTCCCTCCTTTCCACCAAAAAGGGAATGACAGGTAACCCTCAATAGAAAACATGTGAGTTAGGACAACAGCACTACCACTGCTGTTCCCTTCCACTCCACTCCTCCAGCACCCCAAGCCCCCCAGCTCAGGGGATTCCCTACCATCAGGGTGAATTCCAGCGTGATTCACCCACTTCCAAAGGACACTCCCCTCTTCACTCACAAAAATGTTAAGGGCGGCTGTAACACCGATTTTCTATCACGACTTGCACTAGCAAACACATGGATTTCCTGGCATTTTGAATATCCTTTATTATTTGGACCCACTGCTTGCTGGAGTTACCTTGCAGGGCACAACTAGGATAACCCAACCTACATAAACAATCACAGAAGTACCATGAAATCATGCCATAAACAGTTACTTCAACAGAATTTCCCCTGAGGGAATAAGGACCATTTCAGCTGATCAAAACAATTAAGTTGTGCAGAGTTTTGACAGAAAAGCAAGTTAATAATTCTACTAATAATGGAGATTTTTTGTATTCTTTGCCCTAAATGTTAAAAGTTTCCAGGGTTGACAAGGCGGGGAAAAAAAGAAAAACAGGAAACCTCAGGATTTCTGAGACTTGCCAGTGGTTCAAACTCCCATCTGAATCCCTTTCCCTATGCAGCCAGTGCTCGGTGCTGATGGTTATGCACACACCTGCTCCCTCCATGCACTTGCTCCATCGAGGAGCAATAAAATTCCTCCTTCGCAGCTTCCAGACCAAATCCTAAATTGCTCTGCACGCTCTGGCTGATTTACTGCAGGCAAAGACAGCACATCACAGCCAGAAACCAAAGGGGAAAGAGTTTCACATTATGACTTAATTTGCAATTAAACAATTCAACTTTCTGTCTGAAGTTTCTCCAAGCTAAAATTATATATATACACGTGCTATTCTGGGAAGCTGCAGCAGCACAGCATCCAAGGGGTCTGGCCTGATGGAAACTTTCTGTGCTACAGGTTAACTTCTGGAAACCAGAGCAGGCTGCTGGTGCACACGCCCCAGGTAAGAGGGGAAAAACTCTGGGTTGAGTAAAAAAACCAAGAGAAAGAGACAGCAGAGCACCCCTGTAATGCCAGGGCAGAGCAGTAAATGAACTTGTGCAACAAGAAATTTGTCTTTCAGGTCAAAATCAGACTCTGGCTGAAACTAGTGATGGGAAACTCACGACATTTTTTCTTAGGGAAGGGACCTCAGACCCTGTCTGGACCTTCTGCTCCAGCCCGAAAAGCCCTCCTGAGCAGAAAAGACCTACCAAGTCAACCCTGGGTGACAGGTACAGTTTTTGTCCACTTTCGTGACAAATAGTTTGGCTTTCAAATCCATTTCACCAGGTAAGGTCCCCAAATATTCCATTTTCAGAATGAAGTTTACCCAGTGAATTCAGGTGATTAACATCAAAATTAACAAGTSACACCATAAATTGCTTTCCGTAGATTTGATTATCTGCTCCGCTGAATAAAGGTCAGAAATGCTTTAGACATTTTAAGTGGTTGAGCTTTGTTCCAAATAAAAGGCTGGCTTGGGAGAGAACACAGGAAACAAAGCACCGAGAGGAAAATATTTCTTTTTTCCGTGGTATTTCAGTAAAATAAGGTGCCAGTCAATCACTTTCTCAGTATTATACATTTATGCAAATTCCACGCCCACACGAGGGTTTTTTTGAGCTGCTGAGGAAGTTGCACAGCAGAGGCAGCTCAGCTCCCTCCGCCCTGGGCTGCTGCCCCGAGCAGGCACTCGGCTTCTCAGAGTCCTTGGAAAGCTTCATTTCACTCAAACTCGCAGTTCTCCCTCAAACAGGGCTCCTCTGCCTGTCACAGCACGGACACAGCCACAGTGCCAGCCCGGGGTTGATGGCAGGAAGCTTTTCACACGGGAATGGCTTCCCAAGCCACTGATTCCACAGGGTTGCACACACCCAACCAGACTGGGAGGCAGCAGCAAGGGCAGTGAAATGCTCTCACGAGCTCCAGGACTGTCACCTTTGTGCTAAAAGCAGCAGCACAATTCCTGCACAAGGACCCGGCCCTCCCCAGTCCCACCTGCAGCCAGGTTCTTTCCAGCTTCTGCATGGACACCATCAAACCTCAGGATTTAGTTTTCCAAATAAAACGAAACATCCCCTCCACAAATGACAAAAGGAATGGTGGCCAAGTGCTAAACACTGACTGCTCAGAGCAGTTCATCCTCCAGATCTGATCCTAAACTTCACGGGATCTACCACAGCACYAGCTGACTGCAGACTACCAAAAATGATAACTCCATTTGGATTAATATTCCAAGTAAGGACATACGGAATTAGTTATGGTAGCTATTCCCAGGATAGACACACAGCAGACTGAAAACTCCACTAATTCACTGACACAGGCACACAAATCAGAACGCTCAGGGCTGCAGAGACAGGACAGATCACAGGGCTACTGGTAAAACAAACACCATAGAAACGACACTGGAGAAAAGAAATAAAATTAAAACCTCAGCATTATCCAATTCAATGGTAATCTGCCGGGAAAGAAAGAAGGGGAAGAATTGAAAGCAAGGATTAGTAAGAGAAATGACACATAAATTTCACGTTAGGATCTTATAAATCATTTAACACTTTCATGCTGCAACCCAACATTGTATTTACAGTGGGCACGAGAACATCTGCCAGCGCCGGGTTAGGGAACAGACATCGCTGGGAATGCTGCGCCAGGGAGCTTGGGAGGCAGGATGCGCCCTGGCTTTGTTCCTGTGCCAGTGACAAACCATGTGGGCCGGCTGACCCGGAGCCAAGAACTTCACCCTTGGGCACGGGAGCGTCGGGAGCATCACGAGCGTGAGCCGTGAGCGGCAGCGGCAGCGCAGGGGCCGCGCTTCCGCTCTGCGAGGAGAAATGGAGCTTGCAAACCCAAGTCCTGCAGAGCTGAGGCGAGTCAGCTGGTAGGCACCCGGGGAGACGTGCATGAATGACATGTTTCAGCACAGTAAAAATCTTGGGTCTAGCCTACACTGTCAATGTAGTGCAGTTTTGTGCCTATTAAATACTCCACAGTATGCTCCCCGTCACTGAGCCATCCTGAGCGCGTGCCAAGCGAGGCGTCTTCGGCAATATGTAAAATTTTGAGCCTTCCCACAGGCTTCTGTACATCTGTGCTCTCCCCACGGGCTGTGCACACTGCTGAGGAGCCCCAGCTGTGGGACCAGGGCCCCGGGTGACAGGAGCACACCCGGTGCCCTCCCTGTGCTGCCACCTTCAATGGGGACATGGGCACGGGCCAGGAGGGTGAGGCACTTGTTATTTGGGCTGGGAGATTAAACAGGAGAGGAGGAGCCCCATCCTTATGTAATTCAGGTTGTTCCAGAGAGCAGCACGTGGTGTTGCAGCAGAATGAGGCTGTGCCAGAACCTCCCCAGCGCTCTGTGGCCGGACAYGAGCGTGGAGGGACTGCTGAGAGCCCTGGCAGTGACAGGACAARGGGTGACAGCTCTGCACTGAGAGGGAAGGGTTAGATGGGATATTGGAAAGGAATTCTTCCCTGTGAGGCTGGGAAGGCCCTGGCACAGGTTGCCCAGAGAAGCTGTGGCTGTCCTATCCCTGGAATTGTTCAAGGCCAGGCTGGAGCAACCTGGTCTGGTGGAAGGTGTCCCTGCCCATGGCATGSGGTGGAACTGGGTCATCTTTAAGGTCCCTTCCAAGCCAAACTATGCCATGATTCTGTGCAGTACTGCTTGTGAGGTCAATGTGCTGGTCACAAGGGTGAGTTCTGCCTCCTTTAGGTACGGAACCTACCTTTCTGCAGGGACTCTAGGATTGAGAATGTCTGTATAAGGGGGGTTTTTTCTTTCTTTTTTCTTGTTACACTACAGGATGATTTTAAAAACAAAAGGTGCTGCCTTTTAGGTGGTGACTAAATTCAGTTTTATGAGTCACAGGGGAGAATAAATCCGACTGCACTGCTCACAGCCAGACAGCAAAAGCTGTTCTACTACTACTCACAGTCTATCTGTGAGCAATCAGCCGCTTTTCCCACTCGGAAATCACTTCACAGGCAGGCATATCCTGACTCCTTATGTAACTGAGCTACTGCTTCACAAATTAATGCWTTTGCCATACTTTGAAGATTTTTAGCATCTTGTGGGGCTCTCCATGGTCTGAATGGTGCAAGGTATGTTAACTGCAGCTTCTAGAAAGTCCCCAGGCAGGAGCGGAGCAGCAGCCGGAGCCGGGGGCTGGGCTGGTGCCTGGCAGCACGTGGGAACGGCGTTCCTGGCAGGGCAGGGAGCACAGCCCTGGCCATCCCTACCCTTTGGGCATTTTCCTGGGAGTCTCCTGCTCCCTGGCACTGCCGTGTGCTCCCTGGGTGTGCTGGTAGCAGCCCACGCGTGCACGTGCACCCCCACGTGTGCCAGGCTCCACTGCCCTCCCCAAGGCCCTGGGCTCTGGCACCAGAGCACCACGTGCTGCTCCTGCCTCCTGGTGACATTCCCAGCTGGCCAGGATGCCCCAGGTTCCTCTGCCTTCGGAGCATCTCCCTCCCTTGCAGCTGCTACAAACCATTAATGCTGTTATGAAACTCTCTGCTGTTTTTGCCCTCTTTGCTGTGAATTGAGYACGAGGCAACAGCTCCAAACCCAACTGCAGGGGAGAACTGGACTGAGACACCACCTGCTCCTGGGCACAGCCTCCCAGTGGAGTGAGAGTCCTTCCACATGACTGCTTCCCCCAGTCCCCACTCCCAGCTGCTCCCCAGCACCTTCCCTGRAGGGTGTATTCCCCTGTACYCRCTGGGTGGCATGGGAAGAGGCTCAGCTGATTAGAATTCCAGGAGAATCTCAAAATCCTAGTCTCAGCTGACTGTAGCCACTTCTAGATACACAAACATATGGGTGCATACACACTCCTGAGGTAAATAAAGAACAGGTCTGTACCTACAGAAAAATGTTCTTCTTAATCAGTCAAAAGACTTGTATGTAGGAAAGAAAAAAAMCATGGGTGGGTGTACAGTGTTTCCATCTATAAATCACAACAAAATTACTCCGTTTTACACAGATTCAAACTAACTACAAAATACCCTCTTGTTGCAAGGTTACGTGACCTGGTGAAGAGGCACCTAGACCCAGAAAACAGATAWAGAGGTTATAGCCTTCATAAAAAGGTAACAAAATGGATATTTTAAAGTGCCAGCAACTGCAGGGATTACACTTAAACTTGCCAGTCTCAAGTAGAAAAGCAACAGAAACAAGCTTTACTTCAAATGTGATTTGAAAGGTATTACTTGACTAAAAATGTTTTGTTCCTGCTCCGGCCCAGAAGTGCTTACACAAACAAAACAGCTTGAAACAGCAGGAATTTTATTTTCCTTTACTGAATAAAGACAGTGTTTAACACAGAATGATGGACTGTACCTTACCTTTTCTCCATAGCCTCTATCTTTGGTCATCATTTCCCTGAGCGTCTGTAATACCTTAATGCACAGTTTCTCCTCATTCTCCTCCAGCAGCTGTTTTGTGTGCTTAATTAACCTGAAAAAAAGCCATCAATCACAGCTTGGGTTAGTGCTAATATTCTAAAAATGGGCTAAGATATTTGTGGTTATCTTAATTAGTTTATGCTGCAAACAAGTTTTATCCTCACACTGTTACACAACCATTTGGGGAGCATTCTCTCCAGAGCAGCACCTGACAGCTAGCAGGGGAAGTTGGGAAGGAATCTGCAGTCCCTGGGCAGGAAAAGAGCCAAAAAACCCCTCTGGCTACAGGCAGTAGGGAATCAGTAGGATGTAGGACCTGATGGTCCTCCAGATCAACCACCTGGTTAAAAAGCACACTGAGAGCCCTGGATGGTGCAATCCAAACTCCATCCCACCCAGCACTTGGGACTAACTCAGTGCCCAGTTTCCACACCCTCTGTGTAGAACCCACCCCTCCAGGTGATGGGAGGAGCTGGATCTGCTCTAAAGTGCCCTCTAAATGACCTTGTCATCTTCCCCTTTCCTTCCCTCTCACTGTGGGTGACACCCACAATAACTACTGATCCTGATGGATTCACCCAGCACCTCACAAACATTACTGGGGTGAAGGCAGGTGTCAAATACCTGGATCAGCTCAAAATTTAACTCACTTATACGACTGCTCAGGACATTTGTATCCTGCAGCAAAGAGACATTTTTAAGCATTAGCTGTGAGAAGACATCAACCAGTCTTTCCCCACTTCCACAACCATTTTTTTCCCCTTCCAAGGTCAAATTGCATTGAGCATATCACAAAATACTGGTTTTTACAGGTATTTCACGGGATATCAAGTATTTACCAAGCTGGGCAAGAGGGGTCCATTCCAGAGGGCATGGGAAAACTGGGGAAAAAGCAGAACAAGCCACACTTCCACAACAACTTACTTGCAAATGAAGCCTCCACTTTCACATTTCCTCCTGGCATCSGTGTTCTCTGGGAAGAGCAGTTCAGGCCTGTGGAGCACATCCACCAGCACTGACAGCTCTGCCTGGACCAGAGGGCGCAGGCGATCCTCCAAGGCCGACACGATGTCCTAGCACAGAACACAGGCAGGATTTAAACAAACATTAACAACTTCCACATTTACAGGCGAATTAATTTTCCAAACGGCGGGAGAGGAACAGGACAATTAGGTCTGTCCTGCCTGGATAAATTAGATTGAAGACCTCAGGGTGTGGTCAGCTGAGAGTTTCRGTTCGACTGCGCTGGCCCAGGAGGGAGGGGAGCTGGGCACTCACCTGCAGCCTCTCGATGATGTTCCGGTAGTCCCGGGAGGCGGCGAGCACCGAGTCCCTGCGSGCGGCGTTCCTCGCGGTCATCCGCCAGTTCATGGCCGTCTTCTGCACAATGTTGTGGGATTTCAGGAACAGGTTGTTCACCTGACTGTCCAAGTCCACGGGAATTGCAATCGCTCGGCTTTTGGCTGCAACGAGCAAAATCAGCAGGAACTGAGACCTCGAGCCCGTGAACCGACACGAGAAAAAGACAAACGCAGTTCCCTCTACAAACTCCTTCCTTGTACAAACTCTCCTCCACTGAATGAGAGGGAGAAGCCTCAAGCTGCCCCAGGGAGGGTTTAGATTAGACATTAGGAAATTTTTTTTCACGGACAGGGTTGCWAAGCATTGGAAGGGGCTGCCCAGGGAGTGGTGGAGTCACCATCCCTGGAGCTGTTAAAAAACCTGTGGATGTGGCATTTGAGGACAAGGTTTACAGGTGACCACAGCAGTGGTGCTGGGTTGACAGTGGGACTTGATGACCTTAAGAGATCTTTTCCAAACGTAACCATTCCATGACACTCTGTGTGCATTTTAAACAAGGCAGTGCTCAGTTCCTGTGCAATAGGTCAGGCCTGGGCAGGATTATGTTTAGAGGCTTCCACACCTGAGAACTGTGCAAGYGTGGGAGTAGGAATCTGTCCTTATACACACACTCCCAACAGCTTGTGCTGGCACATGTGTACACACCTCAGAACCTGACCCCATATCCAGTACAAGCTACTCTTGTGGATACTAAAAGCAGAGCAAATTTATGGGCAGGAGTGGCACTGCAAGCTGTGCAAGGAGAGGTTCAGGTTGGACATCAGGAGGAATTTCTTCACTGAAAGGGTGGTCAGGCATTGGAACTGCCCAGSGAGGTTTGGAGTCCCCATCCCTGGAGGTGTCCAAGGAAGGGCCRGACATGGCACTCAGTGCTCTGGGCTGGGGGGACAAGGTGGGGATCGGGCACAGCCTGGACTCGATGGTCTTGGAGGGCTTCTCCAACCTCAGTGATTCCATGAAAACCATCTCCCTGCTGCAGACCAACAGGACTGCAGGGAGTTCTGAGGTTAGAYAGAGAAAGCACTTGAGGTGACAGCGACAACACCCACTGCTCAACCACGACCATCTATCAACATAAGCCTGGCTTTGCACTGAGCCCGGGCCACGAGTTACCCCCAGGTGGCACCTGCAGGAGGCAAACTGCCCCGTCCCCGGGGAAGGATGACACACGGGCAGCGAGCCCTGGCCGGCCACGTCTGAGCAGGTAGCTGTGCCCACACCCACTGCTTACCTACATCTGAGAGCACCCGGATGCAGCTCTCCACGGAGGCCTTCTGGCTGGGCACGAGCCAGTTGCAGTGGTAGACGCGGAACACCCCCTGCAGCAGCTGCACGAACACGGGCTGCCGAGTCTGCAACGCAACCACAGCCGCTCAACGTCAGCGCTCCGACGGGGCCAGCAGCACCCCGCAGCAAGCCCAGTCCAGCCGGCACTCTCCAGTCACTTCCAACTGGTCTGCAGCCAGCTGGGCAACTCCCCGTTGCGGCCAAGTATCTACCCCGGGATCAGCAACTGCATGGGAAGGGTGGGAACCGAGGCTGGAAGGGAACATGAAACAGGAGCTTCTACAGCAGAAAGCCTCAGTAATTGAGGCTTGACTAAGCAAAGGAAATAAGCAGTCACCTTCATCTGTTAAATCAGAGCTATCAGCAGCCCTGGCACACAGATTCTTCTTTTAGTGGTGACCAGCAGCTGACTCAAGAGGCCACAGGTAAATGGGACTTGGCTGCAGGACAGCACAGCTCCAGAGCTGAAAACTCATCATTCCCAGCATTAGGAGCTGGTATCTCATTCACTAAGACACCAGCTGAGTGTTATTGGGAACACAGGAAGCAGTTAGTGGTGAACACTGCAGCTGCTACAGATCAGCCAAAATCAAGGTGTGGTTTCCATCCCTGAATTTCACAAGGTGATCTTCCACTACAGACAGGTGGGATGGTCCAACACACACATGCCCATGAGCTCCGCTCTTTCACCTTTGCAACTGAACAATAGTGACCAAAACTCCATTTGGTTTTGTACAGTCATTACTTAGCAAATAATTTATTTTACCTGTAGAGGAAAGAGTATTTTAAATATTTCAAACTGAGACGAAATCCCCTGTGTCCCTGTGCCTACTAACTATGGAAGGCTTCTATCAGCTAAGGGAACTACACCACAAGACTTAGGAACCAGGGAAAAAAATACCTCTTTTATTCTGGTCAACAGTAAAGCCTGTTTGCAAGAAAAAAGTGGAGTTAGAGTAAAAAGCCAAATCTATTAGCTAATTAAATCTATCAGATCAATTAAATTAAACACCATTATAAAATGTACAAAAGGAGGACCAAAATTAAAGCCTCAAAAATTTCTGAGAGGCAAATACCCATCATCCTTTCTGGAAATAAGCCAAACACCAAAAACCATGGCAGACAACTGCATTCACCAAGGGCTCTGAAAATACCTGCATGTTTGGATTGAAACCACCCACACATTCCTTTCAGTCCACATTTAAAGACTTCTTGGTCTTAAAAAGCCTTTAAAATGTTTCATTTGCTTAAACAAGGTCAATAAACCAAATAGGAAGTTTACTTCATGTCCCTCATGTCTCCAGCTGCACTTGGGAAGGAAAGCCTTGGGCAGCAGCAGCCCTGGGAGGCAAACAGGGCTTGTTCAAGAGAAGCTGTGGGCAGCTCCCCTTTGCAAAGACATTTGTGTTCTCCTAATTTTATATGATTTGAACCACATGATGGATGTAGACGGTGTTCCTGGAACAAGCAAGGCTGGGCCTGACCCAGGGCAGGTACAATTTCAGTCCAACAAGCCTTGACACGAAGGAGCAGGAGGCAGGAGGAGGCTGGCACGGGAAGGGATGGGATGAGAAGGTGCAGCAGGAAGGGCAGGGAGGGACTGAACCCACAGCACAGGGGCCACATCCCTTGCCTATGGGGAGCCCTGGCTGCAGGCTGCCTGGAGCACCTCAGGGGGCAGGGATTCCCACCTGGAGCAGGGATGGACACCAAGCAGGTGGTCCAAAGGCTGTGCTCCTCAGGTGGGAGAATCCCTGGCTATGGGCAGGAGTATTGACAGGCAGGAAAAGGGAGAGAAACAGCTTTTAACTTGGAGATGGAAAGATGAATCTAGGACAAGACAGATCTATCAGCTGAGATGGGAAAAGAGGTGAACCAAGTGACTTCATCCTGCTAGACAGAGGGGGAGATTGAAGAACTAAAGAAAAACTGCTGACATAACATTAACAGATGGCTAAAATAGGATGGCAAGATGTGTGTTCAAATGCTGCAGCTCAGAGATGACAACTAAGAGCGGCACAGCCCAGGTACACGGCACAGAGGGAAGAGGGAAGGGCAGAGCCCTGGGGACAAGGCTACAATCTCAATTTCTCAATTCTTTGATGAAGTTTCGACTAATGAACACAGATGGTGATGGGCAATAGCAGCTGAAGTCACCTGAGGAGCAAATCAGCTGCTGCACTGCTCACTTGTGTGAGATCAAAGACAACCCCAGCGAAGCTGCTCACCACAAACACTTGGACAAGAGTTACCCTGCAGGCTGAGGCCCTGGCACAGGYTGCCCAGAGAAGCTGTGGCTGCCCCATCCCTGGAAATGTCCCAGGCCAGGCTGGACGGGGCTTGGAGCAACCTGGGATAGTGGAAGGTGTCCCTGCCCATGGCAGGGGTGGGACTGGATGAGCTTTAAGACCTGGAGTTTGCACTGCAAACACCTGCCTTTGGCACAACCAGGTTGCATCAAGTTTCAACAACTGCCCCTCTCCACCTCCTGCCAGAGCTGCAGACACCTGACCACTCCACCCACACTCCTCCCAGCAAGTTACTTAGGAATAAAGGAAYGATGTTATCTCTGTGCAAATACAAATATTAGGACAATGCCCTGACACTGCTGTTCTGCTGTGGCAATCTCTGCCTTCTCCACTGCACAAGTGCTCYAAGCTCCTCCTTCGCATTTCCCCAACCTCTGAACAAGGCAAAGAACTACTCGACTTCGTGAGACACRAGTGCTTCTGCATTTTTGTTTTGAAAACTTTTTTAAGGGAAATCAGAATCTTTCTGTAAAATATGCTTTCTTTAATCAATCACCCTTGCACCCTCTGTGATGCCCCTGGCAGGAGGTTGGATGAGATGGGCTTTAAGGTCCCTTCCAATCCAAACCACTCTGGGATTCTATGACACACAAGAATTCTGTCCAAAAGACTGTGGCGGTAGCACAGAGTTGAATCCGCTCATGAATTAATGTGACACTTGAGCTTCTCTAGAAGAACATTTGTGCTCTGATCTACAAATCTTCCTATTTCTGTAGCAAAASAAACACTCTGGTCACCAAGAGCAGTAGCACATTGTCTCCCCCATTACAACACTTGTTTCTTTTGCACTGCTAAGTGGCACCAGAGCGGAATGAACACAGTTGCCTCGGCAGTGTTCTCCCTGGTGCCTCTGTGCATGTCCCCACCTGCAGGGTGGTGCTCTGGTCGGAGAAGGGGGAGCTGAAGAAGGTGGTGACGATGCTCATGACGATCTCGGTCACGTACTTCTCCAGGATGGAGTCCGCGTGCTTCCTGTCGCTGGTGTTGTTGCAGGCCTGCAGCACAAACCAGACCTGGGTCAGGAGCAGCTCACCAAGGCAGCTGAGACTGGAATTCCTCATTTCCCGTTGTCCTGGTCCCAGCAATTCAGTGATACTGATGGCACTGGAGCTCTGCACCTCCAGCACTCCCCAGAGCAAAGCCGAAGCTGTTCCTGGTTTGAGGTGCTGGCACAGAGCACGTTTGGGGGGAGGGAAAACCCACAGTGTCTTGGAGGAAAGCAGGAGCAGGGTAGGGAGGACTGAGGTGTAATGCTTTCGTATGGGGAAATACTTGGAATCCCAGGCAAAAAGCCACATGGCCAAATAAACGCCAGGCCTGGAAAACAATCTGTCCTGACCTGCCAAAAAACACTGACTGCTGCTCAGGAAGGACTCAGTGATCCTGGCCAGAATAAGCAGGCCAGRTGGCAGGACAGAAAAGGCACTGGACAAAGGAGCAGGGTGTGGAGCTTTGGTTTAGGGTTGTTTTTTTTCTTTTAAAAAGGAAA
Organism: Amblyornis subalaris; assembly: GCA_018881555.1. NCBI lineage: Eukaryota > Metazoa > Chordata > Aves > Passeriformes > Ptilonorhynchidae > Amblyornis > Amblyornis subalaris. Next base: position 1,552,421 of record JACAXG010000008.1, read on the forward strand.
ATATTAATGTGTTCCATGGAATATGACTAATGAAATCCACAGGCGTAAGGAAAAGAAGGCACATATAAATCTGCAGGAACAGAGTATTCAGGGTACTACTTAGTGCCTTGATGCACTGGGTATCTTATCTTTACTGTTCCTTATTAAATAGATCGTTAAACTTTCTGAATTCAGCTCCTTGATGCAGATACATTACCCGACAGATGTCAACCAGGAAGTTCTCAAACAGCTTCCACATATGATTACTGGTGTAAATCTCTTTCATTTCCACTTCTGTGTCCACATAGCAGTGATTCAAGAAGTTGATGTATGCTATTTTGACCTAAAAGTAGAGAAAATAATTAATAAGGAATAAAAACCTGAATGGTGGCATGAATGAATATTAAACATATTAAAACTGCTACATAAATAACTTGGGATTCTACTTCTTCCTTTTACTTAAACACTGGTGAAATTTAATGCCATGAATAGCAAGACACCATCCAATAAAAAACCACCAGGATTACTGCAGACAAAACGTCAGCATAATAATAATTTCCAGTTCTGCAGAACCATCTGTTCAAGGTTAGCAGCACATCCATAAACCTCTCTGCCTCAAGAACCCTATAAAATAACTGACTACAGCATCACCTTCCCATCTTAAGGGTAAGGAGTCAGTATAAAAGGATTTAACTTGACTATCCAGGTTGACTGGGGGTGCCCACAGCAGCAGCAGGGAAGGAATCCTGTTTCCCAGCTCCCTGCCCACCTGCACCCACCCCCTTCCCAGGCCAGACTCAGCAACACCAGACCTCTCTCACGCAAACCCAGCACATTTCAAACCCAAACAGCCCAGTTCTCCCACCAGCCCTCACCTCAGGGATGCAATCCTCGTGGGTCACCACCCTAACGATGTCATCCAGAGGGAGGAGGGAGTTGCATTTGATTTCTGTGTAGACGTTTTTGCCCTCTGTGCACACAGCCAGCAGCTCCACCAGGTGGATGTGGTACATGAGGGGGCTGTTCTCATCCATCCTGTCCCTCTCTGACCTCATCATCTGCACCAGGGTCTGGAAGGAGGCTCTGTCGTTGTAGAACACCAGCACATCTTCCCCTGCATTCACCAGCTGAGGAAGGAAAGCATTCCATCAGCAGAGCACAGCCCGGGATCCCCCCACAGCACCCCCTCATCGGKGGCTGTCACTGCAAACCCCCACGAGCTGCCCCTCCTCAGGCCCTCCCCAGGAGCACAGCCCTGCAGCTCAGCAGGTCACAGACACAGGGCTCCACGGGGACACCTTCTCCTCAAGAACTGACCCCTTCTGAACTGCTGCAGAAGTCCAGAGTCAGTCCAGCTGCCTGCTCAGACAGAAGCTGTGCCAAGAAGCTTCTGACTTGCCAYGGTGCCATTTTATTTCACGTGCGTCACCTTGGGTGACTTTCTCATGCAGCTGTAGGCAGCCCTGTGCTGGTGGAGAGCTGCCCAGGGCACACCAGATGGGACTGCAGGGCTCGCCCCTTCCACCCTTCCCAACAAACACCAGCCATTGTCCAAGGCCAGGGAGTGACATGTCAAGCCACACGCTGAAGATTTCCATCAGCTTCACATTTGACACCCGGCTGGCCACGATTTCTGAGCAGCTCACACCTCCTGGAACTCCAGGAAGGGAAGGAGATCGAGCAAACCGAGCCCTGCTCCAGGCTGGGCACTGCTGAGCACACAGCTGGAGGGATCCAGGGCTGTCCTCCTGCAGGGCTTGGGAAAAACAGCAGGATAAGTGCAGAGGAAAATCCCCAGGGCAGCTGCTGACCCCAGGGAAGCCCCTTGCTGACCATTTCACAAACTCGACTATGTGTTACAGAGAAGCTCATGGAGCTGTTTTTGAGCTGAACATCAAAATACAGAAGATTTTTGATCCATCTATCAGGACTGATACACAAAAGCCAGATTTGACAAATCTGATCCTGGGGCTCCCCCTGCTGAGGAGGCCAAAACATCCCATCAGATGTGCAAACATGCTGCCAAACACACCACATCCAATGCCCTACTCACTTTAGGGCATTCATTCACCCTTCTCTTACCTCTCCCTTTTATCCTAACACCCCAATTTCCCAGTTACCTACCCACCTAAAGACAACCTTCATCTTTTCCCCCTTCAGCACTTGAACAGCTGAAGAAGTACATCTTGCTAAGACTATTTACAAGGGCTTGTAGAGACAGGACAWGGGGAAATGGCTTCAAACTGAAAAAGAGTAGGTTTAGATACCAGGAAAAACATGGGTGGTGAGGCCCTGGCACAGGTTGCCCAGAGCAGCTGTGGCTGCCYCATCCCTGGAAGTGTCCAAGGCCAAGTTGGACAGGGCTTGGAGCAACCTGGCATAGTGGAAGGTGATTCTATGGTGGTTCTATGATTTCATAAAAAACTCCCATCAAAATACTATCATGGCAAAATTCTCCTGCTTTAGTGATCTTGAAATTAAATTCATTCTCTTCAAGCCAATTTTCCTAGAGAAAGGCACCCTTGCTTCACAACCYCACCTCTATGCTGCTGTGTACAGGCCTGGGAAGTAACTTTTGCTATTAATAACCAACCCCTTGTTATACCTGTGAGTCAAGAGCTCAGAGAGCTTTTGGTCACAAAAAGCCTGAGCTTCCTGGGAGCTGCAATGCTCTTTTTGCCTGGTGAGAGCTGTCAGCTTCTTGGCAGTCCCCGAAGCGAGAGGATCAATTTGTCATGTTCACCAACTGCTATGTGCAAACTTCTGTTCAGACCCTGCAAAATCTCTGCAGCTCTCACCTCAGCCATTACCATATCTTGGCATTTCTTAATGAATTTCCCCTCTGCCTTGACGATGGTCTGCAGGAACTTGATGTACTGAACGTTCCTGCCGTGCGTCTCGATGCAGTGCACGAAGTGCTGGACGACGCGCTCGTTGATCTCGCTGCAGAGCTGGAAGTTGTTCATGAAGATGTGCTGCATGGTCACTGCCTCCAGGATCTGACGGAGGGCATGAAAGGAAGAAAAAAAATAAATAAATCAGGAAATAAACGACCCACCACAACCCCACAGAGGTCAGGGTAAAGCCAACACTCCTGCAGGTGCGGGGCTGAAGGGAACAGTGTTGAGGACCTCAGCTTTCAACACCACGGCTTCTATCTCAACCTGTTTTTCACTCCGCTTCAGCCTCTTGAACTTTCTACWCTGAAACAGCCCTGAACAAACATCTTGCCAACTTTGGAGGCTTTAGAATGAAAACAAAATGTGACCTCTTCAACCAGTCTTGCAACAGAACAGCCCCAGAGGCATCACCAAGGACAATCCAGTCCCTTCTCTTGCTAGAACAAAAAATAAATCATGGCCTGAGKTTATTCTTACCCCTGGGTTAAGGAACAGGTTTATGTGCTTGTGCAGCAAGGCCTGGTTCTGTTGGTTCCCAGCACAGAAGTTCTGCAGAAACTCRTGTGCAAGCTTCATTATCTCCTGCATCCTCGTGTCCTCAGCCTGGGATTGATGACAAAGAGCAGGGGGTTAAAAGGAATCCAAAGGTTCACCTTGAGGCGAGCACCGGACGAGCCACAGCTCCAGCAAGGGAACTGTCACGTCTCTCACACCCCGAAGGAAAACAAACCTCCACCCAGTTCACAGACGTTCGGGATGAGCTGGGCCAGCTCCACACTTCCAAAGAGCGTCAAAAATAAAACCCATAATAGAAATTACAGTAGTTTATTCTCTAAAACTGCCTATTCCACAGCCGGGCCTGCCAGCAACGTGCTTTAGTCACTTCTACGCTTCTGAACATCCCAGCACGTTGGCCAAACCACACATCATCACCTCGGGGCTACCCAGGAAAGCTGCCACGTTCCAGTGGAGCGCGTTCCGGCCGCGGCGGATGGGGAAGTTCATGGCAAAGGAGGGATGGAAAGTTGTTATTGCACCAGCCCAGCCCAATTTATATTTACTGGAATCTCCACACTACTTGCACCCTTCCAAGCAGCGCCGAGGAGCCGGTGCCTTTCCTCTGACGTCAGTGTGGATTCCCAACCCGCTGATGGCAGAAGCTGCACTTTGGAAAATTAGCGTCTGTTTTTAGTTTTAAGGAATTTCATRTATTTCCAAGGGTGAAACCCCTTCCACGCTGCCTGTCCGAGGCACATTCCCATGTAGGGGACAGAAAGGTGACGGGAAGGTGTTGGAGGGTGTTTTCGCTGCCAATTTTTTAGCAAAATATGAAGCAAGAAACCATGAGACTTAAGATCAATCAAAGCTGCTCTCTAGAATTACTGGTTCCCAGAAACCTGTAGAGTTTGGAACAGAGGACAGCAGAGTGACCAGGAAAATGTGAAGAGGTCCCTCACCTYACTGATAAATACCTGTCACAGTAACTAATGGGCAGCCAACATGATGAGCTTGGGGCACGCTGTGCCAGCATAATGTGGTGTGCAGGCTCCACCTGGGCACAACCCAGGCCCAGGGGGCTCCAAACTGCACAGCTGGCAAGTGCTGGCACTGATATGGCTAATTAGGAGCAGCAGACCCCACCAGTTGGTATTTATTCACTTCTGAAGGGGAGTTTGGGACTCCACAACTGGGGAGGTTCTGTGTCCAACTACTGCTGATAACTCCCACCAACACAGCTTAACTTCCTGCCTGCCTCCCATAGAAAGCTCAGAGCCTCGCCTCGCTCTTAATTCTGAACTATGATGGACAAATATTTCTGCAGGCACTAGTGCATGGCTGGATATCCAAAGACTTCAAATAGACAGAGCTTGTCTGAGCTCCCATTATTTCTGAGCATGGATATTTCATAGACTATGAGGCTATGCAAAGCAGCCTCTGTGCATCCAATTTACAGGGAGGAGGTTCAGGAAGAGTCAGAGGAGGGATGGAAAGCCTGTTAATGTGACACAAAGCCTCACCTTCTCGTAAGGGATCTGCAGCAGCTCCAGCACCACGGCGTGAGCTCCCATGTTCCTCAGGAGTCGCTGCTGCTGCTTCCTGCTCTTCCTCACCGAGGCCCCTTCCTGCACGCAGAGCTTGCTGAGCCGCAGCAGGATCTGCAGGAGACACTGGCCTTAGAGCCCCAACTCTGGCTGTTCTTCCAGAGAACGCCAGGTCCCGGAGAGCAGCGACAGGGAACAACTCATCTGCACGGAGCACGGCGGCTCCAGGCAGCACCTCTGGCCCAGGCTCCGTCCGTGGCATCTGACTAGGGCTGCTGGACTTGGATGATCCTTGTGGGTCCCTTCCAACTCGGGATACTCTACAATCCTGTGAGTCTATGCTCCTGCAGAACTCAGCCACGTCAAGTGAACCCAGCATCAGGCTCCACAGCAGAGCCACAGACAGACCTTCAGCTCACACCACACCAGCACCAAAGCAAGTTCTCGACCTGGTATTTCCTACATTAAATTTCAACAGCACAGTGGGTTTGAGTGCAAGGTACTCAGGACAGGGCAAATTAAATGGCCTCTCCCCTTGCTTACTGCCTTTGCAGTCTTTAACAATAAAAATATTGTGTTACCATTGAAACAGCAGCAAACRTCGTGTTTCTCACTAATCCATTCTTAAGGAAAGAATACACACGTTGTGCTTATTCTATCCTGGCTTCTCATTCAAGTTGGGATTTGTTATTACTCAGCAAATAGTTTCCACAATGGCACAGTGACTCAGACTTTCCTGGGTGCCTCCCTCTGACTGCAGCTCTCCAGAGCTCTGTTACTCGTTTACACTTCCAGTGAACTATCAAGAAGCAAAGTTTTACCTCTTTTACTACCCGGTAGTTGTAGCTGCTAGTACTTTCAGGCTTTTGGGACTTGCTGTGACCTTCCTGAGGATAAAATCAGACAATTTATTAGTAGCTTATACTACTGTCTACATGAAGGCTAAAATTACCGTTCTAGGATAGCGCCCGCTCTCCTCCTGGGAGGGATTGTCATCCTCCAGCTTTCTGACAGCCTCAGACACACACATACAATTATCCTGCCAAGTCACATTGACCTCTATAACACAAAATAAGGTGAGGGTGGGATGATTTCAGAGACAGCAACCTCCTGTCCTGTCCTTTGCTCGTCACATTCTGTCGCTAATCAAATCTCCCCTCAAAAAAACCCCTTMCTTTCTCTCCCTGTTGTTATTAAATTGTCACTGCACAAATACCAAGAGATTCCTCACAAGAAAAGCAACAAGTATATTACTTGTATTTACTTCCAGCAATAAATGTTCCTAACCCAGGGACTGTTTCTTGGATTCCCTCATCCAGTCTTTCCTTTTTGATTGCAAATTATATGAAAGCAAAAGATGTTCAGTGAGTTGTAAGGCAGATGTGCATGTTGGGAAAGTCCTGTATTATGAGGTACAGATAAAGCACAGTTCTCTGCTGTCATTTAATCAGTGCCATGACTCAAAATGCATCACCTGAGCAGTTCACAGCTCTGCCCTTACCTTACTTGAGGAACTTTTGTCTGCACAAATCCCATGTGATCGGTCAGTGCTGCAAGAACACAACTGGGGAGCCAGAGCAAACCCAAACCAGCCCTGTTAGTCCCTAAAGGTGACCCTTCGGTGGCTGCAAGTGGGCATCAACTGGCCCAGGTTCTCCTGTAATTCCTGCCTTAGCCTGGAAGCAGTAGAGAGAACCTCACCTACRCAGTGTGCTGGGAAGATGGGCCTGGTCACAGTTCTGAAAGCAGCTCCACCCTCCAAATACCCACCCAAATCTGCACAAACACAGCCTAATTACCTCTTTCTTCTTGTGCTCGTTTTCACCTGGCACACTGTCCATGGGCTCATCAGGACCTTGGCCTTTGTACACCCAGAGCTCAGATTTCTCCACTATTGACCTCAGCTGGTCCAAATCTTGCTTGATCTGCTTGTAGTTGTCGACATCCTGGCTGGTCACGAGCAGTTGAACCTTACATGAAGACAAGCCATTAGTTGCACAGAAAGGGCTGGGTTTAGCTGCCATAAATACATTCACAGGAGGAATAACTCTCTTCAAACACACACGCTCACCTGCTTGAAAGCTTGAAGCACTTCTTGTCTCTGACTGAAGTGCCTGAAGAGCAGCTGCAGAGCCCCAGACACCAGGGGAGGGTAATCGTGCATCGTTAAATGCAGCAGGACCCGGAGGAACGTCCTGCCCCCGTGATCATCCAAATCCAGAGGGGTGTTCTCCTCACTGAAAACACAGCAGGAGTTAACTGGCATATCACACTGARCGTCCCAGCAGGTTTTAAGTCCACTTAGCAGTGGCAGGAAACCTTTTTTCTTATTTCTAAATAAAAGGGGAAGTTTCACTGAGATTTTATTGCAGCATTGATCTTAGATGCACTAATCCTCCACCTTGCCTTTCACCCACACAAGGGGAGCCCTGCCATGATGATCCTTCTGGCTGAAGGACCCCTGTGTTCCTTATCTGTGGTTTTTAATCCAAATGGACACTACTTTGAGCTGCATCAAAGCCATTTTAGGCAAATGAAGGCTGGGTAACTGTGGCAGCTGTTTCCAAGCTTTTCCCAGTCACCACCTCACTTTGAACTGAGTCCCCMCTCCAGCCTGCGGACTGCCCCTCAATCAGCACCTGTGAACAGATACTTTCCTTCCACCAAAGATCCCCTCAGCTTGTTCTTCAATATGTTCAAAGTCCAGGGCTCCTGAGAAAATAAATGAGACAAATACATGATGTCAGAGCGGCATCAAAGACGTTTTTCCAGCCTAAAAACATTTTAAAGGGCAAGTAGGGACCTGAAATAATCATCCCACCGAAGACGGGATGTCTTTCCTAAGCCACACAACCTCACTCCTTGCAAAGTAACCCACCTGGTACATTAGCTGGCATTTCCTGACTACTGCTGCCAGTGGGGGATTCAGACATCTGGGCATTGCTTTCATCAAATTCATGTTTAAAGATGCAAAGCAGGCAGGAGATCCTGTAGTCCAGCCGCACGTTCAGAATAAACTGATGACACAGAAGGAGGAAAAATGTTGAAATATTGTGTGTATTTCCAGCACATCTACAACTCACACATAATGCAGAGCTACCCACGTGCAACAGCAGCTGAGCAGAGAGGTGCATTTAACTTGGAAAAGTTGCCCAGGGTGGGGAGGCCCTGGCACAAATCGCCCAGAGAAGCTGTGGCTGCCCCATCCCTGGAAGTGTCCAAGGCCAGGTTGGACGGGGCTTGGAGTAACTTGGGATAGTGGAAGGTGTCCCTGCTCATGGCAGGGGGTTGGAACAAGATGGGTTTTAAGATCCTTTCCAACTCAAACCATTCTGGGATTCCATGATTCTGTGATACACAAATGTGCTTAAAATCCCCAGAATTCAGTAATATTTTCCAGGGATTTCAACGAGCATGATACACACACATAATAAATATTTATGAGTAAAAATTTTTGGCAAGTTTTGGTGCCTCATTACTGTGTGATGCTGGCTTCCTCACCCCATCCCCCAGGGAAGGAAAGCAGCACTTCCAGCTCCATCCTGAACACGTGCTGCTGTTCTCCTGGAGCACTGGGGACACAGCAGTGGGACACGAGCTGCCAGGAGCCAGGCTGTGCCACRCAAGTTACCAGTTCAGCTGGTGCCAGAGAAACCTCCAGCCTAGCAAAGACCACYTTCTCCATGGTCTTCCTCGCGAGGAAGGAGCTACAATGCCAAGAACACTCAGTTCTTGCAGCTTCCGGGGAAAACGCTTAATGCCAGTTTGAATAGACCCTGCTAACAGAGAACACTGGCACGCTGAAATATCCCCCCGCACATGCCAGGCCATGGGAGAAGCTCTGGCTCGAGCTAAAATTAGCCATGGTGGAAGGAAGGAATGGAGGCTCCCCTACGTGCTGCATCTGCTGCCGAGGGAAGGGCACAGCCCCAGAGCGCGCCCCGCGCGCCGCCTCCCACGGGGCACGGGCCAGGAACACCACGGCTCTCCTGCTGCTCTCCTGCCTGCGCCCACCAGGCTCTGGCAGCATTCTGACCCCCAGGAACTCGCTGATGGAGCTGCTGAACAGAAACAGGGCTCCCACACTCCCGGGGGAAGATGCATTTCAGCGCAGTAATTCTGCGCCAATGACTCGAGCAGAACGYGCGTGTCCCAGAGACTTTGGGGGGAGCAAGTGAGAAAAGCCAGAGATGGGAGAGAGAGAGCCTGGCTGTGCACGCTTGAAATACATGTCAGGCTGGTGGCTCTGCGAAGGAGTCTCAAGGATCTCCCCGTTCACATGGCCCTGCAGACTCAGAGAAATCGGTAAGACAATAGGATGGAAAATGACAGCTCTGCTTCAAGTCTGACACTTACAAATCACTGCTAAAAATGCAAATGTCTGCTGCAAACTCTTTTCTAACAAATTCTTTCAGTAATGGCATAATACTGTCATAAGCAAGTTGAGAGCCACGTGCCTGACATGGTCACCCTTGCAGTGCTCTGCCAGTTTGAGAGTGAGAACTAAATTAAAAGGCAGTAGGACACTATTAACGCTCAAAGCCAGCACAAGATGGTGCATTAATGTGGGCTGGTGGTACCTGGAGTATCTCAATGATCTTGAGCTTGGTGTCCATGACCAGGATGTCCTCCTTCTCCGGCTCGCTCTGCTTGACGTTCCCCTCGGGGGCAGCAGCCAGCGGAGTCATGGGCAGGAAGCCCCCGCCCCTGAGCACCACCTGGGTCATCAGCTCCCCCACGCCGTGGATTGACCTCATCACATTGCTCCCTTCAGAGACAAACAGGCAGGGTTAGGATGTGCACTGGCACTGCAGTAACAGGGCAAGGACCCTCCGCGTCCTACGGAGAGAAACTGTCTCGACGTTACGCAGCCACGTCCTGGGGATGAGGGAAGCCATCAGAAGCACTGCAGGGTTTGGAGAAACCCCTTGCCCCCTCCCTTTTCCATCACAAGCATTACTCAGCCTTACAACCAGGCCATGGACAGAAAGGAGGAGATTTCCAAGCACAGCATCCCCAGCCAGGGAGGGAGGGGATTGTCCCGCTCTGCTCTGCACTGGGGTGGCCTCACCTTCAGTCCTGGGGGCAGTTTTGGGGGACAAAATGGAAGAAGATCTAAAGATATTCGAGAGCACCCAAAGGAGGCTACAAAGATGGGGAAGGGGCTAGAGGAGAAGTCATCTGAGGAGTGCAGAGGGCACTTGGCTTGTTCAGCCTGGGGAAGAGGAGACTGAGGTCAGACCTCACCAGAGGCTGCAGCTCCTCCCGAGGGGCAGCTCCAATCTCTGCTCCCTGTGAGCAGGGACAGGACCCAGGGAACGGCTGGAGCTGTGCCAGGGAGGTTTAGGTTGGATATCAGGAAAAGGTTCTTCCCCCAGAGGGTGGTGGGCTCTGACTAGGCTCCCCAGGGAATRGGCACATTCCCAAGGCTGCCAGAGCTCCAAGAGCGTTTGGACAACGCTCYCAGGGATGCRCAGGGTGGGATTGTTGGAGTGTCTGTGCAGGGCCAGRAGCTGGACTCTSTGATCCTTGTGGGTCCCTTCCAGCTCAGGATGTTCTGTGATTTCATGATTCCAACCCACACTGACATTTTGAGATGAACTAGGACCACCCAGGAACTTTCTGTCCAACATTTTCCAGCCTTACCTTTACTTTCCTCGCCTTTTGCCATCTTGGTAATAGGGAAGATGGTAGTGATGTGCACACAGTCTAATATAGCAAGGAGGATTTTGGTTAGTCTGAGGAGGTCACAGAAGTTGTAGAAACCAAAATATATCAGATTTCTGGCTAAGTTAACAACCTACCAAAATAATAATAAAAAGCCTGATTAATACTAAACATTTTGCTATCACAGTCAAGTTGTCTTAACACAGTGACAAGATCAAAAACCTGGCTGAGAGTCTTATTTTACCATAATATCTGGGAATTCTGCAAGACTGTCTAGTTCTACATCACATCAGAAAGTTTCCTACTTGTCTACAAACAGTGCAGTGCTCGGATTTAATGTCTGTGTCTGCCACTGATATTCTACAGCTACAAAATCAGACCATATTTGTCTCATTATAAAACAGCTAAGACAGGGCAAGACTAGAGGGTATGTACAGGTAATTTTATCATTGTCTTACAAAAAAGATATCACACATATAAAGCTGAGCTTTGTAAYTCCCAGGTTAAAATGTTTCCCCACAAGGCCTCCCCATGCACTGCTKCAAGATAAATATCACATATAGGGCAAATATTTAATGTAGCCCCATTATCTGAAGTACATCACCTCAACTATATTTTTTTACAGAATATCACATCTTTTCTTAAATTAATGGTTATTTATTGCACGGATTGGCTACATTTTATTTGCACAGCCTATTTTAGCAGGTCAGTAAGTCACAGGACACTTTTTCCCTGGGTGAACATTGCTCTAAGCCCCAGAGACTCTCTGTGCATGCAGACAGTGTTTAGTTTTTGAGACTATTTCTTCCAGTAAAGCTTGGCTTTGCAATAGCACTGAGAGCACAGAGAGTAAACAAGGCTGCTGCAAACCCAAGACATAAACTCACATTCATTAATGGTATTTCAAGAACCATCACTGCAAAGTCACAGACTTCAGTGGGGTTACTTGAGGCATAAAGGAGGAGCCAGCTGAGACTCAGCACTCGCTCATTTAAATGCCAAACTACCTGGGGTTGAAAAAATTACCAACATTCCACAAAAAAAAGAAAAGGATAAAATCAGAACTGGATAACTACCTCAAAAGTGAGCTTATTTTTCTCTTTATCAGAGAAAGGGAACCTCTGACACACCACATCTCTTAAATATTCCTCTACAAATTCCATTGTTTGTGCAAATCTCTCCTTAATTTCATCTTTGGAAGTTCCACTGCTATCATAGCTGAAGAGGGGAAAAAAAAAGAACAAAAACAAAAAAAGAAAACAAAACACAAAACTTAGCATGCAAATACACAGGGCTCTCTTCCCCCCAATACAATTTTTCATTGGTTTGTCAAAAGCTAAGAAAAGCTAAAGGCTGGTAAATAATTTATCCAAACGAGGGAGTCAGGACACTGACACCAGAATTTCCTGGCTTTTGCTGCTTTATCCCATATGCTCATTAGGTACTATTTTAAAATGTCTGAGGAAAACAAAAAAAAAAGAGCATTTTATCACAGAAAATAGAAAAAGCAACCCTCATTATTTGAGTGGAAACAATGACAAGTGATGTGCAGCTCTGAGGGGAATGGCTGGCCAAGAGATGCTGACTGGAGATGGCAGTTTTCCTTCAAATAAAACCAATATATATGCAAAGCAGATAYTAATTTTTAATATAAATACTAGGATTTTTTCTCAGTATGTGCAGAGTGAGTTTGAAAAACACAATCCCACCACCTTCCGCTAAATACTTCTGCTTCCTGTTTGATCACTTATCACTGACGAGCCTCTGCCAGAGCTGAAACCATTTGGTTTTGTGTTTTGGCCTTTAAATTTGATTTATTATCTACTGCATCTCTCTCAGCAAAGMAAGCCAGGCAAGAAACCACTGGACACCAGTACTAACACTGACAAGACTTAAATTCCTAACACATAATATCAATTTTAAGTGTTCATTTTCTCCAACTGACAAAAACGAGCTCTGAACAATTGAGTATTACAAATTTTAAATTATTAATTATAAAGAGTTAATACAAGTGGTCAGGAAACCATGGGCCTGGTCTAGCTGTGGTTTTGTGCAGGTTTTTCAGCACTGTGTCAGAGGATTTTCCACTGGAAGTTAAGGAACATGTCCTTGTTTTAGCATGTTCCCCTTTGTTCCTGCTGGTGGTGGTGTGAGCTCCCATAAGGACAATCTGCCCCGAGGAGGAAATGGCCTCAAGTTGTGCTGGGGAGGTTTAGACGAGATATCAGGGGTCGAGCACTGGCACAGAGGCCAGAGGTGCAACCACCATCCCCGAAGTGTCCAGAGACACACGGGTGTGGCACGTGGGGCCATGGCTCAGTGCTGAGCGTGGTGGTGGTGCTGGGCTGATGGCCGGGCTTCAGCCCGAAGGTCTTTTCCAAGCTTAGCRATTCTGATTCTTCTGTACCAAATGAGGCAGGAGGAGAAAGGAAACCCCTTTTCCCCRTCCCGGCCGCTCCACGGACACGCTGTGAGCACCGAGCTTACCCCCCCCACAGAGCGAAGCTATTTAATGAATGTTAAGGATGTTCCGGGGTGTTTCATTGATCTCCGAACAGAACGGCACAAATAACGCCCGCGTTTCGCATCGCTCCGGTTTTGCCTCGAACCCCAGGAGCGGCGCCATCCCCCCCCCCCGGGCAGCACTCACTCGTCGATGGCGATCTCGGAGGGGATCTCGGACCAGAGGCGGGCGTACTTGACGGGGGTCACCTGCTCCTGGGGGTCCCTGTCCACGTGCATGTGCAGCATGAGGCGGCAGAAGGAGGCGCGCAGGTCGTAGGGCAGGTTCTCGTCGGCCATGCAGCGCAGGATCAGGTCCACGTCCAGCTGCCCCGAGATCTCGTTGATGGCCAGGTACTGGCGGTCAAGGCACATGCGGGCAAAGAGGTTCAGTTGGTATCTGCGGGGGGAAACGGGGAAAAAAGAAAAAGAAAGTACCATTAAAAGCTTATATTTTAAAAATATTGTATTTGCCAGTAATACAGCTCATACTTGCTGTGGAAAGAATAAAGTCCTCATCAAACACTAGTGAACAGTGACATAGTGGAGCRATGGAATAAGTTAGATATCATAGAATAAATTCCATAGAATCACTCATTAAATATGATAGAATGGTCTGGGTTGGAGAAGACCTTAAAGATGAGCCTGTTCCACTCCCACCATGGCCAGGGACACCTTCCACCATCCCAGGTTGCTCCAAGCCCTGTCCAACCTTGCCTTGGACACTTCCAGGGATGGGGCAGCCACAGCTTCTCTGGGCAACATGTGCCAGGGCCTCCCCACCCTCACGGTAAATAATAAATGTTTTTTACRAAAGCTACAGCAGAATGCAAACAACACTTGAGGCAACTCAGCCTAAATACTGTGTAAGGCCAAACACTTCTTACAGGTGCTGAAGCCACACTTTTCCCTGAGGCAACAACACAGATGGATCCAGTCATTAAAAAGCAGGCACCTGATTAAACAACTACTGAGCTCTGCTCCCTTCAGCGAGAGAACTGGTAGAGAAAAACTGAACTTCAYTGCTAAGCTCTTCAGTCCATGAATTGATCACAAGCCACTGGCACCTCACTTATGCACAACCAACATACTGATAATTCACCTTTAGGCACAGAGCACATGCCCAACACTCAGGAGTGTTCACAGGCTGCTGCTCAATACCATCAAGTGTGAGGCTTCCTAAAGAAAAGAACATTTAATTGAAAGCAGACTGCTTTCACTTTTAGTACTCCTCATGGAATGTGACCAAACCATATCCTAAGCCCTTCTTTCAAGCATGTTTACGAGATATAATGTAGACTAAAAATAATTAACACTACCAATTGTTATACCAATATATATGTACCAATAATTAACACTACCAATTCTATTTAAAACCAAGTTCAAGAAAAATACCTATTTTGAAAGCATATATGTTTAAAAAATTAATATCTAAGAGGTCTCCTTTTGATCTCCAACAGGCTCAAATAAAACCACGTATTAGGAATTCTCCTGCTAGAACCATTTCAGTGGAAGAGATAGCTCAAAATAAGATTGTTATTAAAAAAATAATCTAGTTGTACTTTCTGCACTGCCACAATTGAGTCTGTCAAATGACTCTCAGGGGTTTATAACCCAGACACAGGAATTTGGTCTGGGCTGAAACCTGACCTTACACTATGCCAAGAACTCGGTGTCTTGTCAAGTCATCTGGAAACATTGCTGGTGTCAGACCTGCCCAAAGCACGGCCTGGGCTGTGCAGAGGAGCCCTGCAYGCCCTCCTGGGGCACGAACACCACTTCATGTTTGTGCTGCTGAGAACTACAGGACTACTMAAGGCTCAGAGAGAAAGCAGAAGGCACAGAGAACAGCAGTGACTTCTTGAATACCAAAAGCAAAGCCATCTGCACACCCAAATCCTGCAAGCAGTTATTCCCTCAGGTACCCTCTGAACACAGGTAACACAGTGGTCACCGTGCAGGGGCTCTCCCAACAGCCACCATCAGGAAACCAAGCACAAACACAGGCACAAAGTGCTCTGAAAATKCAATGCACTTCAAACCCGAACTATTTTTTTTAAATCAGTTTAAACTGGCTCATGGCCACACCTGGACTTGTGCACCCACAGCCTCCCCAGGCAGCCCTGTTGTTAACCTGTAGTAGCTGAGCACGTCYCGATCCTCCTTCTGGCCCTCCTTGGCATCCTGGGCCAGCTCTCGGATGCTCTTACTGCGGATCTCCTTGTTGCTGTCCCTCCAGAACAACCACACTTCTTCCTCATCTTCTCCAACTTCCAAGGCGTTCTCTCCACTGGACACTTCTTCAAACTCAAATCGTGACAGGACCAGCCTGCCAGGGGGAGGGGAGGTTAGAGAGGCCAAGACCCAGGTACACCTTTTACATTTCTTTTAAGTCACTTGCTAAAATCTATGTTACCCTTTTAGCAGTGGCATTTYACTACATCAGATCATTGGGGTTTATTATTAAAAGCATTAGGTTGGAACAAATTTACATTATAAGTTTGCCATTCAGCCTTAAACAGATGAACATTTCAGCTCTTTTTAATTGAAAAAGATRAAGAAACAAGGAAGTTAAAGACATAATAATGGACTTTCAAAAACTTCTTTACAAGCCAACTGATTCAAAAATCATTCAACAGACCAGGAAATTATTTGGGAAAGAAAAATATATACAAAATTGATTAATTCTCTATCCCATAAATGCCAAGTGGATCAGAACTTCTTTCTGCTTTTGTGGTGAAACAACTTGAAATAAATCAGCTGCTGATATTAAAAAGGCTTCCAGCAAAGAAAAGATCACACATCTGAAAAAAACCCAAATTGAATACTCATGGATAAGGACAAACAAGTGATAAACCAATGCTAAGTCCTCATGGAAATAAACACAGCCTTTACGATTTCATGAAGAGAATTAAATGTGCAAGAATACTCTCACCCATTTGCTTTAAATCCTACCTGCTTCCCCTCTGCAGCATTTTGATAATGGTTATCTATTCCCTAATACATATATACTGAATAAAGCCACCTTTATCAAAGACAATCAGGATTTGGTGCCTGCTCTGAAGCGTCAGCAATGGCAGAGCAATGCTGAGAGCTGGAGCCCAAAACGCCACCTCAGTGGGAGGAAAGGTGAGCAGAGCTGGATCAGCTTCTGCTCCACTGCCAGCTGAGCTCCCTCCGAGCTGGGGGAGGATCAGGCCCAGGAGCCTGCACACCTTCCTGCAGAGTCTGTGTGCTTTGGATCAAACGGGAGAGATCTGAAGGATTTCTGCCCGCAGGGATGAGGATGCACCTGGCAGACGTCYGCTGTGCTCAGCCCCCGTTCCCTGCGTTTGAAGAGGACCCCACACAATTCCCTGCTGCCCCAGGATGTGCCAGCAGCGTGCTCAGCTTTGAGCCACCTTCCTTCTGCTTCACACCAGGAGAAGCATCTTGAAAGGCACGAACTTACTTGGTTTCAATGAGAATGTCTGCATTGGCTGGATTCAGCACAGCTTTGCAAATCAGCTCCTGTGTCACGGGAATAGACTTGTTCATGGAAACGCACAGATCCGAGAGGTAATCCAAAAACCTGGTGGAAAACGTGAGCCAAGAGGGTATCAATCACCGTTGAGATCGAGACTGAAGCCATCTACATTTCAGGAAGAAAACATTCAGAACTCCACTTGAACAGTGCAGAGCAAGACTTGCTGCCCGAGGGGACGGCAGGGCGAGTGCCAGAACACAGTGAACTGGCTGTGCTTCCTCCTGAGCAAGCTGGCAGGTACAGACTTTTCCCAGAAGGCAAAGGGCAATCATACATTTAAAAATGCAGATCTCACCTGGGCTCCCTATTTTTCCTCACGAGACTCACAAAGGTGTCAATCTCAGCAGCTGTGATGTGCTTCTCCAGGAGCTTGCGGTTGTTATGGAGCAGGGCTGTGATGGTGTCCTCGGCCAAGACGTCGTAGCCAATCTGCTTCTGCATGAAGCCAAACTGCTTGGCAATGTATTCCTTCAAAACACACAGGCAAGGAGGAAGGGGGTGTAATTAACCCTCAGAATTTGAAATAATAACAGAAAACAGGAGGATGTTCATCAATACCAACATCCCAAGGAGCAAACTGGATTAGATCCAAATTGTTTATGTGAAACAAAGCAAACAATGACAGACAACCTTAACACCTCCATCTCTCCCTCTCTCCTGGGCTAGATACCAGCAAGGCATTTATCTTTATCTGACAGGACCTGGTTTTTAATACATGGCAACAAAAACTGAACAGCCTTAATTTACAGCGCAGATTCCAATGGAGCCTGTAGCAAGCAAAAGTGAACAAAGTCTTGTAATTCACCTGGATGGGACAGTWAGAAATTCTGTTGTTTTCTTAAATTCCACTTAGAACCAGTGCTAATTATATTATAGCCTCTGAYAGAGATGAAAAATGCCAGACAGAATAAAACTGAACCATCCCAAAATCTCTTGCTGACTGTACAACCACAGCGCAGCAGAGCAGCGTTTACTTAATGGGAGTAAGCAGCACGTTTTTGTGAACACAGGAACCATGTTGGTGCCACTGAACATTACAGATRTATTTCCAACCTGATTCTTCCTGTAGTCCTGCTGGGAGTGCCTGAGCACCCTGTAGCAGAGCCTGCAGATGTGCCTGAAGGGCGCGTGGCGCTGGTCCCCCAGCTCCTCCAGCCGCAGCATGGGGCCGTCCCCGCTGTCCGTGAATGGGGCTTGCAACAGCTTGAAAATCTACAGATTCATAAAAAACAGAGATACAACCCCATGAGGCGCTGCCTTCTTCTGGTTACAATTAGTGTCAAAGCTCTGTGCCGTTGTTTTTCCAAAGGTACATCAGAAACTCGCTACAGTTGCCGAGTTTCTTGGCCACGGAGCAGCCTGGACAGAAGGTGTTGATCACGTTTATTCAACACCATCTGCTGGAATTTCGAGTTCTAGCAATGGTGAGCCTTGARTCCCCTGCCCAGAGCCTTGAGTCCCCTGCCCAGAGCCTGCTGAAAGCTGGAAACTCAAAGGATCTTTTGGTCCCAATAATTCGAGACCAAAATTTCATAGAACCACTGAATGGCTTGGGTTGGAAGKGACCATAAAGATCATCTCGTTCCAGTCCCCTGCCGTGGGCAGGGACACCTCCCACCACACCAGGTTGCTTCAAGYCCTGTCCAACCTGGTCAGGTTCTCTGTTACCAGGTTCTCTTTTCCAACAACTCTTCTTGTAAGGCAGAGCTTAGACAAAAACACAGCCTACCTGCTTTAGAATATTCTGTTCTCTCATCAGCTTTTGCCGTTCCCTATTAGGTTTAGAAAACACTACTTCAAGGACATCTTGTCCAGAATTAGTTCCACCAGTGACAAAGTAGACCAAATCCTCCAACAATTTGGTAACAGATCTACAGAAAAGCCAGAAGATGTTAACGTAAGAATACAAATTCTCTGTTTTAAAAGAACAATGCCAGGGCAAATTTACACAGATTTCTAAATGCTAAGTGAACAACATCAATTAGAGCCTGGATAAAGCTCAGAGGTTTGCACAGAACTTAAAATTAGGAATTAATGCTCCCCATTGCTGCAGCTTCACTGTTCAACAGCTAAACCAGAGCATCAGCAAGACAAGAAAATCACTTTAGGGCAACTCTGCACTTGCCAAGTTCTATTTGGCACTTCTTTCAATTGCCACAAACAATAAATCAGGTGATAATCTCTCCCAAGGCCAAGTGAAAGGCACAGGCTGTGGAAGCACACGGGCCCTGGTGTGACACAGCCACCTCTGTGCTCTTTTTGTGTGGCCACATTTTCACAGACACGGCCAGAGGATTTGCAGCCAGTCACATGTTCAGCCTTCACAAGGTGGATTAGAAATTCCCACACTCCAATTGCAGAGGTATGCTGGGGATTAGTCCCCCAGGATCACAACATTTCTCATGCTCTCGCTTCACAGAGGACAGGGAGGGCTGGACAGACCAGGCCTGAGGACYTCCACTATGGTCACAACAATAAAACCATCAATTTTTTACAATCGTATCAAGGAGGAAACCAAATCCCTCTTTTTTAGCATACTGAGATAAAATTTTCAAAGAAACAGTTACTGAGTAAAGGAAACAACATTATCTGAACCCAATTCTGGTTTCCTTACCTTCTTTCATTCTGGGTTATTGTTCCCTTTTCCAGCTTGCCAGCAATGGAACCTAAAACTTTACTTGCATCATTTGCAAAATCCAAGTCCCGAACCTCTGCGGGTGAGACTGGCACTATAGCAAAAGCTTCTTTGTCCTCCTTCACTGGAGAGGTACCAATCTGAAACCCAGACAAGTTTTATCATCAACCCAAAGGCAGGAACAAAGCAGTGGTTCACATACTCAGTGATAATGAAACAGAAAGGCCCCACTCTGCTTAGGCAGCATGGGACTACTGCTGAAGCCAAACTCTGAGAACACTAGCACTCTGTGCAAGCTCAAAGCTGTTCCTAAAATCAAAGGAACAGCAGGTGAGATGGCAAAATGTTGCTGTAACCAGTGGAAAAAACATCCTCCTCCTGATGACTGTTGTGGAGTAGAAAGTGAATAGTGTAACTAGAAAACTACCATGAAACTTTAGGAGCAAATATTTTACATGGGCACTGTTCATTACTGTCACATGCTTGGTGTGTGACAGTCTCAGGGACTGGAACTCCTGCCAACATCACTTTTGTGGAAGTACAGGAATCAAAGGATGTGCTTACACAAAGTAACAGAACTTACTTTAAGCATCACAGGTTTCTCCTCTTCTTTATCAATAGGGATGTTGGTGCTGTGAACCCAGGTGTTGGTGCAAAGGTGCCTGAGCCTCACATAGGAGTTCCTGAAAGAGAGTCAGGAGTGTCCCAGCCTGAGTCAGCTTCCCAGCAGGGAAGTCTTTGCATTGTTGGGATTGTGAGATGTTGGCAGGAACAAGTGGAAAAGAAGTGTCATCCCTATCCACGCTGCTTACTACAACAGGAGTAGCATTCTTCTGGCCTTAGCTCATTCTATAAATTCACCTGAGGAAGCTTTCTTCTACAATGAAAGAGATTCTGCTTTAAAACAGAATCCCAGCCACACTGTGTTGCTGTAACTCAGCTGCTGCATGGGAACAAACTGAACCTCTTCCCATCCTCACATTTCCACTGCTCTGAGCTGCCAGCTTCCTCCCTTACCTTTGGGATTTTCAGCCCAGAACTCCCTGATATCTGTATTTTGGAGCACCTGATGATTTAGGGAGTTGCTGAAGTAGGTGGAACAAACTTGCTGTGCTTTTTCACGGGGAACAGCAGCAAAGGGCCTGTGTGCACAGTGTGTGTCTTGGAAGGGTGCAGSAGCTTTTCAATAGCAAGAGGTACCACGTGAACAGTAAGGAACATGTCAACAACAGAAAACCACGTGCTAAATAGCTGGTGTTACATCCTAACTAACACAATACAGACAGGTCACAGGAGTGCCTTGACAGGGCACCCAAGGCTTTTAATCCCAGGTCGTTCCCTGGCAAGGAAGTCACTTAGGAAGTCACTCAGTCTCAATTTTCCCATCTGTAAAATGGTGTTCTGTTACTTACAACTCAATTGCCAAGTACTAAAGCGAAGCTTCGGGCATTTTCTAATTACCTCTACATTAACATGAGGCAGAACCTGATTCCACAGGATAAAAGGAGAATCGTCTGGGGCAGCTTTACCTTAAAAAAACCCATAAAAACGATCCGCAAAGCAGGTGGCCGTACCTGGGGACGAGGCTGTCTCCCCCGCGCAGGGTGGTGGGGTCCAGCTCGAAGATGGAGGAGATGTCGTTGCCCTCGGGCACGGACACCAGGGAATAGGCCATCCTCTCCTGCGGCCCCCGGCCCCGGCGCGCCGCCTCCTGCTCGGGGTCCAGCTGCGGAGGGAAGCCCCGGCCCGTGAGACGGCCCCGCGCMCGCCGGGGCTGCGGGAGCAGGGGCGCTGCCGGCCGGCCACGCTCTGCCTCCCGCAGCACCTCCGGAGCGTCCGGCACAGGAACTCCCCCTCCACGCACGATTTATGCCTTGCGGACAGTGCCAGAAGAGACRACACCCCCCCAGCCGTTCACCCCACACACACTGGGAGCTCCGGCCGGTCTCTGACAACACGCATCAGCTGAGATCCCCAGTCCCGACACCGCCAGCTCTCCAAACACAGTCCACGCATTGCAATTATCACTCCAACAAAGTAATTAGTGAGCTGAAAACGTAAAAAAACCAGCCACACGATGTAGCAACAMTCTTGCTGGGAAATAATCAGCTCCAGCAGCACAAACGGGACTCACATCTATCAATCTCAGGCAAGAGAAACAAAGAGCTAATCAAGGAATTGGATGTCTTGCTGTTCACACCACAGCTCGTGCTGCTCTCTACCACAATAACATGTTTAAAAGGCCATGGCACCAGAAGGATCTTTATTCCCAAGGTGCCAGCAAATCCACAGCCTCCTTCAGCAAAGTAAAGATACATCAACTGGATCAAACCCTGGGGTTTCACACRACAGGACAAAAGGGTAGAAGACATAAAGATGAACGGAGAAAAAGGAACAACAACTTTCTCCGAAYGCTCTCCAAGGGAACTCTCACCTACCACTAATCCCTAACGAAGTTGCTCACTGTCCTGGCACACAGAGGCCAGCTATCCATGTACAACCACCTAAATCCTGGATGCAATTTTCAAGCTGATCCAGAACCAGTTTATCAGCTTTTCTGTCAAGGTGGCACCCAAAGGAGTCAGCACTCAGGCACCTGTCTGTCAAAGTCCTGCTGCAAGGCATTGCCATCCTGAAACATATGGAAAAGGTATCCAGTGTTGCTTGTGCCTCAGGATACTCTCAAGTTAACATATTTGCAGTCAATGAACTTGGCTGCAAAGCAGTGACATTTAAAGTCTGATTTGGTACATGGGAACAGGCAGTTATCTGTACGGAACAGAAATACACTTTGGGASTGTGCCTTCAAGGGAAGGAGCAACTCTACACTCAGAGTCCATCTGGAGAGAAATTCTAGGAGAAACTCGCTCACTTGGAATGAATTCCCCGAATTTCAGCTGTCTCCTTCATCCCCCCAGCAAGGGGAGGGAACACAGCAAGGAATACAGCTGCTCTGCACTCACAGCTCGTCCTTCAGGAGACAACTGGACACTTCTGGAAACTGTGGCAAAGCTGCACATGAGCAGTAAACCAGAAAGGAGGAAATGGGGCAATTTAGGGAGCACTGAAACTTCAACCCCAAAGCTCACAAGAGCAGCCCCCTTTGCCGCTGGAAGGAGGAGCTGGCACCTCAGCCATGCCCATGTAAACCCCTTCCTGCACAGCCCACSGAGGGATAAGGAGAAAGCAACAATAAAACCACTGAGCTGCACACAGGAACTCTGCAGACAGCTCACATTTGGATCACGTTGGAGTTTGGATAAAGTTGGGTAAAGCAGCCTACACCCTCCTGTCAGCAGTGAATGTTAAACGATGTGGCAATTTCCTGTCAGAGCTGACTTATGTGCTCCTGGTCCCCTTCTTTCTGGTCTAGTTTTGCCATCTAGTGGTAAAGAGAGAGCAGGGAAAAACCAGAGAGCTGAGACAGTGCATTAATGTTCTCCATGCACACGTCAGCAGGACCCATCAGCATCTCACAGGAGCAGGGATGTCTGCCTAAAGGACCTAAATCATGATTAGCTTTCAAAAATTAACCCAACAAAATATGTCAATATTGGATTCTCCGTGCACCCCCCCATAACAATGGGTTGTGTTTGTTCAGTTTTTTAGCATGTTTACTGCAGTCAAGCTGCCAAATGCCACCAAGAAGTAATCAGGAAAACAGCTCAATATCTGAGGGCAAGGGAAGTGTTTTAATGGCCAGGCTATAATGACAAATCCTTTTTAGGAGGAAGAATGCACCCTGCAGGATTTCTAAGCATCTCATTCATCTCTTAAGGACAGGAGGAAYAGCTCTCTGTCATATCCAAATGGTGCAAACCTTCCATAATACAGGATAAATGACCAAGAAAGCTGCATAAGCCTACGATCAAATCCAGCTAAATAAATCTACTCCACAATGGAAAGTGCTGTTCCAGTTTTCTCTGTTTTCAACCACGAGGCAATGCTGGTTCCCTCTGACACCAAAGAGAAGCCTCCGTCAATACAAAGCACCACACACTCAGTCTTTGACACAACAACATTTACTGACAACACAGACTTGCTTCCACAGGAGAATCAGAGGAATGGCACTGAAATCYCCCTCCCCCTGCCAATTCCTCCTCTCTGTTATCCTGCTTTCCTGAGACAAGGTACAAYGACAGGGAATTCGTCTCTGAAACAAGGAGGTCAGACAGGCACAGCACTGGGGACACTTCCCATCTGGTGTCACCTCGAGCAACTTCATTTCCAGCCCTAGCCAGGACAGTGCTCCAAGGAAGCAAAGGCTGAGGAAACAGGAAGACAGAGAAAGAAATGCCACAAAGGAGGAGGCGAGGGGGGCTCAGGTAATGTGTAAATTCAGCTCCGAGTGTGTTGCTCTTCACTAAGGGCTAATCCAGGTGTCAACACCCACTCCTTGGACAGGCCTCCAAAGGCTCCAGAGCAGCCTCATGTTTTTAGTTTCTTCACTAACAACGAGGCCTGGAGCAGCTCTGCACTGGCCAGGGCAACGCTGGGCCTGTGCCAAGCCCTCCTCRACCAGGGGCAAGCCCATGCTCTTGCCTATACTTACTGAGGATTGACACTCCAGGTCATCTTCCTCATAGTCAGGGTTTACCTGATGGAACAGAATCACAGGCACGTCAAAACTGCAGCACAGGTGGGACACGACCTGAGCACCACCAAACTCACGTGGTCAGGGGAGCCCTGCACTGCCACAGCACCACCAGGCATGCAGAGCACACTGCCCACACCCAGCACGGCTCACCAGGCCAAAAATCTCAGCTGAATACTCTGCAAACGTGCAGAGAGATTTGGCTCATTCAGGAGAATCGCTACAGGGGCAAGAGTAGAGAGTTAACAAGTTTATGCTTTGTTTTTTGTTTAAATTCCAAGTGGAATTTCCAGCCAGAATTTACTGGCTTGGAGAAATCTTTTAGAACAAACATTATTCTAACCAGGGATCAGGTAAGCAATCTCCTCTTGCATGATCTAAGACCATGCTTTTGCTGTTTTGGCTGATTAGAAAACCCAAGATTTACTGGAAAAGCTCTACCCTGGATCACTACTGAAAAGGATTTGCAGTGTGCATGTGATAAAATGCTTCTGGTTTTCCAATCTGCTTATCAGAAGAAAATAAAATGGGATACTTAATCTGGACTTTTCTCTATCTGCAGTTCTTACAGACTGGTCTGAAGTCAGTGTTTTCATTTTGTACTCAGTTCTGCAATTCTGCTCAAAAATCAGTGATTCGAGAGAAATTACCAACACTTGAATTCATTTTCCCCCAAAGGCTCTCAGTCATTTACCATTTATTCATCAGTTAATAAAGTCACATTGATTCCACTGCCCACATGACAGGATACTATTTAGTGCCTATTCTTTGCAGGAGAAGTTACTGCCTCTAGAATTCATACAAAAAGTGTAATCAGCTCACAACTACCCCAAACCACGGTATTCCTTCAAGTCTTTCATTTAATTCTCTATGTKCAGCATCTATTTTTGTATTAATCCAAACGACCACTTTCCTCCCCTCCCCATGTCTCGTTTTAGGGTGGGAAATGAAAGATTTTGAGAAGGTGCCAAAGGAAGAAAAGCCGGTGCAAGGGCAGGCAGAAGCAGCAGCCCAGCCCCACGTACCTCTGCTGCCAGGTAGTGCCCCGTGGCCAGGTGCTTGAACCTGAAGAGGCTGTTCCAGTATCCAGCTCCCCCTCGGCAGGGATCGTGCTGCACCACCTGCAAGGGAAGGGAACACGCCTGGAGAGCAGCACAGAGCTCCCTGCCCAACAGAATTTATCTCAGTTCACGTGCAGGGAAGAGCAAGCGGAACCAGCAGCTCCCAAAAAGACAAAATCACCTTTTCTCTGTGACCAGCACAGTGCAGGGAATGCTCTGAGCTGGCTGGGATTTGTTCCATTAATGAATTAATTAAACAAGGTGCTCTAYACGTGCATGTGTTGCCAGGTCTTGAAACAACCCCCCAAAAAATGCAACAAACGCATCACCCTTTGAGTGTAACCGATTTTCCACTGCCTAAAGTGGGTGAGGGAGGGCACCTGGAAGTATTTCAARTGCAATGGTGCTGAACAAAAGGATTAATATTTATATTTACTGACTAAGAGGGGCAAGCAGAACCTCCAGCATCAGATGATCTGCAGCCTCATCTTGGCTGCTGCGTGGATACACCTGCTTCCCTARGGAAAACTCTGCACAGCTGACCTGTGCCTTTCAGGGAAGGACTCTCACCTATGCCAGGTAACTGCAGACACACGGACAGTTACCACAGACATGTGCTGTGACATGCCAAAGTAATGCTAATTACAGGTAGGCTTTCATTTCAAACACAAGAGAAGATGAATGTCAAAGCAGATACTTCTGGAAAGAGAATATAAAAACACCTATCCATCATCACAATTCATTTTTTGATTCTTACATGCAGTTCACATTTAAAACCATAAACTAACTCTGATAATACCAATTCACTGAGGGTATTTTCAGAAGACAGTGATGGCCATGATGTTAGTTACTCTGTTTAAAAGTCAAGTGAAGAAAAAAAAGCCAGTTCAGAGAGACTAGCAAAGGGTTSCAGCCTCCTATCAAATGAGGATATGCATAATCACATTATTCCACACCAAAAATAGAGCGTTCAGTACACTCAGCAGGACAGTGGAAATTATAAGCTGTTGTTAAACTTCAGTGACTGGTAAGAAAATGACTTCATTGATGTTTCTCTGTGCCCTTTTCCTGAACTGTAAAGCACCTGAACTGGAGAGCTCTGTGCTGCACTCTCAGAGAGCAGAGCTCCATTGTGACTGTGCGCAGAAAGCACAGCAAGGAAAGGAATTTTAATTTTAACTTGTAACACCAGGAAATTTTTACCTCAAAAGAGAAATCTAGATGCAGTGTTTTTAAACAGAAGCAGCAATTGTTCCCACAAAGCCACCCCCAGCCCCCCCAATCCTCACCTCCACCTCCCACAGGGCTTTGGAGCTGGTGGCCGACGTGGCCGACTGCCKGCCCGTGGTCCTGAGGAACACGTGCTGCTTCTTCCTGTGCTCATCACACGTCAGGAACTTCTCCTGCTCTGCGTGGAACAGCCTCACCACGTCCCCCTGCCAAAGGCAGGCAGCAGGGTCAGCACAGGCAGCGCCCAGCAGGGCCCCAGGGACACACAGGCACAGCTCTGGGTCTCACCCCTTTGAGGATGTCGTCCTTGTTGTCGCTCCATTTCATGAAGAGCACGATTTTCCAGCTGGTATTGCAGTTCACTGAGTTGACCTAAAAGGAGAACTGAAGCATCAGTCCCACTGTCTTGTGCCTGCCTTATTTTTTGGACCATTTTCACCAGAACACTGCAGGCCTGGCTGCATTACTCTAGAGAAGCAGAGTTCTTTCTGTACCTACTCCAGAACAAGTAACTTCAGAGCTGACTTGCTTGGAAATCACTTGTTACCCATCTGTGCTGGCAGAGTTAATTTTCTTCACAGTGACTAGTATGGGGCACATCACTGTGTCACAACTTGAGATGTTGAAAAAACACCTTATTTTTAGCCAGTCATGCAAAAGAGACCAACCTTAAACCTCAGCCAGCACGCAGGAGAAAGCAGAGCTCAAAGACTTTTCTTGGAAGTCACTGATTACCAGGATAACCATTCCTAAGCAGTGCCACAGGTACCAACCAACTTGCTGAAGTTCACAAAACACGTCCAAAGAGTTTAGCTCGAGCACACAGAGGTTTGTACAGCTGCTCCAAACGTGCCAATGTCCTCTTACCTCATTGCATCCCGGGTTATCCACAAGCTGATGGCTGCTGGCATGGAGAGGCTGGCCAGCATTGACAGGATTCAGGACCACTTTGTCTCCAATGACAACCTGCAGACAAGTGCAGCATCAGACCAATTTGCACACTGAGAAAGCTCTTTTTCTTCCTTTTTTTTTTTAATGGAAGTGATGGGAGGAAATCACCTATCTGCAGTCTGGGGAGATGCCAGTCTCAGTATTCCACCAGGATCCTGTTTGGTTCAGAATTTAGCTCACCAAACTCAGTCACTGAGGCAAAACCCCTATGCACTGGACTCAGAGGCTTGTAGAAGGAGCAGACTGAGTTCTGGGACAGATGGGGCTAGAGGATAAATTACGGCTGCTTGATAAAGTTCACTGTGTGTAGGTGCCAAATATATACCTGGCCTAAACCATAGAGCACACTGAGGATTATTACCTCCTGGTTTTAGGAAGATAATATGCCCAAGTGACTCACATTTTGCAAAAGAAGGGATTAAAATGGCAATGCATTTAAATATTTCCCATGACCAGGAGCATTTCACTTCCTTATTACCTCACTCCCCACATCCAAAGTGATGACGAATTTTGATTCTAAGCTGACAACACTGAAAACCAAGATGCTAATTATTCCTTCCAAGCCTCCTGAAGGAACTCAACACTTCCTACCATTTTGAATCGAGCAGGAATTGTGCAAGGCCAGCCTAATTAGGTCCCTTATCCCCTCCAATGTTAGATCGCTCCACGTTTCCAAAATACAAGTTACCATAGCAATTTTCCTCCCCCTCATGACAGCATAGGAAAAAGGTTGTTCCTGCATCATCACGCACCAAGGGATCTGTGCATTGCATTAATTGCAAGACAGGCCTCCCAAAGGCAGCCTGGCCAAGCTGTGCCCAAAGGGCTGGGTGAGGATCCTGCTCCCAGCACTTACGCTGTCCCCGATGGAGCGCAGTTTGTAGAAGGGCTGGATGTAGAACCAGGAGCCTTCATTTCCGGCTTCATCCAACGTCACCCTCATTGCATTCTTCTCTAGCAGAGCTGGAAGCCTCTTATTTACTGTTAAGTATTTGTTACTTTTTAAGTGAAGCAGCTAGAATAAGAATCAGAGTTMAGTTCTAAGAATGCTCCTCTTCCTCCCCTCAAAAACCCGAGCGTGCACAAGACAACTGCAATGCTACACAGGAGTGCAAACTGAATTATGGACAAATATKCATGGAATCAGGCACAGTCCACTCACACTTACACACACAGGACAAAACACCTTCACTCAATCCACCTGTCCCTTCCCCAGCAAGGACAAACACATGGAAATGCCCTCATCACTTGAAACAACCTGTCCAAAAACCCGGGAAATGCTGGGGACTGAGTGGCTCTCCCTGGTAAGAGGCAMAGCTGCTCTCATCTTGCTTTGCTTGGTCTCATTTAACAGAAAATATTACTATTTCTATTGATTTTCCTTCTCTGTGTCAGTTTATTATCTGAGTGTCAGCATTTCACTGAGATGATATTGGGTGTTGTACATGTGGCACCTGCCGAATGGCCAGCTCTAATGACAATTATTTTCTAACAAGTATTTCTGAAAAAAACAATCAATGGWGACCTCAAAACCAAACACAATTAACCCATAATATAGCACTGACATCATCATAGCTACAAACCCAGTCCCTGCTTCCCAGGGTCCCACTTCAGGGCATGGTCTGGTGAAACTACAGACTCTTGTCCAGAAATTCTGGAAATTTAAAGTCCGCTGAGCAGGGAATTTTGAACTAAATCCTCTCCAGCTTGCACAGATGTTCATAGCCTACCTGGATCACATTCCCACACTGGGTGACCGTTCCCAGAGCCTACCTGGATCACATTCCCATACTGGATGACTGTCCCCAGCAGTTTTCTGTTTTCAGTTTCGTTCTGTTTCTTTTCCAAATCCGCCGCATGCTGAAATTAAAGGAGAACAGTTCAATTGCTGGGTGTTTTAGAAATGGGTGTTTTAGAAAAGTCTCTTTTCTTCAAGATTATTTCAAAGGACTAGAAGAACAGCAAGCATCTGAAAGAGCCTAATTTCCTTTTTTCCAGCTTCCAACAGCGTAATTTCCAGCTCCCTTTTTCAACTGTTTAGGAAGATAGACACACATCATTTAAGTAACCCATAATTTGGGTACAATTTGACAACATTTTGGAATAAAACATGAGATGAAAAGCTCAGACAAGATAGAAGGCAGGGGGGAAGGTGAAAAAGGGATGGGTAAAAACTCCAACCAGGAATTCTATATTCCTTTCTACTGACTTCTATACAAATTGCATGAGAGAACCTCAACTTTGAAGCTYTGTTTTCCTTTGCCAATACAGGCTCCAGCTCCCCTCCAGGCTGTGTTTTTATGGAGGCTCCAATGCCCCTCTCTATGCAGCAGGATCACTGGGAAGACACCTCCAGCTCTGGGTATGTGAGTTCCCATCTCCTCAGCACCAGAGCCTGTGCTCCTCAGGTGATGGATCCTCTGTGCCACAGCTGAGCATTCCTGACAGGGTAAGGAGAGGGAAAGGCCTTGCAAAATTGAAGGATTATAAGGATACACAGATCTAGTTAATAATTTAAAGGAGCCTGTTGCATTTTTTGTTTTAAAAGTGAGCTATTTTGCCCAGGCTGTTTTTAAACAATTCCATTTGGTAAAGAACTTCACTTTACATGAAAAATGATCTTTTGAATTAAAAACATAAATCTGTATTTGCTTTAACTGCTRTCTGGTGGTGGAGAGTAATTTAAAATCGGACTTCTTAGGAGGCTGAGTATCAAGGATTATGGCTTGGTTCTCAGGTCTCAGGGACTATGGTAGGTCCAGTTTTCTCTTGGAGAAGAGAAGTGCCCACAGTTCCTCATTACAGTGAGGTGAAGTTCCAGTAACACAGGACAAAGTTTCATTACTGCAAAGGAACAGCTTTCTGCACACTCAGAGAAGTTCACCATCTCCAGCTCACTCAAACTGTGCTATTTGCAGATGCTGTGCTAGGTATGAAAACTGGCTCTTGGTCCAGGAGAACCTGGGATACAGCTGCTCATTCAAGTTCAAAAATTCATTCAGCCATGCAATGCAACACAATCTTCCCTTTATTACTAAAATACAACTTGTATGCTTGATTTCCAAGTGTTCTGTCAAGAAAAGATTTCTTCAAGATACAGAGCCTTCCCTGCTAACAGCAATCACAGCCAGGACTGCCCTGCCACACTGGGTGCCACCTTTATTATAAATACAGAAAACAATGTACTCTGTGAAAACACAATGAGGACTTAGGATGCACTTCAAAAGCACCCCCCAAACCTGACAATCACTCCAGGAGGAGCCATTTTTCTGGCCACTAGATGTCAGCTCCTCAAGCAGCTCGGATGCTGCGACCACGGAGAGACAAGTGTCCCAGATTCTAAATCCCTTAAATGGCATTAACTTAAAATAACCTGACCTCAGCACGGAGCGCTCCGCAGCAGACAATAAATTCCACCAGCACACAAACAGAAGCCAAAAAAGGCAAGTGATGATGATGAACACATCTTGCATCATCAGCTGCCTCAGAAATGCAAGGCACTGATAAAGAAATCTCCTCCCGGGCAGAGCTCAAGAGATGTGAGCACAAGTGCAGGGTCCCATGCACAGCACAGGGGTTTGCAGCATCCCCTGGGCCAGCAAATGGAACAGGTGAGCCATGCACACACAGGGCTGGCAGAAAAAGGAGCTTGGATATGAGTGATGTCCATGGGACACAATTATTTTCAAGCCCCAGGTCACTGCAGACCTGATTCGGCCCAGCAGACTTTATGTCAAAGTGATGCAGATTAAACAAACCCCAATAAAATTGTAAAGCACTCAAATCCTTTCACCAAATCAGGCAGCTCATGGTGGGACATTTCTCTGCAAACATCACTCAGCTGCGGCTAATCCTGGGAAAATCTAATCCTGTGTTTCCAGGACACTGGCACAAAAGGGCCACGTGTCAGATGAGCAGGGACAGGTCCCAAACACCTGCACTGGGATGTACTTAGGGAAGGGGAGACAACTCCAAATGAGATGGCAATCCAGGGTAACTCCCAAGCCTTTTTCTTCTACATGATGCAGTATTTAGACTCTAACTGCTCTTAAAATCCATGAGTTCTCTCCCCTTTCCTGATACACCAAAACAACCAACCCCAGAGCCCGCACCGCTTCAAACYTGCTGCCACAGCCTCCTTCTCTTATCAACATGAGAAGCACGGCCCAGGTGAGGGACCTTTGTGCTACCAAAATAGCTTTGTCCCTGCCAAGCTGATACTTCTGGGCTATAAATATGTTTTCTGAAGCAGAACAAGTCCACCAGTGGGTCTTTGTGAAGTGCAGGAGCGAGGCAGCCATATGGCAATCAGCAAGTGACACTCTCCTACGGGGCCATTTCGTATTCCAGGCTACAATGAGCTTAATATAGGCTTAAAGAACCTAAAAATATTTAGAATTGTAATTTTGACATGAAGTACTCCAGCTATGTAATTTTAACATAAACACGGAGTTTATTTAACTCTAAAGTCAACAGATGGTATTTAAGTTAAAGTTGGCTTTTTTTTATATAGGAGCTCTAAAAACAGCAATCAACTGCCTTACTGAGTTTTCAGCTGCTGAATGTCAACATTTTACCCAGAAAATATTAAATACTGCAAGCTAATACGGAAGGAGAGGCTGTCTGGCCTTATAATTACTCATAATTACCCATCAACCTTTCCATGTATTAACAGCAGCTATGTTTGTTTGAGCAATCCCAATAGATTGATCAGACCAGCAGCTCTTGATTTCCCATGTCGAGATGCAGTGCCTGAGAATCCTCTGTGCAGTTGTTCCAAGGGGTCCATTTTCATGTTGCTAACACCCAAAATGCTCCCCTGGAGCACCACTACCTTTGGCACAGGTTAATGACAAGAGTTTCCAGGACTACCACGGCTCTAACCCAGTATCATGGGCACCAGTACTGGGGGACACAGACCTGGAACAGGAGGGACAGAYGCTGATCTCTGCTCCTTGTGACAGTGACAGGATCCAGGGAATGGCTGGAGCTGTGCCAGGGGAGGGTTAGGCTGGATATCAGGAAAAGGTTCTTCCCCCAGAGGGTGCTGGGCACTGAACAGGCTCCCCAGGGAATGGGCACGGTTCCCAAGGCTGCCAGAGCTCCAGGAGCATTTGGACAACGCTCTCAGGGACAGGGTGGGATTGTTAGGGTGTCTGGGCAAGGCCAGGGTTTGGACTGGATGATCCTGTGGGTCCCTTCCCGCTCAGGATATTCTGTGACTTTGTCATAAATCAGAGGATGTTTTTGAAGACTCAGAGCTCGGTGACTGTCTCCAAAGGAGTCTTGCACACTGATTTCCATGTATTCCCTTGGTGTCTCCTCATTAACCGTGCCAAGCTGATAGGAAATCCCTGTCTAAAGCAGGATGGGTGTGAGTGCTGCTGGTGAGGAGGCCCCCAAGGATGAATACTCACGTGCAGTTTGTTGAGCAGCACCGCATCCGTGGTGCTGTTGGCTCCTGGCTTTGCTGCTTTCCAGAACTGCTTCTGCGCCGAGTACCGGTTCATGGGACACAGCTTGAACAGGCAATCTAGAAAAGCACGAGACAAACACWAAGATGGCTTCAGACAGTCATCATCATCTGGATTCTTGCTGCTAACGCCGTCCAAATATTCCAGCGGCAAGGAAAGGTTTATAAACAAATTCCAAAGAGCTCTTGATCAGACAAATGCTTTTTTGAGCAACAGGAATGTTGCCCCATGAATGATAAAAACTGACTGCTGCTGCCAACATCTGATGCAAGACCAGAAAATTTATAACYTGTCCCAGTCAAAAATGGTACCAGACTAAAACAGGAACATGTTCCAGTGCTTTCCCAGGCAAACAGATTTGGTTTATGCTCTTTCAGCTTGGACTTCTTCTACTTCGGCAGGTACACAACGTCGGGGGGCAGGATTTGCTTTGGATTTTTTTGTTGCCATTGCTGTCTGTTTATTTTTTAAGTAAAACCCCTTCTATTGCTAYGGAAAACAGGGCAAAAAAATAGGAGGAACTCACCTAATAAAGTGGCAGCAGCATAAAATACCCTCAAACAACAGCCTGCACAAGCACAGACATTCAAGGCGTAGCTCGAGGTAACATCAAACCCCTCAGGGTGACAGTTTCTATACCCAGTGCATCAACACAGCTTATTTAACATTCTGCCTGGCTAAAGTCAGGAATCACAGCTCATTAGTCTTATTAAAAATACATTTCTGTATTAGAGATGCTAACTTATCAGTAATAAACCCACAAGAGCTGCAGTGACTGTTTTCCCTCTTCTGTCGCCAAGCAACGGAACACGCAAAAAAATAAATTCAGCTATTCAAAGGCAGCGCCTAAAGTAGCAGCTCAGAAGTTCAAACAAAGTGCCAGAAGAGCCAGGAGGCTGTTCCCAGCCCCTTTGGCAGCAGAGTGGATGTAAGGCTGCAGGCTCCTAAWTCACACGGCCTCTCTCCAGGCTCCTGGTGTGTCCCTAGGGGCAAATGCCGCAATCTGGGAAGCAGCAAGGTCAGGAGAGACCCACCTGGGGTTTATCCTCACGGCCTGCAAAGCAGAGCTGCTTGTTCATGGACACTTTGGATGCACATCAACCAAAACAGGGAGAACCCCCATGCTGGAGACAGGTCATGGCAGCTCTGCCAGAGGCTGGAGTTGTCGAAGGGGCTGAGACAGACCTTGGGAAGTCCATCTCTGGGTGCCATTTGAGATGGACACCTTCACTCTTGTCACGCCTTTCCTCCAGTCCATCCTCAGAGCACGCCAGGCAACATCAAACGCCTTTCACAGAAGGGCAAAGAGTCCCAGAATCCCAGACTGGTTTGTGTTGGAAGGGCTCTTGGAGATCATCCCATTCCACCCTGGTTTACCAGCAGCACACCAGCAACAGATCCAGCAGGAGCTGGGGACGGCACTGGGGCCCTTCATGAAGTGACTCTGAGGAAGGACAGACAGAGCCGAGGGCACGAGGAAGGAGCCAGAACTGCCTCTCTCCAGAAACACTCAGTTCCACTTCCACACCACAGCCTGGAGCTGCCGAACCACCAGGAAAAGTGCAATCCACACTTCCCAGGTTTGCTCTCTTCAACATTTTTTCCATTTCCATCAAGATGATTCACAGAGATTGACAGCACAGCAGAGATTCAAAAAGCCACTGCGGGCTGGCACTTCGAGCTAAGACTCTGCATTGTAAGCAACACACCAGTTATAAAATTTTCTATTTTTGCTTAAACCATCAGTTCACACAATGACAGCAATTAACACACAGAACTGCAGAGAAGAATTAATTGTATGCTAGATTTAGTCACAGTGCACTTCTTTCTTTCCATCCTTTTCAGTCAAGAAAGTTGTCAAGTTAGGCTTAACTTCCAAATTGTTAACTGCAAGTAACCCCCTCTCCTGCTTCAAGAGGTCTAGAAGTGCTTGACCTCATCCAGTGCAAGAAGGGAAAGCATAACATGTTTTTCTTAGGTTTTCTTCCTAGTAACAAAGCTACAGATCTAAAACAAACAATGAAAAGCACCCAACACTTTGTTTTTTCTAGTATTTGTCCTATGAAATCTATTTCTGAAGTGGTCAAGAAGTTCACCTTTGCCTTATTCACCTTAATATGGCCACCAAATGTATTTCACCACAGGTCAAACTACATGAACTTTATGGCCAGAAGACTTTTAGATCTCCAGATCCCCTGGCCTTTTATGTTTACAAAGTCAAGGATGTGCTGGCTAAGTACCATCATGGTCATTGATCTGCAACCCACAGGCAGGATGACTGTGCTAGATAAACCCACTCTTGTCAGACACCATCCTGATGGAATTTAGGTCTGTTTCTAAAACAGATGCCAAAAATCCAAAGCCAAAAATCCAAAATGAAGCCAAAGCAGTCCAAACCATCAGCTATCTGCTCTGCTCAGTGACTCAAGCAGCTTTAGCCACATAGGAAAGGTGATAAATAAAGCAATTACTGCACAGTAACGACATCTTTTTATAGGCTGTTTGTTGAATATTAACCAGGAAGGAATGTGTTCTCCTTTCAGATCTTCATGATATACAATGAAAAATGGCAGAATTGCACAATGAGTAAGTATAAAAATAAAATACTACGTCACTGGTGATGAAACGATGATACATCAAGCCTGAACACCCAACAAAGGTCCTGCAGGAAAAAGCGATTGCATAATCCTACACTACCCCATCGGGATGCTGAATGTTACACGGGCACGTATTAAATGTGCATTTCAACGCTTCCCAGCTAAATCCTGCTCTTCCGTCAGCGATTGCTCCGCGTGGAACAAAGCAACGCCGAGCACGGCTGCGCCTGCGCCACGTGAGAGATGAAAGCTCTCCCTGGTGGGACACTCACAGCCCACGTGGGCCTCTGCCACCTGCAGCTCCCAGAATATCACAGCAGCCATTGGGTACCCTCTGCGTGCACCAGCAGCGCAGAGGAGTCGGCAAAAGCATACTGGGAAYGCTAGAAACCCCCGTATTCCGAAGTATTTTGGGGTTCGAGGAAGAGGGAAGCTTGCCAGCAGCATTATTCCAACTGCCAGTTCCTTCTACCCCATGCTTTCCATTTTCTCTTCTCCCTTTTACACTCCCTTCTCGATCAGACCGTGCTCCTTCCCAACCCAGCAGACTCCAAACTTCCAACCCTTCCTATCAGTCCAAGCCCAGCCAGCCACGTTTCAAATGCCCAATTCTTGCTCGCACAGCACAATGAAAAACCTGCCCACACTGAGCTTTCTCTTTTTCTTAAAACAGCCTCCATCACATGGGAATTGAAGTCACATTTAGGTAGTACATTAATAAGATGATTAGAAAATACAACGCAAGACTTGTCCAAAATCGCAAATACCAAGGTTAGAGAGGTTGGAATGATATGGAGAAGGGAGCAGAGCATTTCAGAGTCCAACCAAAACACCAACACTTTCTTTCACACAAAGCTGCCTAGCCCAGTGGGGCAGCCACAGCTCCTCTGGGCAACCTGTGCCAGGGCCTCCCCACCCTCACCGGGAAGGATTTCATCCCAAAATCCCACTCCCCCTTGTCCTGTCACTCCAGGCCCTTGTAAAGTTTCTCCCCATCTTCCTTGKAGGTCCTTCAGGTGCCATCCTGGCTGCAGTCAGAGCTCAGCTCCGTTTGGAAGGYACCAGCCCATCCTCCTCCCTCTGCCCTCCTCCAGCCCGTTCCGGAATGATCTGGAAGCACTTTTAGCTCCAGCCAGGCTGGTTGTGCAATCCACCACTCATCATTTTTTCCAAATCTCCAGTGCCTATTTTAAGCTTTTAGAAGAAGGTCTTCACCAACTTTTCTGCAGTTGGAGAGAGCAGGAATCGAATACTTTGTTGGCAACAAAAAGGTGTGTCGTTATTTCGGGTTTTAAACCCAGACTCTCCCAAATGCCAACTGGAGAAAGGTAAGAACCAGGAAAAATTACTCCCCCTCACAAAAACCATACTTTAGGGTGCTTTCAAATGAGGGAAATCTATAAAGATGAAGATCTTTAAATAAGTCACTTAGAAATCCACTGAATATTTAACACCAACACAGCTGTTTCTTCATTACTTGGAAAAAACCAAACTCTTATTCGCACAGCAAAACTAAAATTAAAAGAAAACCAGCAATTCCCTGTTGAAATTTAGCAGTTTCTCCTCAGACTTTTCTATACTTAGATACCTGATCTTYTCCCAAGGCCAAAGCCTGCTCACAAGAGAGACTAAATACACAGATAGTATCTTTTCTTTCTATTTTCAATACGAAAAAATAGCAGCAATGGAGAAGTAACATAGCTGGCAATGATGAAAACACTGCCAATAGAAGCTCTTGACTTTATATTTATGAAATTGCACAGCTTTAATACATTCACAAGGCTGATAACACCCCACAAGATGAGGAGTTTATTCAAATCCAAAATGAAGACCTCTCTTGTGCTTAAATACAGTATTTTCACACAGGAGGCCTAGAGAATAATACAAAATGCACGTATTCAATCACAGACAAGTTTCACCTTTTCAGAAGCCCTCGGATTACTCCATCATCTATTTCTATACTTGTTCCTTCTGAGATTTAAAATTAATAGATGACAGCCTAAGAGGTTCAAAGAATATAGAACAAAAGCGGCTACAGAAATGTGTTGATTATTAATCATTCCTGCATTTCCATGAAGAGGGAGAAAAAAGAACCCGATCTTACTGAAGTGACTGTCTTTGTGATGAGAAGACATCCTTTCATTTTCAATTTGCAGCGCTCAGGCTTTGCTGGGAGCAGAGCAGCTCGTTTCAGAACAGGGGTTTTGTCAGGAGGCAGCAGCACTTGCCCTGTGGTCCCGACGGAGCTGCATCCACAKCTCCATCCCAGCAAGAAACCACACCTGGACCCTGCACGTTCAGCCTGGTGGAACAACTGAACTGAAGTCAAATTTCGTGTTGCCAACAGCTCTGCCATTCCACAATGGGRAAAYTGGAGCACAGCCGAGCAGGGCRTTGGTATGGAACRGACTGCCCRGAGAAGCTGYGGCTGCCCCAACCTTGGAAGTGTCCAAGGCCAGGYTGGAYGGGGCTTGGAGCAGCCTGGGATAGTGGAAGGTGTCCCTGCCCATGGCACGGGGTGGAACAAGATGGGCTTTAAGGTCCTTCCCACCCAAACCATTCTGGGATTCTGTTCCAGGCCCAAAGACCTCGCAGCAATCACATCCCTCTGCAGAGCAGCCCAATCACTCAGGATTCAAACCCTGAACTAATTACATGACAAAATTTATTAGAGGTTTCTGCTGTGGTGACGTCTGTTACCTCCCTGCTTTGTGCTGCTGCATCTTGTGTTTCAAGGGCTTTCAATGCTTTGCTTTTTAAAGCAGAATAAAGGGGGAAAATCACCCTTGCAAGCAACATTTAAATAGGGAGCGTGCACGATTTGTGATCTAAATATATTTTAATTTTTATGTTAAAATAACCACCCTCAATTCCTATCTGCAAGACACGAGAGTAACCACCCTCTTGCTATTATATTCATTTATGCAAAGCCCTACCAATGGGAATTGCTGCTTCATTTGTTCAAGCTGTAACAACACAGGAAATAATGTAATTGTTATTAACTTGGAGCTGAGTATCAAACCAAAGGGAGAAGACTGCAACAGCAATTTCAGAGAGAAAAAAGATTATATACCTGAGTGCTGGACACTGAATAGCAATGTCTGCTAAAGCTACATATTCAGCAATGAAACATTAATTWAAAAGTAATGGCTTTTTGACCACATAACTAATTAGCATAAAACTCCACAGAACACTGTTAGTAACTTTACAATAATAAATACAGAATTGTAGATTTACTGAAAATTATTGTGGGATAAGGCTGTCCTTACAATCATGGAATCACCGAAGGGTTTGGGTTCTGGAAAGGACCTAAAAGRTCACCTAATTCCACCCCCCTTCCATGGGCAGGGACACCTTCCACAGACCAGGCTGCTCCAAGCCCTGTCCAGCCTGCCCTTTCCTTCTGCAAAAAAACAAGAGGATAACTTTATTCCAGCAAGAGAGAGCAATCACCTCACTCCTCACCTGCARGGACTGACCTTGTGAAGCTCTGGACACACTGTCACACCTCAGGCTAAATCAAGAACCAAGGCACAGACAATACTCACCCYCACGACCACAACAGCAGCAAAGCACCCGAAAAACCACCAAAATACTGACCTGAGAAATGCACCTTTAAGTAAACACCTCGGGTACCAAAGAGTTCAGAATCCACCAGTGTTTGTTTTATTTCTACACGTAACCTCTTTGGTCTCCTTCAAAAAGAAAACTGCTACTCGAAAAGAGAGAAATATTTAGACACTGGATATACAGGCAGTTCCAAAAGGAAACATTTGCAGGAAAGACCAGATGCTTTTTTCTATCTCTGGTACTGAGGGAAGATGCTGCATGGAAACACAGAGCCAGAAGGGAGAGCAGCACAAGTAGAAAGGAAAAAAACCCTAAACCCCAGTGATTTAAGTACAACATGTCCCATTCGACATCCAGGGGGTCAAGCTAAAGAAAGCAAGAACACCATCCTTCTCCTTGTCACCACACGGATAATGTGTCCCTGGATGGCCATACAGGCTACAAGAGATCTGTGAAGAGAAAACAAAGCGAGTTCCCTCAGAGARAGCTGTTAGGGACACAGTGAACGCACCAGGTATCCTTGGAAGCATTAAGGAACAGCCTCTTTTACGGACACAATGGATAACTTCGACCAAGAGAAGCTACTTAAGAATAATCTCTTTAGAAGTCGTTGAAAGCAACATGATGGCTCCTGGCTAATTACAGACATAAGTCAGGAAAAAACCTCTTAATGTTTTGAGGGAGGGGAAAAGAGAAGAAAACACCTCAAAAGAGGAGCTCACAGCTGCACACATGAATGGGAGTTAACCCAGGATCCCAAGGAAGCTGCTGGTCCCAGGGAGTGTTTCTAGCTCAGCTCCATCTCTGGTCYAGCACGAAAAGAAACCCTGGACAAGAGGCCACCTGGACAARTTGAAAGGCCAACCCTTTCTCTCCRTCACAAGCACTGAAAATCAACTTTAACACACTACAAGGAGAAGGATTCGTACTTTATATGAAGGGAATTCAGCAAACTAACACTTAYAGGAGTTGCAGAAGCAGCTTCAAGTGAACTATGGTGGCTTTAGCCTTTGTCCCAGCCTGAGAGCTGGATCCTTGACGCAGGAAGCCATTCCCAATCTCTCTTTTAGTAGTTTCCATGACAAATCTCCCTGCGAGACACTGTAACACAGTTCTCAGGACAGCAACCTTGGGACATTCCTTCCTCAAAATCTTTGAGTCTTTTCAGTCTACATTTTTCCCCCAGCAGTAAACCAAAGCATATTTATTTTCTGGCCAAATTTCATTTCATTTTGGCTTGGATTTCATTCTCACATTTGCTTCTTCACTTGCTCCTGCTTTTCCGGATTGAAGTTCCTGCCGAAAACGGGGCAGGAAGTGGGGGCAGGAGGCAGGGAAAGCTTGGACAGTCTGAGCACAGGAAGAACAAGGAAGATCAAATTTCAAACCCCCTCTGGAAGCGTCAGTGCTGACCAGCATGGAAAGAATACTGTTGTGCTATTAGACAGAGCTGACTGAACAGCATAATAAAAGTCATTTCTATTTAAAAACGTGTGCGTGGCACAAGGAATGAACCACCACAGCACCACGCACGGGAAAAGGCAAATTTTTCAGCTCTTAAATGGATTTGGCTTAAAGAAAAACTACATTGCCAAAAAAAGATGTAGGGACATTAAATAAATATTTGATAATATTACTGAGGTCTAGGTTGGAAGAATGGAAGAAACAATAAAATTGAATTTAGTGCTTCAATTTTTCTTAGGCTAATGAAGCGCTTGGGATCCCTTGCCTGAAATGCTTATTTGTTTCTTTCCTTCTGCACCAGGTGCTGCCCTCCTGAACTTCCACCCCACTGCCTCCTACTGAATTCCAAATACAGGTTCACAGGGCTGCCAGCTCCTTGGAGAGCTTCCTTAGCTCATCCCTCCCTTCCAAAGGCAGGATTAGCTCCATTCCTGCAACACCTGAAGTCATCTCTTCAGCACTCCACTATTCCTGTATCTAACCTATTTATTTATTTATACAGTTTCATGCCATGACTTCCTTCCCTCTCCACATGGACATATCTCCCAGCAACATCGGCAGGCTCCTCTGTCCCCCAGTTACCGAGATGCAAGGCTGGTCAGTGGCGTTCCTGCCCATTACCCTCCCCTGGATTTCCTCTCACACCTTTCTGGAAGCACGAGGTGCTGAACTAAACAAGAAACTCCACTTGAGGCTCTGCCAGGAAGCAAAACTGGAAAAATTAATTACTGTGGTTTTTGGCAATGTTTCTTTTTATATATTTTCCGAGGCAGCAATTGCACTTTTTGTCAGAGCACAGCCTCGATCCCACACCATGGATCCTTCCCTATGGCACTGGTGTGTGCCCATCCTCCTCCTCCCTGGATGCAGGCAACTGAGAGCAGTCTCTGACAGATGCTGAGTGCATTCCCACGCCGGTGTCTCCTCTGCGGAGCTGGCAGAGCACAGGCAGCTGTGACCAGCGCCGTGGGCAGCACCCACGAGGTGTGAGCTGCCACAGATGTTCAGCCTTCCAGAGATCGGCTAAATAAAGTTAAATGCAAAAAACCCAGGCCTGTCTCACTTCTAGGAAACACCACCCTGCAGCTGAGCAGAGCAGATTGCTGCTGCCCAACCGCGCCGCGCTCCCAGGCAAACCCAGCGAAACGCCGCTGCCCACATCTGTTCCGAGCCCGGAAGTTTTATTCCTTGCTTTCCGTTCCTAGGCTTGAGTCTTCCACCTCACGAAGGCCTCTCCCTCTCTCCACTTTAAACAGTCCCCATCCTTTTGGCAGGGGCCCAGAGATGCTCTGCTGAGGCCTATCAAGCGATGCCGCTCAATCCGTCCAAGCTCGCTCCCTCGCCGGGCGCCGCTTCCCTTCCCGGGAACGTGGCACGGAAAACGCCCACAAATCATGCAGCTCATTAAAATCCGGCCTCCAGAACGCAGCCTTAGCGCTGAGGGCTGCACTCTGGAAGTCATTTTAACAAGCAGGTTGCGCTGACAAGGTGTATATGCCCCGTAAACACAAGTGCTGCCGTACATTGCCTCTGCAGCGGCAAACCAGCCCAGCGCTTCCGGAAAGCGCAGTGTTCCAGCCTGACAGCGCTTAAGAGTTAAGCTGGGCCAGCAGCRCCGCTGAAACGCAATCCAGGGCTTTAGAGATCAAAAATGAAAGCGGAAAATAGTCCCTAAACTAGTAAAACAGCCCCTTCCAGGAACGGCTCGGGAGCTGTGCGCTACCAAATAAGGGAAGCGAGCGGCGGGAGCCAAGGCGGCCGAGGCGCGCGGGATCCGGGACGGCAGACAGCTGGAGAGCAGGGATGGGGCCCGGCCAGCTGCGGCGCGCACGGGAAGAGCCAACGTTCCGGGAGCGGAAGCGGAGCCTGCCAGGGGCCCGCAGGCGCTCGTCCCACCGGCAGCACGGCCTCCCGGGCTTCCCCGCGGCTCCCAGTGCGGGGCTGTCACTGCCACCGGGCAGCCCACCCCACGGACTGTGACAGACACTGAGGGGGCACCTGGCACCACCTGGAGCATGGGGCACCTGAGCGAGCCTGCAAAGGCACTCCTAGCTCCTGGGGATGCTCCCTGTGGCCCACAGGGACACGATTCCCCTGCTGCACGGAGCTGCTGAAAAGCTACGACACACGCACAACGTGGAGTTGCTAAAGAGAAACTGATCCTTTTTCAACTTCAACGGAGGAGTTGTTTTCTTTTCTCTTTTTTAAGTCCATGGACGTAATTCAATTTATTTTTCCCTGCCCTGCTACCTCATTGTAGTAGAACACGCCATCATCCATCTCAGGGGTGTTTCAGACAGGCTCCAAGTGCGAGCTTTCTGCAGAAATAAACACACTGTTAACTTGGTGTCTCTCTTCCAACAGACGGAGCAGCTTCTCTGGCTCCTTGGTTTATCGCAACTGGTTGTATCCCTGGAGAACAGGCTGCAAGAGCCCACAGGAACACCAAAACTTCATGGGATAAATCCAGGAGTTAAAACACACTTGCAAAGAAAACCACCAGTCTCATTTCTTTAACTCCTTGTCCAACTACCTAGCAAAGAAGTTTGGGATTAGGTGCCATAATTGCACCTGACAATGCCTCCCTTATTTCCCTGAAATCCTGGGGACAAAAACAACCAGGAAAAAGAACATTCTGCTGATACTACAGCAATTGACCTCGAGGATTCTCACCCCTCTGTCCTGGCACTTGCAGCAGCCAAAGCAGAGCTCACCTGCCCCACGGGTGCTCCACTCCTGCAGAATTTGGGTTTCCAAC
Source organism: Amblyornis subalaris (assembly GCA_018881555.1). NCBI lineage: Eukaryota > Metazoa > Chordata > Aves > Passeriformes > Ptilonorhynchidae > Amblyornis > Amblyornis subalaris. The sequence goes on from JACAXG010000008.1 coordinate 1,595,371, forward strand.
CTGCTCTCCCTCCCTGCAGCAGGCACAGGCTCTCTCCCCAGGCCAAGCCAGGAGCATGCACCTGTGTTCCATCCTGAACCCCACTTGCTTCCTAACCCCATTTACCTCCAAACCCACAATATTTACCAGTATTACAATATTACTGAATGTCAAAGCCTATGAATTGTTGCCTTCTCACGGGTGTGTGAATCAGCAGCTCCACTCCCTTCAGTCCCTCTCCTGCCAGCTGCAAGGAGATGAGCAAATCTGTACATTGGTGTGGCCTTGGATAGTCACAGCTGGGAGGCCTTCCCAGTGTGTGGAATCAGCTGGAAAACAGGAGGGGGAAAGTGATGATCAAACCTTTACCCATCCCTGCAGCACGGGTAGTGTTATTCCTCCTTTGATCCTTGTGGTGGGAGTGTAACGAAGCCCTTGGACCACAACAACAACGCACTGAGGCACTTGGAGTGTCAAAAAGGAATCTGCCCCTCAAGGCACAGCCACTGTCACCACCACAGACATCCTGTGTCTGTGTCTGAAAAGTCTACAGAAAATAAATGGATTCAAGCTGCTCTGTGCTACAGCTATTTCAAAAACTTCCTTTTCCACAAAGAACAATAATTAGGTATTTTCACTGTTTTCAGCCATCTTTCAAGCTGCCTTACTGACACAATGGTAACACATGAATCAGTGAGGGAGAAAGCTGGATTCACAAGTGATGGATGGGCTGGGAGAACTATTAAATAACAGCAGCTGCATCACTGAAGGCATCCTACACTCACATCCACCCAGAGTCAGCAAAGACAGTTGTCTTGGCTCACAAACACCACCTCTGTCAGTACCCTCAAAGCAGAAATAACCTTCCAAGTTGAGAAAAATGCACTGAAATCTTCTTTTCACATTGTCTGCTCCTTTCCGTTCTCTTCCCTCATTTGTTTCAATCACTGTCTTTATTTCCAATTATTATTTGTATCATAATTGCATTAGAACTGTTCTCTGGTTGTGGCAGGGGTCCAGTCTTCTTCCAGATCTACATCACGTTTATGCCTCGATTTTCAGGATTTCAGGTTTCACATTAATTTAATCAGGCTTCAGATTAATTTTCCTTTTCTACACAACATCTTGGCATTCAGACACAGCAGAAGCAACTAAAAAACCCTGATTCTATCCCACAGATTTGATAATATCTATTTACAACTGTGGGTCTGCAGAGCAGGACGGAGCCACAGAGCAGGAGGCGAAACCCTTTGGTGGGGACACACTGGGACATGAAATGGTGACACGCGGGCAAGGCAGCCACACTCAGGTTTGTCCCACAGAGCAAATAATGCTCCCAAGACAGGAGCCAACCCTGCTGGTTTCCCAGCCAGGATGGAGCATTCCAAAAGCTCCCACAGCCCTCCCTGGCTCGGCTGTAAATGGGGCAGGAGCTCAGAGAACTCCAGCAGCGGTGCCACCCCAGCGGGGCCACTGGCTGGTTCCAACCCCCACAGTCCAGCCCTGGCACCCCCAGCCGCAGGAGGACTCAATGCAGCAGCCCCTGCCAGCTCTCCCACAGAGGAGGCTGGAACAATGCTTCCCAGATTTATGACTCCGGAGGGAAACTGCGGCAGCAACGGCACTGGACTGTGCTACTCACCTGCACACCCCAGGGGTGATTTTTACCCACCACAATGTCAGCCTCTGGAAAAACAGGATTATCAAGCTCTCAACCCAACAAGAGGCTCCCATACCCTAAACTAGACATAAGTTACGAAAGATGGGCTGCAAGTGTCCTTGGTGTTAGAGATGCTTAAAAAATAGGTTCAGAAATAACAACTATTTCTGCAAATCCCAAATGAAACCCAGGCACTGATGTTATCCAAAGGCTCCATCATGGACAGTGCCAACTGTCCTGATTAAATACCTGGGCCTTATTCAAAGATAAGTGGTACAAGCAGGACAAAAACTCCCCTCAAAACATCTGAGGATACAGACGTTATGTAAAAGAAAAATCTATGTGACAAAGACGTGAAAAGCTGATTATCTGCAATTTCCTGAGCTTTTAGATCTGGATGAGCACTTGGGAATTTCCTCATGGACTTCCCATTTAACTGAGTCACTCATGGCATGAAAAAGAAGCCACCAAAAGCGGTAAGGTACATTTGTCTGCCAAGTCTCTGGACTTCTAAAAGGTGAACTTCAAAATACTGACCATGCCTTCTCTTTGCCCACTGAAAACATTCCAGAAGTCTGCCACTTTTCCATTCAAATCCACAAACTGCACATTAGGCATTTGCAGAACAAATCCATTATTTTTTTATTAAAGAGCACTTACAATACTCCACATTAAGTGAAATGAAAAACTTCTTCAAGGAAGCAGGATTATGGATCTCAACCAAAAGACAGTGGCTGGCACAAACTCAGTGAATTGTATTTCCACRACCTTCAGCTGTCATAGAAACAGACAACCATTAATGAGTGGTCACTGGTGCCCTGTGGCAGCACTTCCACTGAGCACATTTCCCCTCCTGCTCATTCAAAAAGCTTTGAAGGCTTTTACMAGGTGAAGCCATTCAAAGTATGGTTAAGAACGTTACAAATACTCAGTGTTTGAGGAGAAACAGATGAGCTGCTGGAGAACCACGTGCACTGCAGAGCAGCAAGTTTCTGAGCCAGAACACTTCTACGGCACTGTGAGATTAATTCTATTTTTTTTACATGGAAATATTGAGGCTGAAAGTGTGACAGCAGGTCAGAGTAGGGACAGAACAGTGCTGCAGATTGGGATGGAACAGATTTGGCATTCCAGCCCTGAACTCGCGCTACCACAGACGCTGCCAAGTGTTTCAATTTTCATGCACATTATCTCCATTTCTTTGATATAACATGTCTGGAAAGTTGTCATCAGCTTGCCCACACTCTCAGACACCGTGTCCCACGTTTGGGGACACAAATGACCGCTAAACTGAGAAAGCTCCYAGCYTGCACTCCAGGGCTGCTCRGGGGTTCTGAGTGACTTCAAACACCCCAACCTCTCTCCAGAGCACAGATTTTTCTTATCAAACATCCCTGCGTGGCACTTTTACTAATAAATACACCCAAACAGCTGCTGACTAGAAGCCTTAAGCCATATGCCTGTTACATACACAAATCAACTTTTTCACTAAAAATATTTAAACTGGAGCTGTTGGTATACTCACTGTGATGGAGCAGATGGATCCGTCAGTTCACCAACAGAACTTTTGCTCCATTCTAATGAAATCTCACGAAGAAACTTTCCCTGCAGTCTCTTCTTTTAAGGTCTAGTAGATTAATGAGGACGGTTTTCAGGAATCATTAGAAAAGGGCAACAAAAATGGGTAAAACTGTTCGCAACACAGATTCCAGGAAGAGTGTCAGAGAATCCTGGAATGGCCTGGATTGGAAGYGACCTTAAATATCACCCCATTCCACCCCCTGCCACGGCCAGGGACACCCTCCACTATCCCAGGTTGCTCCAAGCCCTGTCCARCCTGGCCTTGGACTCTTCYAGGGATATCCCATCATATTGTCTTCCCTGACCTCTTGGTAGCCCAGATTTCCACTTCCTACGGCATGGGAGTGGATGAGGAGCAGTGTTACTTCATTATCAACAAATCGACTAAAAGTTTGCGAAGGACTTTTAAAGAAGTAATAGAGATTAAAAATTTGCAGAGGGCATTAAAAGAAGTAACAGAGTTGTTCTGCACATCCTTGAAGAGGCACACCACAGAAGGGCAGTACTGGTTTAAACAGTGCAGAAATGCACACATGATGGACAAGGAACTCGACTAAACCCAAAGGGCCATGAAAGGCCACCCTGCCCATGAGCTCTTAACCTCCTCCCCCCCAAGGAAAAGCCACTTTCCTCACTGAAAAGCTCCACCCTTCCCTACACGCCATCGGAGCTCTTCCCAAAGGAACGCACGCAGCCCCGGCCAGCACAAGTTCCCAGGATTGCCTGCAAGAGCAGCCCCCATGGATTATCCTCCCCCACTGCTCCCAGCGTGGCCCTCAGGCAGCTGGTTCCTGCCTACTCCCACCCCACGCTCTCCTCCATGGCAACCCTTCCATGCACCACCGGGGAAATATGGAGAGAGGAACACGAGACTGCTCCTGTGCTCGGCTCCCACACAGCGCAGGCACCAGGAATCTCTGCACAGCAAGGGCAACACCTCAGCAACTCAGGCATTGGAGAAATTCCAGTTGAGAGGCTGGACTGGCTCCATGAGAATCCCAAAAGCCCAACCTGGCAGCTGGCTGTGGCACAGACTCCAGCACAACAAACCCTCACAGGACGCACCTGTCCATCACAGATGGTTCAAGAATTCCCGTGGATCCATGTCTTAGGGAAAGAGTTCTTCCACTGGACATACTGTGATTCCTTTTCCAATCATCACAAACATCCAGGCCCTATCACCTATTCCTACCATCCTCAAGCTTCTGAGTGCTAAACAGGGACAAAACAGATGATTGCAGCCTGACCACAGTCACGTGGTTCCTTCCTGTACGGTCCACTAGTTCTGGTTTGTGTGAACTTACACAGCTTTTGCTCAAAAACTCCCTCTGATACATTCAGAAACTCTCACTAGGTCACCTGACTGATTCAGCAAAAGCTCTGTCCAGAACCAGCTCTCTCCATATCATTCCCAAATAGCTTGAGGACACAGCACGAGGGAAGTCTTGCCCTCGAGAACATTTAGTGTTGTACAGAGGAACACGGGATTTATCTGGAACAAAAATCTAGATAAGCTTACCTTTACACTTGCAAAATAATAAATATTTACAAACAAACGTTCTCCTTTCTGCTTACAGTAGCAGGGCACTATGCCTTTACGCTTTAAGAATCTAAATATTGGAAGAATGTTTTAATTTAGCACAGCGCACAAGATACTGCCAGTGAATTATCCACCAATAAAAACCACGTTTGGAGGCGGGAGAAACTCTGGGAGCTTCCAACACGCGCCACGGAACAGATATTCAAAGTAGCTGAGTCACTGTGGTTTTCTGAAATGAGCCTCTAACCAGAACTTGAAGGAACATTAAGTGACAGGCACTTCAAAATCTCTGAGAGATAAAAGTTTTTCTTTTAAAGTTATTGAGTTTCTCAGTCTAAGGCAGCAACTTCTTTCCCTGATGCTTTTTTCTCTTTTATTTTTGTTTTTTTGAATACTTTGATATGTAGCTCCCAACAGGATGTTTAACTTCAATCCTGCATTAAACATCAGACAGCAAGGACCTGGCTCACCAGACTTCTGAAAACCCGGAGCAGACAGGCAAATCCAGTAGTTTCTGCACAGAAGAGGTACAAGAAAGAAGACARAAAATGTAAACATTGGAAATACCTGGAGGGAACACAAGGTACAGCAAGATGGAATTAATGCAGTGTGAGATGCAGACAGCTCCCCTCAATCCCTTGCTGGTTTTAGGCAGGAGCAAACCTCGGTGAAGGATCACAAAGATCCTCAGCACAGCACAAATGTATGCAGCCATCAGGTATGAAAATAACACAGGAAGCTGAAAGAAAGAAATTTCTGCACATGAAAGTCCCCTGTCCCTGGAAAGTGTCTGAAAACAAGAATAAATTTTTCTGATTTTTTTTCTTTCCCCTCAAGAACTTTACTTTTTCTCTAAGGTTTTGGGTTGTCCTTCTTTTTTTTCTGTTGAATGTCAGAAAATGAAAAACTTGGATATTTTCGTATTCTTTCTCAGTAAGGGACTCTCGGAGAAGTTGCAAGAACAGAATATTTTCTCCTGTTCAATTGTGAACATTCAGTTTTACTCATCAGTGTGAGGAATAAGAACCCCATGTGGACTCCACATCTCCTCCAAACCTTGCTGAGGTTTTTCCTCCCATCCCTACACAACTCTCTTTCCCCTTTCCCCATCCCTCCTGCTTCCCATTTAGTGGGTGCTGGCTCGGGGTGCAGAGGGAATTGTGCCACCCCTCTGGAAACACATCCTGAAAGAGTTCAGCCACAGCTGCAGGGTTTCTCCTCACTCAACCACTTCATAGAGGCACAGAACTCACTACATTTGTTCCCTTTCCATCTTTCCTGCTACTCCTCTGCCTTCAAGGTCCTCCCAATATTGCTCAGCGCTGAGGATTGGGAACACTGAGCAGCTGTGGTGATGCCTTCTGATCTTTCAAGGTAACTGCACTGAAATGCTAAAAAATAAACATGAAAACGTCCTCTCAGTCATTTCTGCATCAGATAAAAATTACAAATTAAATGTCRACCATAATATTAAGACTAAAAGAAGCTGATATGAAGTATCAGCAAATATTCATAACAGAAGCTACTACAATTAAATATAAAATCATCTATATATAATGTACTCCTTTCTCCTGCAATGTTTATTTGTGTATACACACATATAGAAATATATACATGAACCTGTAAGGAGATTGTAATACAAATGAGCTGCTAAACCCCAGAGTTCTCTGCAGGCAAATTCTGATCCCAACACAAAATTATCATCTGTCAAGTTTCCCAAATCTTCACAAAACACAAAAACTTCCAGCACATGACAGGCTGCATATGGAACAAATTATATTTGGGATTAAATCTTATAGATCATATTTGAAGGATCTTCTCCTCATTGTCATTCTTCATGACCAAGGCCATCTGCCTGACAGGGAGTGGGAGGATAGAAATTCTTCACTTATTTTAAAGCTTGTCAATGCCAACCAAGAACGTTATTTGTAAAATCTATATTGCCTTCAGATCTACCTCCAATCCCCGAGGCAGGAGCTCGGAGGGTGCTGCCATTCCTATTTAGAGAGGATGCTCTTTGCAGCAGGGAAAGATTATTCACCCCACGGAGCACGTGCAGGGCACGGAGCCACCATCCCATTCCACTGCCAAATGCTCCCACAGCGAAGACACCATTTTCATTCCCCAGGAAAATGTGGTAATTGAGTTACTCTTACAGGACCTCAAGTTCTGATCAGTTTTTGTGGCCATCACATGACTATGGGACATATTATTTGCTTTTTCATCAACAAGGAAAATGCACTTTTGAAGGACAGAGCAAAGTAAGCCAGCACAACCCCCAGCAAAGTTGCACGAACACGCCTGCTCCCAAAAGCATCTTTGCTCAACCCTGATGTTAAGACACGAGCAAGAASTCAAAGGCACCTGGAAGCATTTGCCAAAACCATCCAGTTCAATGTACATAGAAATGCTGGGGTTGGCAAAGGCTCTGTGCTGAAGCCATTCGTGACCTGGCAACACCACAGATCCCCCACTTGGTCCTTCAGCCTCTCTTTGAGGTCTTTGGTGCTGGTAAATCAAAGCTCTGAGTCTGGACTGAAGGAGCATTTGCCAGATCAGCACTGCAATTGCTGCTCTTGGGAGGAGTTTGGGAAAACACTGACATCAACACCCAGCTCAGCCCTCTCTGGTTCTTCGCTTCAGAGCTTTGCAGAGGGGACTAAACTCTCCTTTCCACACTGGTGCTGGTCACATTCTAATAATACTGTGTTTTATTGTGAAAGAAAGAGGAATAAATCTCAGCTTTATGGCAGCAGGAGCAGCTGTGGGCTGGAATCCCCAGCCCAAACCAGCCCCTTTGGACTGGGTCCCAGAGAGTGCTGGGCCAGCACCGGCCCAAACCTCTGCCCCAGGGCTGGTCGAAGCCAACTGGTGCTGGCTGGAGATCACGTGCTGCTCCAAAGGGGAGGGAAAGCATTTTTGTAGCTCTAGCTCAGATTTTTTCCTTTTCAGGATGGCTGCTCCCTCATCCAGCTCCCTCACTTCCTCATGCCTGCAAGTTCTGTGTTTATTTTTCCCTTGTATAATTTTTAACCTCGACAAATAAAAGGGTTGACATTCACTAAACGCAAGGTCTAAGTGCTACCAGATTGCTTCTGCATAGCACAGCTCCCTGCATCCTCAATAAAACCCAGCTCAGGGATAATTTGTTCTGGTTCAGGCAGGGGAGGATCCTGTAGCTGTGTTTTCAGCACTGTCATGGTTTCTCTGCTGTCAGTAGAGCTCGGAGGAGATTTCTTACTCTGAGAGCTACAGAAAGGCTCTTCAACCAAAACACAAGGAGTTATGTTTTCAGTGAACTTCTGCACGATACATAATCAAAACAGATGATCATTGCCAACACTGAGGGCTCCGTGCTGACTATTTTCACAAATTAGGAAGGAAGAAGTGTTAGCCCTAACACATAAGTCCCCCTCTGACTGAATAGTTGTTCATTGGAATAAAATTTTCAAGGAATGCTGCGCTCGGTGTCAGTCTGCAATGGCTATTCTGGTGTCTCAGCACCCATGTGAGACATAAGGYTTCTTTCACACATTTGTCAGGGGCCACTAAAGCTAATCCAGCATTTCTGCAGCTCCCTACCCCCAGCCAGCCAGTTGCCAAGCGAGGGAACAAACAGACATTTTCCAGTTTATTCCTAAAGATCCAGTAAGGTGCTTTCCAAGACCGACCTCAAAGCAGCGAGTTCCTCTCTGGATGGCAAAAAAATGCCAAGCAGTTTTCAGAGACAAGAACCTTCACCAACAGCTCACTTGTTTCCTGAAGTTTGGATCACAAACCTTCAAGTCAGGCAGGAAAGACTGGAGGTTTTTATACACACAGGCCCCAAATCACCAGGAGCTTGACAGATTAGCCCTGGCACCTTCATCTCCACCCAGCAATGTGAAGAATGCAGCTGGAGGTGCTAGAACTGCAGCAGGAACTGGAGAGAGGAATCACACTCAGGTGTTGACACATTAAGTACCACACTTCATCTTGAARGATGAACGCAGAGTCTGCAAGGAGAAGGACAGGATATTCCATCTCCAGCAGCAGCAGCGTGGGAGGGGAGGAAGATGTGAGTGGCACAGACTGTTTGCTGGAGACACCTGGCAAGGTCTGGCTTCCCTAAGAGCACRTTTTTATGGCTGGCCCTGCTGGCAGCCTCACCATTTTCCTTCTGACTGCTCTCAAACACAGGTACTTACAGCTTGCCTTCCCCGAGACACCACCACTGCAGTCAGGACTCTTGCTCAGTGAAGAACAGGCTGCCCAGAAAATGAAAAGTGAAATTATTTAACTTCTGGGCTGGGTTCCTCCAGGACTAATGACTTCCATGTGGCACTTGGACACAGTACCTGTAARGCCTCCTTGATAGGGGTACTTAGCATATTTACCTCTTGTCTTCTTAAGTCAACAACCCAAATTGAAAATATTTTTGAACTGCAACTCATTTCAAAGTATGAAGCCTTATTTTTTAAGTAAAATAATCTATGTTTTTAGTATAATTTCCTGCTACTGCAAGCAGCACAGAACTTCGCTGTGTCCTAAAAGAAAGAGAAGTGAGATGATACAGAACAGACTCTCCGAAGAGTTCAGYGCAGATGAGCTCCTCAGGGGTGTCACAGTGCCTTCACCTGCTCCCTCTGAGAAACCAAACACCTCATGGCCACAGCAAGTCCAGAGGAAATCAAACCTGGATACAGAAAAATGTCAAGGGGAAAAAGCTCAAGAGGCCAGGTTGGTTCCCTAAAGCTTACTGGGGAAGCCACGCTGAACAACAAAACTCCTGAAGCATCAACATGCTAATGTGAATGTGAATTGGATGATCCAGGAGCATGGATCACACCTCCCCGGGACTGTGTGCTCATCAGGAGTCATCCAGCCAAGAGGAGCCAAGAGGATGTGCCTGAAGCTCAGCCCTGCAAGTGCCAGCACCTTCAACAATGCTGTTCTGAACCAAACCCAACTGTTTGGCACCAAACGTTTGTGCTTCCACACATCCAGCACAGCCCAGGAGCTAAGTCCTGGGAATATCTTGAAGTGAACTACAGCTGCTTTTGACTGAATTTAATTTCTTAACTGAATTTGACTGAATATAATTTCCTAACTGCAAAGCCCTGCCAGAAGAGGTGACCTTCCAGTGGTAACTCACTCTGGCTAACAGAAATTCCAAAAGCTCCCACCAAACTGGGAAGCATCGTTTAGATGATCCTTGTCTAAACCCTTTTCCCCTGTACTGGAGTGTCTCAAGCACCAAGCAGTGAGTGAACASAGTTCCAGAGAACTCCAGTTCAAACAGAAGTGAAGAACAGACAGCTCCCCCAGCCTCCCGCCCCAAACTTGCCTAGTTTGTGTTTTTTATATTTATAACCAAATAACCAACTGGCACATCGGAATGATCTCACCACAGCTCCCATACTGCAAAGGAACAATCTCTGGCTCTAGGTTACCACAGCTGGACAAAAGCTCCCCCAAGGCCAGGTCAGTGAGCCTGGGCACAATAACTGCACTCTCAGTCAGCAGTTCTGGACTGCCAGCAGCATTTTACATCCCAGACCTTACCTGAGGCTCTCCCTCAAGTCCCTCAGCACTTTAAACAACCACTGTACAGCTCAAGATGCTCCAAATACCTGGGAGACTTCTGCCCTCACACACAGGGTTTTTTTTCCACAGAATTTATGACATTATCCATCTGTTTGCATCCTTCTAAAGCAGTGAGAYTCCCTCCTCTGCAGAGCACTCGGGCTGTGCTGGCAGAGAGCACAACACCCGCCCCGACGTTTATCCCAAGGTCCTCTGGAAGTACTTGGGATTGATGAGACTCCCCAGCACCTCAATCTTCCCAGCTCACACAACAGACTCCGAGAGCCTTCAGAAGGAACAAGGCAAAATAGATGGAGTGCAAAAAGAACACAAGAGTTGAGCTACTCTAAATATTAAGCAAGGCACAAATTTTAATAACTTCGCTGTATTAAAAGATATGCACCAATGTCACCCCACCCCCACAATTCATCAAGGCATTTCACTCCCTTGGGCTCTTGTGACTAAGTATAATATTTCATTAAATATCCTGTTCATACTGGCTTATGTACTAGGGAACACTAATTTTAGAAAACTGATTAGCTAGTTCTTTCTAACCGAATGTTATTGTAGCTAAGGTCAGATTTTGCACTGAAACTATGGCAACAAAGCCACAGTATTCTTTTGTCTACAAGGTTGGGACCAGGTTTATTAACAGAACTGCTCTACTTAATAGCTCAGAACTGCTTTCTGGCAATCCCTTCCTCGATTCTACCTGAAATACCCTGAGCCTTCCACAGRGGAAAAGGCTCAGCCCTGCAAGAGTTGAGAAAAATTAAATGTTCAAAACAGCATTTTGCTTATTTCTTCAACTTTAGAGCACGGTCAACCACCCTTGACCTGCACAGAACTCGTCAGGACAGACCTGCCAACCACATTTGCAGATGGACAAAGTGCACGGATCAAACTTCTCCCCAGGAGTTCAAACAAATCCCCCCTCCTTCTTCTGCAGTACCCGGACCAACAGACTGGGTTTCACACAGCACTCCAGTTATGCATTTTAATGGCACTTTCTGTTTCAAAGGGGCTTTGCTCTGCCTTCATCTCCATGCAAAATATCCCAGATGAAAGCACTTGGAACCCAGAAGCTGGCAGAGAGCTGTTTGGCCACAGGACTCYGGGCACAGAGCAGCAGGAAAACACAGCCCAGCAAATCCCTCCAGCCTGTGCCTCCCAGAGCCAGCTCCTCCTCACTGTGCACAACTCTGTCACGCCGAGTGGAACAGACCCTCTTGAGCTGTGTCACACAGACCCTTCCCCTGGCCTTGGTACCCCACCACCAGGGCACAAAAAATATGTTAAACCACCTTGATTAAACCAATCATTATTTAGCCATTTATTCACTATTTCTGCTAAGCACATCAACACAGAACGACAGAATGGTTTGGGGTGGAAGGGCCTTAAAGCCCATCCAGTTCCACCCGTGCCATGGGCAGGGACACCTTCCACTATCCCAGGCTGCTCCAAGCCCCATCCAACCTGGCCTTGGACACTGCCAGGGATCCAGGGGCAGCCACAGCTTCTCTGGGCAACAAAGCACCACAGAGTCTTTGGGATATCCTGGTACTTCATCCCAAATACTTACTGACTGCACCACAAACCTGTCTGGCTTCACAGGCCAGTAAGGAACCACTGCAACAGATGTGGGAAATGAAACAAAAACAGCTTCCAATTCACTCTCCAGGATAGGAAAACCAACCAACCACAGCACCACTGATTCCTTTGATTCCTGCATCCCCCCCGATGAGGGCTCCTCTCACAGGGTGTCCTCAGCCTCAGCAGATACGAAGCTCACTTGTCTGCATGAAACAGCAACACTTCCAACCTCCCAGGGCTTTCTAAATACCGAAGTGCTGCAGTGACAATCGTCCCCAACATCTGCTTGCACGTAGGCTGCAGTGGGCTAAAGTTTCATAATCTGGAGACAGGATTCAGGATTTCTTCATCCTATAAAGGGCAGCAAATTCAAATGTGTACAAGAAGTTGGCAGTTTTCTAGTGCAGTTCTATAAATACTGAAAGATTCCTCATCAAGGCAGCAAAATGTATTTTAGATTTAACTATATCCTAATTCAGCAAGATTGAAAGATTTTTTTTTACTCAAAATGCTCAGTGCTTCGATTTTGAATAAAACAAAAATACAGACACAGACTGTATTTTTATCATTTTTGTCTTCCTCAATAACAACCTAAATTTTTTTTTTTTTTTTATTTTGCACTAAATCATCATATTAGTAGTGTTTTTGAAAAGGGGGTAAGAGGCATCATTTTTCTCTTTTTATGGTGTTTGGCTGTAAAACAGAGAAGCTGGTAAGTGGGTATTTACTATTGTGCTCCACTTTCTACTTCTGGTATTCAGCACAGGCATTTTAATCTGTCTTGGACATCTCAAAACTGGAAAGGAGTTCCTATTTCAAGTGATGGATTTCCCTCCAAGAAGGCTTTGGCCTTAGCACTCAGGCACTCCCCAAAGTTCTGCTTCCTGCATGAAAAATAAATCCTGCTATTTGAACTGCTAATATCAGAGTGAAAAAAAGAAGTCATATTCAGACATTAGTTTAAATATTCCTTAAAGGAATCCAGGCACCTTAATAATTAATGTACCCAAGCATTTCAGCAGCATTAGAAACTCCATGTTCAAAAAGAAAAGGAGTCCAACCTTGGCTGTGCAGCTCAGGTTATCCCATCCTCTTCTCCATCATTCCAGGTGTATGAGCTCAACCCTCTGCAAAACACCCACTCCAACCCATCTGATCTGTGCAGAGTCCAACCATTCTGATTATTTCACAGAGCTGACCTGGAGAAGAGTGCATGGAGAGCACATGGAGAGCACCAGGACTCCAGGCTGCCCACTCACTGGAAGCTGAACACAGGAACCTCAAGGCTGATCCCACAGAAAGTGCGTGATGAACGCAGGGGATGGATGGCACTGAACCACCCCACAGCCTACAAAGGGCACTCTACATGCTGCTCATATTCTTCCAAAACTAACAGGCAGAGGGATCTGGGTGTTTTAGTTCGTTTTTTGATTTTCAGAAGCCTTTGGGAAAACTATGTATGTGACTCTTCAACTGAAAGAATCCCTTAATCTCAGCCCAAAAGCCTGCCTGGCTAAATAAGGGTAAACAATGTGTATGTGTGCAAGAGAACTCCAGAGCCTCCATCAGACCTCCATGAATCACAGATTTCCTTCATATTTTTCCTTCATATGGAGTTTCCCTCATGTAACACAAAGCAGGAATGTGGAGGCTTCACATCACTGATGGCAGAGCTCTGAAGGACAAAACACAAAACATTTCTGCTGGGGAGAAGCACATTGACTTTCACTGGTGCTGAGCACAGGGATAACTCAAGAATATCCATTAAAYTGTGACTGGATATCGGGAGAAATTCTTCCTGTGRSGGTGGKGAGGCCCTGGCACAGGYTGCCCAGAGAAGCTGTGGCTGCCYCATCCCTGGAAGTGTCCAAGGCCAGGCTGGACAGRGCTTGGAGCAAACTGGGATAGTGGAAGGGGGCAGGGGGTGGGACTGGATGGGATTTAATCCTTCCAACCCAAACCATTCCACGATTCATACTAAATACATTTTTTATACCCACATATTTACACATTGAAGCTGCCCAGGGGGTTCCTCCACCTGAGGATGAACCTGCAGCCCCAAGGCTGAGCCCCCCAGTGCTGGCCCCAGCCCCGCAGAGGCACCAGGCACAGGAGCAGAGTATGGATTAGGATCAAAAGAACAAACAGAATTTGAACTGCTCCTCTTCTGCTTCGCCATGAGGGTATTTTAAGTCTAAGATATGGGTTCATTCCTTGAACATCTTGCCAAAAAAAGAGTGTTGCCCAGCAACTACTAAAACAATGTTCTGGAAGGAGGGAGCTGCTGGACAAATTAACCCAGTACGTGCCCTTTTTCCCRGAGTTTCAAGCAGCTCTTGCAGAGCTGCTGGATGCCTGGCAGACAGCTCTGCATCCCAAATAAAGAGCTGTAAGGMATTTCCTGAGAAGGCTGTCAGACAGACTGTTTTGCTGTAGTAGCAGTGTCTTGCATTAAACAAACACAYTTGGCTTCGCACGGGGCTGCGCTCCAGGACAAATGAACACAAATAAACCCCTGCAAAAGCACAGTCAAACTCACTAATAGGGCACGAAACCAGCAGCCCCGGGCTCTGCTGCAGCTCCCCCACCACGGGCAGGTCTCCCTGTGTGCAGAACAGGGATCTCTCTGGGCAGCGCAGTGGGAATGGTTTTCCAGCGAAACGTGGGGCTTTGGCCCAGCTGAGGGYCAGCCCCAGGTCACGCTTCCCACATCGATCCACGCGCGTTCAAAGGAAACTCACGCACAGCCACTCTTCAGCCACACAGTCACACCCRAGGATGGCAATTAGAGCCGTGGTTCCGGCTTTATAAAAACATTCAATGTCTTTTCTGCTCAAAGAAGTGCAGATAACTAAGGAGCTGTCGCACTCTCTCTTTTCCTGGAGACTTGTACAAGTAGGATTTCTTCCAGGAATCTCATCTGTACACAGTACATTTACAAAAGTTCAGTAAAAAAAAACTCCTTTGCAAGAATTTTCAGACTAACTTTTTAAAAAAGAAACACCCTAATGAATGTACTCTTCAGTCTTCACGTTTTGCAAGGCAGTTTTAGAGGGCTTTTGAATTGTTTGGAGCTGAAAGCATGAAGGGCCAGAGAAACACCGTACTTGAAAAAAACCAAACACACCCAAACCACCATATTTAAAGTGGACACAGAAAGACAGAATAAAAAAAAAATAATCCACTGAAATCTCACAGGCCATAATTACCATCTAACCTCAAACCACTAACCTCAGGTGCTATGAAATCCTGATTGGGATAGGGGAAAGTAAGGAAAAGAATCAGCCTTCACACCTTCACGTGATCAAACGAGTATGTTAATGACCTAGAGGCACCCCAGCATTTAACATGTGAAATAACTCCAGGTAAACACTCCCAGGAACTGGAGGATGCTGCACTGACTTCCTCTGGAGCTCTTTCCAACTCCAGCACTTCACTTTTTTCCATCTAATAACCCTGGAATTCTTTTTTCTTTTTTTTTCAACATCTCATTTACACTTTTACTCCACACTCCAACCCTGCACACCACCCCCTCTGACTCTCAGCTGCCTCTTGCACTTCACCCCTTCCAGGGCTCCCCCACCACCACATCCATCTGTCAGCCTGCTTTTTCCACAACTTTTGTCAACAAAGCCGGTGCTGGCGTCCTCAGGTTCCCTCTGCTCATTCCCTCCCTGCACACTAAAAGGCTCTACCACCCCCAGCTCTGACTGCAGCCCTGCAAACCCCYCTGTCCCCCCAGCCACACACCCAGCTTCCCCCACTCCACCTGCCCCAGGACAGCCCCAAGGCAGCCTTTTCTCCAGCAGTGATGTAGGAGCACACAAACCCCGCCTCTGTTTCAGCTGGGAAGTGGCTGGTTTTGGGAACACATTCCTCAGGCAGGGCTGTTTTCACACCACGGGCAGGTTAGCAGCCTTTGCTGACAGCAAATACTCACACTGAAGCACTCCTGTCAGCTCCCTCTCTCCAGGCACGGGGATGGTGCACACACTCCCCACTTTGTGCACAGCAGCTCTGCTCTATCCCRAAGGTCTAAAGTAGAAGGAAAAACCCCCAGCCCTCTACACCAGGGTCCTGCTGCTGCCACGAGATGCAGSTGATTAAATGCAGCCTTGGCAACATGACTTTTTACAACCTGAAACACCTGTGGTTATTAAAAGAAAGCAGGATGGACTCATTCTGCCACTGGATACAGAGGCTCGAGTTTCACACTGAATTTTCTTGGAGTCATGTATGCATATCTAAGCAGTCAATCTTGCTTCTAGAGAGCTCTCCTCGCTTTGATTAAGCATGAAATTTATATTTGCAACTGTTTTACATCTGCCCACAGAAGATAGATCTGCTCTGAGAAGCACAGATTGACAGTTCTTAGAAATACTACCAAAAGTAAGATCCCCAAGCCTGGCTGAAGGTCACAGGCTCAGTGTCTCTCCCAGGAGGGGACTTCAGAGGGGAATGCCCTGCCTCCGGACACCTTGGAGCACAGGGACATAAAACAGGTCACAGAACCACAGAAGTGTTTCTGCAGTCCTCTGKAAGGGCATCATGCAAGTCTCTTCCATTTGATCCATTTTGTTCTTGCTCCAAGGAGATTTTTAAACGTTCCTTCTTAGCTCCCAGTGCCTGATCCCACTTCTCAGGCCTCCAGCTGCTGGGATGAGCAGGATGATTCACAGGATGGTTTGGGTTGTGAGGGACATTAAAGCCCATCCCATTCCACCCCCTGCCGTGGCCAGGGACACCTCCCACTAGCCCAGGTTGCTCCAAGCCCCATCCAACTTATTCATAAAAATGGGGTATTTTCCATTTCTGGGGAAGATGGGGTGATAAACTTCCTTATTACTTCTTCTGAACATACTTATTGTGGAAAGCATTTTATCTTAGACTACACTTACAAAGTATGTGTATAAATAACAGAAAAGCCTGCTAAAATTTTATGACTTTTGTTGCCATTTACCATTAAGCATAAACTACCCCATGAAAGCTTTACTGAAGTAACTACAAAGGTTGGAAAAGGTTCACACCATTCTTTCTGCCTGTATAAATTATAAGTAATATGAGAACATTTRCAATGTCTAACCACGGTGTTTCATGTCAGACAAATGTCTCTCTGTACTTGCAGTTCCTAAACTGCGCTAGCAAGAATTGCCTTTTTCTCATTCTTTTCTCCTCTCTCTCCCTCTCCCTCCGCCTCCTTCTGCACCCAGCAGTCTCAGTCAAATCTGGCTTTATTCTTTCAYATGATTTTAACATCAAGAAATGCCTGGAGTCAAGGCTCTGCTTCACGTAACAACATTGTTCTTTTCTGGAGASCTTAACACTGAATGCTGAAACTTCCCCAGGTTGCCTCTTTAGTGTTTCAATTATCAGCTCTTCAGTTTTCCAGGAAAAAGGAAGAAAAACCAACAAGAGCTMACAGACTTCAGCAATATTTTAAAAAGAGAGAGTTTCATTATATGAAACATCATGTCATGGCAAAAAAACCCCAAACCACCCAAATAACAGCAAGCAAAACTACAGAAGGTCCACGATTTTCTAGGGCAATCGCCTGCAGTTCTGGCCAAAGCTGAATAGAATTATGATRATTCTGAGGCCCTGACAAAGGCAAAGCATAACCAAGGAAACCAGGTTCATCCAAAGAAACAAGACACACACTTGCTGCTCCATCTGAAACAACAAAATCTAGATAAAAACTTTAGAATATTTGGCTGASTTGTCCTTTGGGCAAAAGATGCAACCCAGGGGTGAGAAAAAGAATTCAAGATCTTTGCAAACAAAATCCCAGTTAGTGCTTCTCTTCCTGTCTGAGGCTTTTCTTAAACAAGTCAGCCCTTGCCAAACTGTGCAGAGCAGCAGCAYGAATTTCTTATCACTGAGCATAAGTTTCCTGGCAGAAGGAAAGCAAAGCCCAGCATAGGTAATATCAAATTAGGTCAGACAACAATAGTTGTGGCAAACATTTGCTCCTTCTCGTTTTCCTCTTCTCTGAGACAGGTTTAGTTCTGGGTAATTAAAAAGAAYGTGTGATAGAATGGACAAGATGAAATTAAATTGCCAGGGATTCTGGAAGTTTGGACAGATCTGAAAGGCAACCTCAGCTGACAACCCCATCTCATCAGAGCATTTTCTTCTCTRGGTTTGGCTGGGGCAGAGTTAATTTTCTTTGTTCTTTGCAGCAGCTGGTAGAGCTACATGTTGGATTTGTGCTGGAAACTGTTGATAACACAGGGATGTTTYAGTTACTGCTGAGCAGGGCTCRCACAGCCACATCTCTCTGCTCCTCACCCCACCTGTGAGGGCTGGGGGGCACAGCCAAGGCCAGGGATATCCCAGGCCATAGGGCACCATGCCAGGATACAGAGCTGGGGGCATTGGGAGTGATGGCATTTGTCTTGACCCAACACCTGCCTGCCCGTGGGAAATGGGGAATGAATTCCTTGTTTTGCTTTACTTGTGTGTGAAGCTTTTCCTTTATCTACTAAACTGTCTTTGTCTCAATGCAGTTTTCTCACTCTCTCTCTCCCAATTCGCTCCTCCACCCCACCAGGTGGGGCTGAGTTAAACCACCACAGTCCCACAGATATTCCACRCAAAGACATTTTTCCTCATGAGTTGTCCTTCATGGAAGGAGATGACAATAAAATATGCTATAGAAAGCAGGGAGGTCAGAAATTGTTACACGTGGCTGCACAAAACCAAGAATCATTTCTAACCAGGAGGGTAAGGAGCTGTCTGACCAACTTACCTCTGAATTTTTTGGGTGGGTTGTTAAGATCACCTGCTTCTGGCTGTACAACACACCGATCATCCACAAGGCTGCAAAGAAATGAGCAGGAAAGTGAGGCTCTGTCCCCCTGCAGTCCCTTGCACCCTTGTCAACAAACCCAAAGTCGTTCACTYGCAAGATTTCATCCGAGTGGCCACTTCAGCAGAAGACATTCCCCAAATGCCAACTTATGCCAGATCTTTCTACGAAGCATGCAGCTCGTTTTTACTGTTGCCCAGAGCTATGCTCCTGGGAGGTGGGACAATAAATAAGTCATTGCTCCTGTGTTCTGCATCATCTTTATGGCCCCTGCTCGAGGTGCAGGCAGAACAGCCCATATTCTAGTGAGGTGACAGACAGCCTCAGGACAGTTCCTGCCTCTTGGACAGATTTCAGTCACGCTGCAAATGTGTTTATATGAACAGAAAACAGGGAAATATGACAACTATGCAAACTGGACACTGACCCTGTGACCCCTCAAGTATTAAGAAATGGCAGAAACAGTCAGTGCCACAATAAAAAATGACTCCTGAGAGAAAGGAAGGCACAAACCCTCCTGCTCACCAGGTGAGTCAAGGGATTGAGTCAACCTCCTCCTGTTCCACCAGGAAGGGAGTGAGTTGGACAAATGAAGCCAAGAGATTCTAATAGGGAATGCCAGGACAGAGCTTTCTGTCCCTGCAAAACCCCCACAGAGCCAATTGAAATCCCACAGAATAAAGGGAACAGTTAAGAARCAGCTGTTCCCACTGCTCTGCCTGGGCAGGCCTTGGATCAAGGTGGAATTGCACTTTCACCAAACACCATTCCAAACTGGAACACTGCAACCAAACACTTTGGGGTTTGATTCGATCCCAAACGACTCAATTTGGCCCCTTAAAACCAATCTGTCAAAGAGGCTTTCTACACAAACGTAGAAAGTAAAAACTCCAAGGTCAAAGGTTTGACAGGTCCATTCTCATGCAGAATCAGCTTGAGAAAGACTGAGACCTAGAATATGAGAGTTGTTCCTTGCAGAGGCTGATCACATGCAGGGAGCATCTTGAGACAACAATTAGAGAAAATAAGGAAGTGCATGAAAATTTAGAGATCAGAGAAACTAAGTGGGCTCAACAGTTCTATGCATCTAAAATTTGCATATGCAAACATTCAGAGTAAATTGCTTTTTCCCCATGGATTTTCTCCCTACTCAGTATTATATATACATATAGGTGCTCCAACATGAATGGTATTGATATTGGAGCTGAAGCACCTGCTACTGGTGAACGAGGGCCAAAAATATCAAGGAAATGGGTTACTCTGATCACCCCACACAGATAATCTCAGTGCAATATATCCCTCTCATCTGAGATTGAGTTGAAAGTAAAGAGGAACTTCCCAAACTACCAAGAGAAAAATTTTACAGGGTGAAAAACACAGAAGGGGATAYGTTGTACACCAGTAATCATCATGATGACAGCACTGAGTTTGGGAAACAGCAAGAGTAAAGTCCTGATTAAGCAACAGTCATGTCATAGGAATATTAACTAGGAACACTCTCCAGAGATTTAGGTCAGCATTAGAATGTATAGTGGCATCTGCTCCTCAACCTCCAGTAACCACATAACAAGTCATTACACATYGTTATGACATGAGACTGTCAGAACTCCACATGCTCTGAAGGACAATTACACCAAATCTTCCCTTTGCTGCTTTAATTTTCTCCAGGACAAAGACTAAATTAAATATGGGACAAAACTAATTCGATTACGAAGGCTTATTAAGATGAGAATGCATTTCATGTTTCACATAGCAATTAGGATTTCTGGCTCAAATTAGGCTCAGAAGATATGTGGCCATTATACAATGCAGTTACCTTAAAACAGCACTAACCAAATCAACCAGGAGGCTTGAACACTGAGGGGTCTTCAGGCCTGCCACGAGAACATCTCATCAAGCCTAGGAAATACACGTGCTGGGGGCCTGCAATGTCCAAAGGACTACCCATGGTGAAAAATATCTGCTCAGCAATGCCATCAGAAGCCACAGCCACTGCATACTGTTCATCATGCACCGTTTGGGATTCCACAGAACATAACAACTTTCTACTTGGTCTGGAATTATTTACTGCCAAACTCGCTCCAGGACTAGGAAGAAAAACAATAGCCAGCTGTATAGTATAATTCATGTTGCCAGTGTCCAGCAGATAGTATTTGGCCCGTTCCACAGCTGATCCAGGGCTGCAGAGTGCACGGGTCATATTTGACCAGGACCTGGGAAATTTGTCAAATACATTTGCCAAATACTATTCGACCAACCCTACTTACTACATCCCTTGCTTTTATCATACCTTCTTTCCTTTCTGGCAGCATCCCATATTTTCTTCTCTTTCCTATAATAGATCATGGTGCATCTTCAGTGTCTGCTTCCTTCTCTGCCCCCTTATTTTCCAGAATCCTAATAGCTAGAGGACTAAACCTACAAGTTAGTTTGGAGTCACTGGGATGAGATCGCAGCCCATCGTTTCCTGCCGAGGCACTTACCAGGATGCTGTCTCTGTACCCTGCTTGGGAGCTCCATTTATCAGATGCATCTGGACAGCAGGCAGCAAAAAATGTGCTGTGCCTGTACCCACCCTGAGGCCCTTACGGCTACTGGAAATGAGAAAGAGCAGGTTGTGCGTGTGCCCCTCCCCACAGCGTCCCACAGCCGCGTGTCCCACGCCCTCAGCTCCTCACAGCTTTGGGACAAGGGGGCACACGTGCTCTCGGAGCTTCTCGCCCAGCCCCTGCAAGGTCTGCTCCCCAGGCAGTGCCCAGCTGCTCTGCCAGCTCCTGGTGTTTGGAGAGGCTCCTCCTCGGCAGGAGCAAACGTTCCCTGACCCTGCTCAGAGCTGTGCTCCAAATCCATGGCTTTGCTACGCCAGCTCTTCCTTTTCCCTCGTGAAAAGCTACTTTTTTGGTTAATGGAGTAGCATTCACTTCTCCCTGCTCCAGAGCACCTGCTCCGTGTCCTTGTGGAAGGCAGCACAAGGGAGCTCTGTGGGAAGCACAGCAGGGGCAGGAGGCGGCACAGCACAGCTCCCACCACAGCTCCAGAGCTCTGCCTTTGGCAAAGCAGAAGGGTCAAAACTTGTTCTCCTTTGACTGGAGAAGAACAATTTTGTTGGTAGGAGAAACCTCAAATTAAACCTCAATTTTAAGGCAAAACTAGTCATAGAGGTGAGTTAGTGGTATTTAAACCATTTGGCTTGGGGATTCTATTTCTTAAACACATATTTTTTTTAAACTACTTGCATTGCCTATGCTACATCCTTTTGTGCAGTCAGCAGAGTGCACTGGGGTCTGTTCATCCCTGACTGGGGGAAGGGGCAGGGAGGGACAGGACGGGACACACGGATGGACACGGGACAGACAACAACATGAAAATCATTTGATTGCTTTCATTCCCTCTACCCACACCTTCACTTGACAAGGTTCTTCCTCCCACCAAGGACATAAAACCACACCACAGCCATTGATACGCTCTCCAGCCTCCCGACATCTACCCTGCCGTGGTAACTTTAGGCCATTTTTACATTTAGGACCAAATCTATACATAAAGCTGCCTTGCTTCACCCAGTATTCCCCAGGATCAGGCTCAGGAGAGCTAGCTGAGCTCTGCTAGTCCTTCTTATGGTGTTTTTAACACAAGAGAACAGCTGCTCTTACCCCAAAGTGCTAATAAATCCATTTGTTGAGCCCTCTGCATAGAGAGAACAAATATCTCCAATATGAAGGAAGCTCGACATCTTGTCAGTCATCTCTGGCTTACTGCCCCTAGGAGAGAGAAGAAAGAAGAAAGCACAACATTAATCAGGCAGAACTCCTTGGTGTAGCTACCAGAGGTTACAACAACAGGACCCTTTGCCTTTGATTGTTCGTTTGTTCGAAAAACTGAACAAGTTCTTGCAGGGGAATTTCAGGTATCAAAGAAAACCCAGCGCACCACAGTGCTCGCTTGGAAAAATAAACTAGGGAGAAACAAGCAGCTACTGGCATCCCATTCCATGTGGGACTGCTTCACAGGCAGGCACTCATCCCAGAGGATGCTCAGTCATTCCAGCCCGGCTGTACCAACCCGTTCCATCCCACCCGCGAGAGGGAAAGGGGGAAGAGGGGACTGCTCCAGTTTAAGGCATATTTTTATCCAAATCACAACACATCTCTTTGCCAGATCCTTTGTCTGAATGCAAGGTATGTTGAAGCATCTTTTAAAGGTTCTCAGTTGTGCTGGAATGGTGCTTCTGGGAAATGTGAAGCAGAATATCGATCTGATTCATGCCAACATTTTTTGGTCACATCAATATTCCCACATGACACCGGCAGCCTCCTGCTTACACCTGCAGGCCCAAAACCAGTATTAGGTGAAGACCCGCTCAATATGCCTGACAACAGCTTTTGCATGTAAAAACATTAAGATTTTTCAGAGCAAAATGCTTTATCAGGAAGCCAAATCCCTGTGAAATCAGCAATACTTCAATCCTGGGTTTAAAATAGATGGCCTAAATGTAACACTAAGCAGACAGACATGAGTGTTGTCAACTTCCACTGTATTAAGAACTTTATTTTCTCTAAAGCCCCAAATCCTGCCCAAGCGACACAGGACCCACCTGTCATTTAAATAAATACAGAAAAATGAGTTTCAATCTGTCACAGCTACAAAGAGACAACACGAGCCTGGATAAAAACCCCAACTGAACAGATTTTCAAAGACACCATTTCCAAGCCCTGGTTTCCTGGAGATCCTCCCAAGCCCTGCTTTTTGATCACCGAGTTCAAAAGGCCCAAAGAGCTCCTGTGCTTGAGGTTTCAGACAGCAGGAGCTCCGAGGCTCTTCCAAGCTGCTCCTCCTGGCAGGTCTGAGCCCTGCAGCCAGCACTGCCCAGGGCCACGCTCCCACACAAGGGAAAAAAGAAAACACTTCCACCCTCTCCATCGCACCCAAAGTGCTTCTGAAGGGTCTAAGAGCAGGACAACTGAGAAGCAGGAAATTCTGATTATTACAGAGCACAGCCCTGACACCGTACAGGGATAAATATTCCCTTTCCCTGGACATTATCTTGTTTACCAAAAGCATAAGGATCAGTTTGTTAAGCAAGGCTGGAGCTCAACAAGGACAGATTCATGGAGATCTAAAAGGCGATTTTGCAGCTATGAAAGGGCAACAAAGACCTGAAGTTAGACTTTTCTTCTGAAAAGCTCCAACCAGCTCACCCTCCACACTCCCAAAGGATCTGTGCTGCTGGGAATAACAACAACAACTTCATTATTATCAAGTGAAAGCACATTATAGACATTCTATCCCTGTAAATCTGTGTCACTGCTACAATTAAAAACAAATTCAGGAAAACCAAGAGATAGCAGGCCAGGCTGATATGCAGGTAAAGGGGTCTCAGCTCCTCTGGAAGCAAATCTGGGTGCACACAAAAACCAACCATTTGGCTCCAGGTTGCTTGTTAAATGCCAAGGCCTTCAGCCACTGCATGTTACAGTCTGTTCCCATTCTTTCCTGATAACTGGACAGAAAAACATTGCTACCTATTTTAAGATATATGTCACAAAACATACAGAAATATGCAGAGTGACTGAATTAGCAGCACTGGAAATACAACTTTCCCCGTTTCCTGACTTGGATGTTAACTACCAACTTCAGACTAAAAAACTTTTCACCCCTCAAAAATAAGCTGAGCCCTGAATTAATACAGCCCATAGCAAAAGGTATCTAAGTCAACAAGAAATGTAGATACTTCTAAATTAACCCCTTCTACAACGGCATTAAGGTTTCTTTTTCAGGCTGTGAGGAGGATTACTCTTTCCTTTGGAAGAGGCAGATGTTCACCACAGCTGTTCCCCAGGGAATGTGAAGGTCAAAGTTATTGACTTTCATTAGAGATTTTTTTCTTGGCCAAAAAAAAAAAAAAATATCTCAGACCATTGACCAAAACCAGGCTCAGGGATAGACAAGCAAATTCCTGCATCACTTTCCAGGATACAGCCTCAATTTTCTTATGTGTTCTTCAGCGAGGAAGATCCCAACACACCTTGATCTTGTAACCCCAACATACCACGATAGTGCAAACCCCTAAAAAAAGCTCTTCTGCGATTTATTGACAATTCCACTAACAACATGTTTATCAACTTTACCTATAACCACCACGCAGTTCTGGGTAACAGAAAAACCACGTTAAGCCTGGCAGCAGTTCAGATACAACTGCATTTAATTGCTGGGCTGCTCACCAGATCCCTCTTAAAATTTTCCGGGCAAGTTTACAAAGTCATCCCTGCAGAGCTGGGGTTTGGGGTGCAGAGCGGAACCCCAGCCTCTCCTGCTCCCAACCACGAGAGCTGTCCTCATGCTTCCTGCTGCTCAYCAGCTTTGCTGGGGTTCAGCCTTACAAAGGGCTCATCTGGCCACAAGCACCTTGTTTCTGAAGGCTTCAGCAAGGATTAATCAGCATGTAAGTCCTCACTCCCCCTTCTCTTGTATTTTTGAGCACTGTTCCAACACTCATCAGTGTGATGTCACCTCCAGCACACCAGGAGATGCTGGGATGGAGATGCTTCCACCACCTTGGGAAGCGRGGAGCCAATTCCCACTGGGCTGAGCCTCTTAGAAAATACTGCTTTATCCTAAGGCTTCCTCACACTGTCTGTATCTCTTCTTTAATAACCACACAGCCAAAGTCAGTCCACCTGACATTTCTCCTTACAAATGCTGCTGCTCAGCTTGGCCAGTGCTCAGGAACACAGTGAACTGGCAGATGGAGGCAGGGACTCAGTGACCCCACAGGCCTCCCCACACACAAGGAAAGAGAATCATTTCTACACTGATTTAGCTTCAAAGCTGTTTTCAGTCTCCTCCCAAGGCACTAATGAAATCACTCCAGTTATTGGCATCAAACGCTAAATGATCAGCCACCACAAATGAGTATTTTCCACCTTTGAGGAGAACAACTGGGAAACGTGAGGCAAAAAGTAGAACTGGAAGGTTTTCAAGAGCCAAGTTCCCAGGTACCCACTTTGAAAACCTTTTTAAAAAAATGCTGTCAAACAACACCTGACCACACTAATCCTCCCAAAACCAGACCTCTGGGGGGGGTCATTTTTGATTATTTTCTTCAGCAGGAGAAGCCAGAAGTGGAGGCAGCAAAAATCTGTCAGCCTTGGCACATTCACCCCAAGCTCCCAGCACTGGGAGACCACAGGGACCGAGGGGAACAGGTTTGCTCCTGGACACGTCAGGCAGAGCATCCATGCATGTCCTCCTGGCCATGGAGGGGACACTCCCCTCTGCAAGGCACTGACCACAGACAGGAGATGACCACCAGGAGTCCCTGGAAGCACCGGACAGGAGGATTCCAGGAGAGTTCTCACGCCCTCCCCGTACCCGGCTCTCACGGTACAGACAGAGTCCCACTGCTCAAAAAGCAATTGTGCTCCACAGACAAATACAACCATTGCCCCACAATTTATTTATTTTAGATATGCCAGTGCCAAGAGCAATCGATTTATTCTAGAGGACGGGACTGCCCTAAGAGAACACTTGCAGTTATTCTGTGCATAATCCCAGTTTTAATGTTAGTCCCATATCCTTGCAAGAAATTCATCCTGTTCCAGCCATAACACGGCCAGGGAGCATTGTCCTCCTCTTCCCCTTAAACACTACAGGAAAACAAGATTCCTTCTAGGTAAACTCATTTWAAAAAAAATCAGAGATCAAACGCTGATAAGCATGGCAATATCTAGAAAAATTAAGTCAGGTTTCTCCAAGCAGCTTAACTCAGGTGGCAGCAATGTCAACAGCAGCAGCCTAAGTTTTAAAAATAATGTTCTTTTCCCACTAAGCTGAAGGCTCTAATTTTGACAGACAGAAAGACTTTCCAGACTACAAAAGAAATGTGAACTAAAAGTGGACTGTACATTGAGAAGTTTACTATATCTGCCCATAGACAGCAAAAAATTCCTGAGAGATGA
The DNA here is from genome assembly GCA_018881555.1 of Amblyornis subalaris. Taxonomy (NCBI): domain Eukaryota; kingdom Metazoa; phylum Chordata; class Aves; order Passeriformes; family Ptilonorhynchidae; genus Amblyornis; species Amblyornis subalaris. Next base: position 1,622,052 of record JACAXG010000008.1, read on the forward strand.
ACACATTCCACAGTAYTTTTTTAAGCCCTGAAAGCCTGAATTTTTATAATTATGTTGGTGATGATTTCCTCGTGTCTATATAAAARTTAGTGTCTAAGTATGCTTTATATACAGTTTATCTGCACAGGAAAATAAAATTAAGTTTCTGTTTAAGAACCTATCTGAAAATAAGTAAGTAAGTATACAAAGCTGCTGAATTTCATGATACTGATCTACAAGTTATTTTGCCRGTCTGTAGCTTTGCTCTGTGGGGCTGGGTCTGAAAATGCATTAGCTAAATCCAGGCAGAGAATTAAACCCAGGCAAACCTGCTATTCAGCTCAGGAGTTTCAGGACCTGCCTTTCCCCCCCTGCTCTGGTGAGCACAAATCTGCATCACAACACCACGAGTTTGGTCTCCTGACTGAACAGAAAGTGACACAACTCTGGGTTCYGTTCTGATTGTTTCTGGCTATAGATTTTCTTGTGTGGATCTTTAAAACAAGCTGCTTTTCCTAATGCAAAAGGGGCTGAAAAGCACCAGTTCTGAAATGTATATGAAGGGTTTGCACCACCAGCACCAAGGCTCCTTCCCAAACCCAAGGTGAAGAAGCTCTGCTGGTTCSCAGCAGCTCTCAGGACTCAGCTGCATTTTAGGGCACAAGCAGAGCCTATGCTCAGCCTAGTGGCCTTGAATAAGCCAGGATAAGCTTAATATAGTCATTGMAATTCAATCCTTTTTCCTCATGAAAACACATTTCATATCGGCAGTTAAAGCAGGATTAACAGTGAAAACACTGCAAAGTCAAACTGACTGTTAAATATCAAATACCTTAATGAGACAGCTGCCTTTTGAAACTCTCAGAATGGGAAATGCAACTGCTTTGTAAACATTTCACGCTAATTTCTCCCATCACTCATCTCAGTCCTGAAGCTAAGTCAGAAAAAACAGGTTTCAAGAGCTGAAGTTKGCCCTCCTTGAAGAGCAGAGTCAAGGCCCCCTTTGAAGTCCCTCCTCACGGGGACTGTTTGTGACAACATTCCTGCACGGAGTTATTCCTCATCCCAAGCATTTCTGAAAAGGCTTTTTCAAAGAATCCCAAGCTATTTCCCCGATTTCTCGTCTCGCACGTCTGCTCTGTGTGGGATTTTAATTCTTTACCCTACGACTGCAAATCCTATTTGCAAAATAAACAAGACCAAATATGTCTTATTGCCGACAGTCTGATTCCCAGCAACCGGGATACAAATTACTTAATCTTGCTAAGATGGTTCTAAATGATGTTTGTTTAGAGCCAAAAAAGCTCCTTGCTGTGCCCTGCAGTCCCATGATGCACTCAGGTCTCCACTGGCAGATTTCCACTGTGGTTTAGGGCTCAATTAAATAGACACTGGCGATTTTATATGTACCAGTACCAAAACTGGAGGAGCACTTTATCAAAGTCTTTTTCACTATCTTGGTTGCTTAAGATTAGAATCTCAAAGTGTACTTAAGTGTTTCAACTTCATTATTGCACACAGGAAACTCCCGGGTGGAAGTTTAATTTTGTTTCAGTTTTTGACAGAAACAAGACCAGAGTTTAAGCAGAGAGACAACAAAGAAGCAAACACACGGAACTACTTAATGGCACAAGAATGTGAAGAATCATGCAGCAATTAACCGATCTGAGAACCCCCCAGACCAGGTAAGTCTGTGTTTGAGTTAAATGGAAYTGGGTCATTAATACTGGTAAATTAGTCCAAGCAAGTTAACATCTTTTAAATGCAACCAAATCCCGACTCCCTGCATTATACCAAAAGTCAGCACTTAAATAATCTGGTAAATCCAAACTTTACAAGATGACTTGGCTGGAAATTTGGCCCTACAGAACACGAACTAACATTTCATGTGTTTTTTTGGATGACGCCCACAGAGCATTCTGTGTCTATTTTCACAGGTGCGGCTGACTTGAAAGTCAGAACCCAAACCTGATGCTTCTCATTCTTATTTCAGTAAAAAAGGGAAGGTTTCCTCCCTGAGGGCTCTGAGAAAGATTCCTAAGACTCCCATGAAAACAGCCAAAGCAGGGAGGAAGTGCTTTATTTAAAAGATCATCCAGTGAATAATCACCGTGCTGGGGCTGAGGACGAAGTGCCGTCATCTGCAAAGCTTCTGACTTAGCAAATCTAAAAGGAGCTCTTTGCACTCACAGGGAAAGGCAAATAAAAGGGATTTTGGGATCTGGAGCAGGCCATGTCCTGAACACCAGGATCCTCCCATACCTGCAGCGGGACCCGGCTCAGGGACAGCGTTGTGTGCTCAGAGGGCTCAGCACTGCTCGTTTGAAGCACATGGAGTTACATTTTGGAGATTACACACTAAAAAACTATCAGTGCAGTACATTTATCTACCACAGGATCTTGTTTTCCCTTCAGCTGCAACCTTTCATGTCCAGGAGCCTGCAAGCTGCCACACATGGGCGTCTGATGAACCGTTAGATTAAAGAGCAGAAATGCACTTTCTCAGGCAAAGTATTTTTCCTCCCGACGCTTCAAACGCAGCGGATTTTTCTCCAATTTCCAGGCCGAGCAGGCAAGATGGAGGCTGGGGAATAGGGGAAGGAGGGAGCAGCACAGCACTGTGACTTTCTCAAGGACACGCAGCGGGTCAGACTCGGAGCCTGGATCCGAATCCAGGTCTCCCGAATCCCCATCCAGCAGCCCTCACCACCCCTGTGCTCCCAGGAGGGAGATCAGTCTCACTGCACATCTAATCAAGCACACACTTCCCCTTTCTCTAAAAATAAGTAGGAAGAGGAGTGTAAATTCACACAGCAAGATGAGGGCCAAGTTAATTAAGTTCTATTCATACTATGTGCCACTTCACAGATAAATAGATTTTTGTATCATATCAGTGACAAAGTTATTCAGAAGTTACTATTTCATAGGTGCAACATCAGTTTAAGGAAACAGATAAAGTAACTCATTTTGCCAACTTTAACCTCAGTAAATCCTCAACACAGGAAAGCAAACATGYACAATGTCCTTTCCTCCTCGGAAAGGGCACCTGCATTCTTTTTTCTTATTATTTTTATTTGCCCAGTGCTGCCAGACAAGCTAGTTACAGAAAATTCAGGTCAGAAGCACAGAAGTTACACTCTGACAGCAACATCTTACACAACAGCCACAGACTGAGGTAAGAAACACAACTGATGGGTTCTATTGACAGGCATCTGCAGACAGCTGGAAAAAGAAAATCTATTAGAGACACACTGTCAGGGGAAAAATGCCATTTTTTGTTCCAAACCAAGTACGACCTGACAGCATCTTTTTAATCCCATTAAAAGTAAGGAGCACTTACTGAAGCCGATACTTCCTGAAGTCCGTCCTTACTGGCTCCAGCCCTGCTGGGAGGAGGCAGCCTGGACGTCAGCCTCTGGACGAGGCCCCTACCAGCACACAATGTTTTCCAGCATATTTCTATCAGGAGAAAGTTGAAACACGCCAAAAGGACCAGGACAACCAATGTCATGGGGAAAGAGCAAGCTTGGTTTACTGCACCAACTGGAGGTTGGCCAAGGAACAGAGATGGCCAGGGAAGGAGAGGGTAGAGGACAGCCCCAATGTCATTTTGTGTGGCCAGGCGTCTACCGAGGGCTCACCACAAAAGGGGCTCCCGACATCAACCCTCCACACTCCCTTCCTCACACTCCTTAGCAGTGCAGTTTCCTTGCCTGTCCACCCCACCGGCCTTCACCCACCTGCAGCTGCTCTCCTCCCTCCGTCCCTACCGCCCAGCACCGTCCCCTCCACGTCCCCTCTGCAGCACCGCACCTCGGCGGGGGCTCCCTCTCCTCCATGGTGGTCCCGCTGTCGGTCTCCAGGGCTGGGCTTTGCAGGGTGTCCCCTGGCAGACTTGGGTGCCCACTGGCAGCGAAGCCAACGCTTCTCTCCCGCTAGGAAGCCTCTCCTCCCGCAGGCTCCGAGGTCCCGTCCCGCGTTCCCGAGGCAGGACCCTCCCGCGGGTGCGCTCGCCGCTCGTCCCTCCCGGACACCTCCGCAGGCTCCCGGCTCTCTGGATAAAACCTCGGCGCCCGGGACAACCAGCCCAAGAGGAGGAGCCACGGCCAGCACATGATGAGCACGTGTGGAGAGCCACTGGTGGCCAGGGGACCTACTTTGAGCTCTGCTGATCTAAAAAGCCCTGATGGGCCGGGCTCCTTTACAGATGAAGGCTCCGGTTCCCAGGCTGACTTGTACCTGTTGGCCTCCCAACTGTAATTTTCTAGAAGGCAAAGGTTCAAAATACTGAACCACCCACGAGCATTAGCATCTGAATCTACTAAACACTTACAGAGAAGCAGCCAAGGACTGCAGTTATTTTAATCAGAAGCTTTCAATTAACCCTTCAGATCAAGCATCATCAGCCAGCTGAGGTACGTGTCTGCCTCTGTGTCCATGTGTTTCTTCCTGGAGTGGGATGCAGACAGGACATAGCTGGATTGCAAACAAAGCTTTTTTTCTTCACAACTTCTTGGCAGATTTCTGAATTTCTGAAGTGGACAGGATGGGCCAAGGCACAAAAGAAATGTTTATGAAGTTTCATGCAAAATTGCTACTAAACAATTCCCTAATTAAAAAAAAAAAAAAAAGGCAAACGACAGCCTTTGGGCAGCAACCATTTTTTGGCCTACTGTGATCAGACACTTCTGCCATGTACATGCTCAGAGATTATCATCTTCTGACCACAGATATCATGCAGAGGGCGAGATGAGGAGAGAATGAACTGTGCGTTCATTGTGATGTCGGGTTTAATCATCCAAGCCTCTTCCCTTAAAGCTCACTATCACATTACCCCAAAAGCAGAGGCATTACCTAACATCCTAATCCAGAAACATCTGGCATTCCAATTTCTCAGAGCTATTCCCCCTCCTTTGATCACCTGTGCAACCAAATGCTCAGAGTCACAGACTGGTTTGGCTTGGAAGGAACCTGAAAGATCATCTTGTTCCAACCCCCTGCCATGGGCAGGGACACCTTCCACTAGACCAAATTGCTCCAAACCCTCTCCAACCTGGCCTTGGCCACTTCCAGGGAAGGTATCAGTGAGAGATGAACACTCAGCTGTCTGCAGCACTTCTCACACTGGCACTCTGGCATGCGAGGATGCAGTTACATTGTCACAAGCCACAAATCACCAAATAACACCGACTTCCACGCACATTTCTAACCCATTTTTCTCTCCAGAGGGTTAACTTGCTCAGATATGAAGTGACATTTTATTCTCCATAGAACACTCCTAGGAAGTTCTGATCCAAGTTTTGACAAGCTTAACCAAAACCACAAGTATGAAAATGAAACTGCTCCGAGTTCAGAATCCACAGCTGAATGTTGCAGCTTTCCTCACTCGAATTACAGTTCCTGCAGTTTCCATTTCATCTTCATCTTTTCACAGAATAGAATCCCAGAATGGTTTGGGGTGGAAGGGACCTTGAAGACCACCTCATTGCACCCTTTGCCATGGGCAGGGACACCTTCCACTATCCCASGTTGCCCCAAGCCCCATCCARTCTGGCCTTGGACACTTCCAGGGATGGGGCAGCCATGGATTCTCTGAGCAAATTTGAGCCCATAAACCACAACTGCTCTGGAGACCTGGAAATGCACTTTCTCAACAGGTACAGCACAAGCAAGAGCCACACAYGGAGCCTCYGGATGCCTCTGCCAATCTAGCAAGCAGTTGCAGCACTCTGGAAAGAGGGATCTGCCTCCATCCCCAGCCGCTGCCCGTCCATGCCAAGACAGAGAACAGGCAATAATTGCTGTAGTGCTTTTGTAGTGTCCRTGGGGAACAGAAATTAGAAAGAAATATCGAGCCAGATCAAAGCTCGTGCAGCTTTGGCATCCTGCCTCCCGCAGCAGCCTCCGGGAGATGCTCGGCGGAAGAGCACAGGAATCATTTGGAACAGCTATGGACACAGCCAGCATCCAGCCCCGCAGCCCAGGAATACTCTCTGCYGCCTTCCAGTCTGGTCCTTTACAGCAGGACCTGTCCCGACCCAGCACAGGCCACTGGATCAAACTCAGCAGCTTTTGACTCCCCTTGTGCAGTGTCACACAAACAGCACGAAAAAGGCCCCAGGCTRCCCAAGCACCTTCAGTTGCTGTTGCTATCTTAGCAGCAGGAACTAATTTGGAACATACTGTAAGGCAATTTTAGGAATCAAGATTTACACCACAGYCTCRTTGTGACAGAGACATTGCATTTACATAACTTTCTAGCAGCACATGATTTTCTACCTCTAAAGCCTTTGGTCTCCATAAGCTGCTTTGGTGAGGCCGCCTTCCCTCACACTCACCCACGGGCGAGCCAGCAGCTCGTCTACCAGCTACTACAGAGCCACTACCCTCATCCCACCTCCCACGGGAGCCTGAGAATCCTCCTGGCTTTAAGACATAATCCTACAACTACAACTATCTTGTATTTATGGGGTAATAATGTCTCGAAGACTCCCAGTACACTTGGCAACTTGACGCATCAGATATTCCAAGGGAGTTTGCTGCRCACTGAGGAATCACCAGTCAATAAACCAGCCAGAATCACAGAGCCATGGAAGTTGGAAAATACCTCCCAGATATCAAGTCCGACTGATAGCACTGTGCCCACTGAGCCATGTCAGGAAGCATCACATCTGCTCAATTTTTGAACTCCATCACTTCCCTGGGCAGYCCACTTCAATGCTCAACTACTCTTTCAAGAGAACTAATTTTTTCTAATATTCAACCTGAACCTCTGCTGGCACAACTCTCCTCCTGTCCCTTGTTCCCTGGGAGCAGAGCCCAATCCCCYCTCGGCTACCYGCTCCTGTCAGGGGGTTGTGGAGAGCCAGAAGGTCCYCCCTGAGCCTCCTTTTGTCCAGGCTGAGCCCTCCCAGCCGTGTCACTTCAGACTGGTGCTCTAGCCTCTCAATGTTTTTCTTGCCCTGAGGGTCCCAGAACTGCCCCCAGGACTGGAGATACCTCAGCAGTGCCAGCACAGGSGTCAGGCACTGCCCTGATCCTGCTGCCATTGGTCTCTTGCCCACCTGGGCACAAACAAGCCCAGGTGGCCAAGAGCAGCTCCAGCTGCTCCAGGAGCTCATCAGAATGAGCTACTCCTGCTATTCTGGTGGTTTCATTCAAGGGCAGGTACCAGATGAGGGCTCAAGGACCTGCTTTAACCCTGCTTTATAGCACTGAACAAGAAGTTCCACCTCAATATGGTCCATTTCAGCAATTTATAAGGAGAGACCAGCTCATCTTACAAKGAGCAGCCAAAAGGAGCTTGTGCTTCCAGAATGGACTTCTGGACCACACCAATCTGAGCAGCCACTGGGACTGTTCCCTTTCCTCTGGCACACACACAGTACTGGAAGAGCTGGAACCCTGCTCACAGAATTCACCCCAAACCTGCCACCCCTGCAGGTGACTGGCCCTTTTCCCGTGCTGCCAYGCTGCCAGGCACATTCAGTACTGCCTTTACAAGAAAAAGACCAAGACCTCCCACCACACAACAGCAGGACGTTGTGGTTTGCAAGTCTCACTCTAAGMTGCAATGACCTCAATTGTGAGCTGCCAGGACTCGAGATTATTTCACCACTTTACCTTGCTTCTTCCATTTTCTAGACTATGCCACAGGTTTGTTGAGGTGGAGGAGAGGATTGAKGGTGCTGTGGATAAGCTCTTGTTACACAATCAATGAGGCTGGAAAAGCCCTCCAAGACCATCGAGTCYAACCTGTGCCAGATCCCCACCTTGCCACCCAGCCCAGAGCACTGAGTGCCACATCCAGTCCTGCCTTGGACACCTCCAGGGATGGGGACTCCAYCACCTCCCTGGGCAGCCCCTTCCAATGCCCAACAGCCCTTTCAGCGAAGAATTCCTCCTAAAATTACACCTGTCATTTATAACCAGAGGTCACAACTGTCCCTTACACCCCCTCCACCCTGCCCATCAGTGCCAGGACACCTCCAGTCACCCAAACCTGCAGCTCCAACAACCATCATCAAAGAAACACACCAAATGCTCACCCCTTCTGTGCTCTTCACTATGGCCTCTTCCACCCTCCAGTGATGGTGATCAGGATTAGCAAATCTCAAAAATATACCATTTTCCACAGCTGAACTCCACCCCACGATTGCAAAGGCAAACCAAAGTTACTCCTGTTGCTTGTTTACTTCCTAATTTATGAAACCCTGTAAGAGGAAACTATTGTCAAGGCTTAACACTGCAAAACAAGTAGATGGGGGAAAAAGCCCTCWTCTAAGCAAACACTTTAATCTTGGGGAAATAAGGTATTTTAACAAGAAAAAACCCTATTATTGACAAACAAGAGACAGCTTAAAGAAAACATTAGAAATAATCAGCTCAGCATCAGCTTGTTTTGAAACACATTTAAACTGTGGTTTTATTTTCACAGTGACTCCTTTTTTTTTGGTTTAGGCACACCGAGCACTACACCATCACACCAGTTCAAGCTGCTGCTCGCCACAGTGGTCARCTTTCACATTTGTTTCACCAAGTGTCCTGTGACACCAGAATTTCTGGCCTGATCAATGCTTTCTCCCCTCACTGAACAGCCAGTGCTGGGCAGCCCAAGCTCTGCTCCAGCCATGACACCCTGCAATGCTGTCGTTGTTTCAGGCACTGACCATACACCAGCAAAACCACCAGGCATTTAGAACCTGGAATATTTGCTGGGTGAGGAAATTGGCATAAATTAAGGTACAGAAAACAAACCAAGAGAAAATGCAGTGCCTGGCAGTCCATTAACTTGGCCACAGAGGAAGCACTGAGGGAAAGGAAGGGATATTGGCTTCACATGGCATCCCACACTCCTGCAGATGAACCTGCAAGGAAAACAGCTCCACCATGGGCCTCTGGCCTGGGCTCCGAGTCAGCCAGTCCTCTGGCTCAACAGGTTTGCAAGTCCTGGGATACCAGGCAAATTTCCGAGCACAGGAAAAGAACCTCAAGGGCAAATAACAAAACGCACTTTAAGAATTAAAACACACGCACAGGTACCAACCCTCATTAACAAATAAAACCAACAGCTCCCACACACGCTACTCCCCGCAGGACTCGCAGTCACTAAATCTTCATCAGGCAAAGATCTGGATTGTATTAGCCACGTTTTCCCTTCCTCATTTGTGTGCAGCAGGACCGCAGCCCAATCCATCCGTGGCTGAGCAGGCACAGAACCCTTGCACGGCGATAAATTCAACTCAAACCTTTCACCTGTTGGAGTCTTTTCAGACAAACTCCCGTGAGCCAGACCGAACCCACCTGGGGCAGGAAGGGGAAAGCCTGACCCAGCCCGAGCTGTTCCCGCTGCGTGGAGCCCACCGTCCCCAGCAGCTCCAGGGAAAAGCCCCCGGAGCCCCGCACAGCAACAGGCACAGGGAGCCCCTGCACAGCCACAGGAGCCACGAGGCAGCGCCAGCCCCGAACGACCAGCGGGACTTGAGCTCCCGGCACGAAGACGTGAAGCCGCTCGGGATTGTGGCACATCCCACGTACATGGATGGGGAATGCACATGTGCCCCCACCCCTTCCCCCGCCGAAGTCCAGTTATTGTAGTCCGGGAAACACCCAAATATTTGGCCTGTCAGCCCAGTCACCGGGACCCTCCGAAACATCCACCCACAGCTGCCCGGGTTTTGACCATTTAAGAGGAACATAGCCCATGGCCAAGTCCCCACCGGCGCTCACGAGTGTTTACATAACGCGAAACATCCCTCGCAGCCGAGCCCCGAGCGCGAGGGGGAAAACACGGGGAAAGTTGGAGCGGACACGCAGCTCCAGCGCCGAGCCCGCGGTGGTCCAGGGGAGGGGACCCCGGTCCGGCACCGCGGCGGGACCCGCCGGGAGGACGGAGGGGTCCCCGCCCGGTCCTGCGAGGGCTGCGGCGGCCGGGCATCCCCGCCGAGCGCCGGGCTGCATCCCCCGGCTATCCCCGCCTAGCAACGGGCTGCATCCTCCGGGCATCCCCGCCCAGCACCGGCGCATCCCCCGGGCTGCGGGACGGGGCTGCTCCGGCGGTCACTCACCGCCTCCCTTCCCTCCCCAGCCGTGCCCGCTCTCCCCCGGCCGTACCTGGCTGCGGAGGCGGCGGGGCGGGCTATGGGCGGCTCGGCAGCCCCATTCCGGCGGCGCTCCCGGTCCCGCTCCCGGAGGCTGCGCCCGCCGCCGCCTCAACCGCGCGTCCACATGGTCACTGCGCTCTGCGCCCGCCGCCGCCCGTTAAATACCCCGCGGGGCACGCTGGGGAAGCGAGTCCCGCCGCCGCCGCGCCGCCGCGGGGGGCGCCCCGCAGGACTGCAACTCCCAGCGTGCTTCGCGCTGCGCTCCCGGAGGGGGCGGYGGACACCCCCGGTCCGTGCGGTCGGTGATGGGCATGGACCCCCCGGGCTGGGGACGCGGATGTGTTTCGGCCCGGGGGGCTCCGCGCAGAGCCCTGGAGCGGGCGGGGGGCGAGCGTGCGGGGGTACCGGGCACAGGGGCTGCGGGAAAAGCGGCCAGAGATAGGAAACACTGAGTAAACGAGGTGTCAGCACGGCTTGGGGACCGCGCAATAGTGGGAGGTGACGGCTGAGGTGGGCACCTGCTGGCACAGGTGGTGTCACCTCTGCGGTGACTCAGGTACGAGCCCTTGGCTGAGCAGGGTCAAGGCTCTTCTGCAGGGAAACGGCTCCAAACTCTGAAAATAGCGAGTTTCACTGGGTTTCCTCTTCACGAAAACTACGGCACGGGGGTGTCCCTAACATGACAGCCTGACCGTGGGTGACATCACAACTTCAGACAGAATGAYCAGTGACGAATAGAAAAATAGTGATATTTAATTTCTTTATTGTACTGTGCAATTAGTTATTAGCCAAGGTTATTTTCCACAGTTATTTTCCTGCCCTCTGTGGCTGGCTGGCAGCACCAAGAGCCGTGCAGTGGTGCGTGCAATGTTGGAACATCTGTATCGCTTTAACCGGGATCGGGTGAAGGAAACTCTTCCCTCTGCTCCCTCCCATCCACATYCACCTGCTGCCGTGGATAACAGGTAGGAATGGTGTGGAACTGCTGCCCGGCTCCTTGCTTGTTTCCCTCTCTACAGCCGCAGGATAATGCTGGTGAATGGGAACAAGCCCAGATTAGCCAGCGTTTCGAACCAACATAACCTCCCCCTGCACCGGCTCTCCATTGAAAATAACTCCAGGGGAGTTGTAGTTGTGGCTCTGGAGCAAGGATACGCAGAAGCTGAAGCCCGTGACTCAGGAACTGAAGCGAAGGTCAGGGAASAGAGTTTTATGGGTTTCCTACATGGCTGCAATACTACAAGCCATTACTYATCAGGAATTTGGCAGAGTAGTGGTGCCTAATATCATTAGATAATCCTAATGAATTCTTGTGTAATCAAATCTAATCTCTGGATGGGTTCAGCAGGCGGAGGCTGTGAGTGGCTGGAGCTCTGAGGCAGTGACAGAAGGGCTGTCGCCAGAGCCAGGAGCAGAGCTTTGCCTGCTGAGCACCTTGAGCAGCTCTGCAAACACCGTGCCTTGAAATAGCTCCAGTACTGAGGGACAAATGCGAGCAGCAGCAGCGGGGGAGAACGCTGGAACAGGCTGCCCAAAGAGGGCGTGGGGTCTCCCTGCCCGGAGACATTTCTCTTCCAARTGCCAAATACCAAAGGCCACGTTTGTTCCTATGGGCTGTATTTGTTTCTGAGCCTTGGTCAGCTCTTCAAGGGCTGATCTGTTCATAGAAGCATAGAATCCCAGAATGGTTTGAGTTGCTCCATCCAACCTGGCCTTGGACACTTCCAGGGATGGGGCAGCCACAGCTTCTCTGGACAACCTGTGCCAGGGCCTCACCATCCTCACAGGGAAGGATGTCTCCCTATTTTCCAACCTAACCCTACTCTCTGTCAGTTGGAATCCATTCCCCCTTGTCCTGTCATTACATGCACTTGCTGCTGGAGGCCCCCCATCAATTTTTGGGCCTTCAGCCAAAAATACTGACCAAGCTCTGCAAAGAACTTGCTAGATTTGAAGGGGTGCTGGCAAAGACCATATAATCATGAAAGTTTCCAAGGGTGGAAAACATTTCCATTTGTCTTTAGGAACTTGCTTTGCGATGCTGCTGCAGGCAGAGTGAGTTCATAGAGTTCCTGTAATCTTACAGCTTTAAGAAGAGGTGAAATAGGGCAGCCTGGGAGTGAAAAAAGTCACCTCAGGAAGTACCAGAGTTACTCTCTTAAAGGAACTGTTTCCCTGACAATGGGAACTACAGGAGGCAGCCCTGAGATGGGAACAGAGTCCTGTTCGCTCAGTAGCAAACGAGGGCTGGGCTTGGAGCCCGCACACCCCCAGAGGGTCGAAGGAATGAACTCAAGAATTCAGAGAGGAAACAGTGAAGAAACACTACTTGGTAGGTATCACTTCAGCCTTCAGAGCTATAATATAAATGTTTGGCCCAATTTCACATGTGGTTTCAGTCACAGGAAAACAACGTGTGAGGGATTTTTATTTTTTGCTATTGGAGTTCTTTGTTCTTTTTCTCCTTTTTGAACCTTATTCTGCTCCACTCCTACTTTATTTTTGGTAATTATGGGAATTCAGCATTGATGAAAGACATTAAAATGAAGTTTGAAGTCTTTTATTTGCTTTTTATTTCTATTGTTTTATGCTGTCAAACTTGCAATTAACCATTGATTTMTCCAGGCTGTTTTGGAAACATTGCACCTCCAGCCTGCAGGGTGGCTTTGCACAGGTTTTGTCTCCGCTGTTGGCTCAGCTGCAGCTCAACAGCCTTGGAAGAAAAATGAGGAGAAGATATTCCAGGACTCTGAGGATCAATCTGTCTCTTCCTGCTCATGGCTGGTCTTCACGAGAAGGAAGATGATCCCAGAAGCTTCCTGTCCTTAGGGARATCCATGCCAGCACTCGGGGATGAAAAGCACTCTTGACGAATACTAGGAATCAGCTCAGCCTCTCAGCAAAATGCTGGAAAGTCTCTCATTCCCATCATGTTTTAATAACAGCAAACTCAGAGGTGCGGACTCAGTGTGAAGAAAAAGAGAATAATTAAAGTGTGGAAGAGATGAGCTGCCTGAGCACAAACATCATCCACACCAGCRAAAGTTCTCCAAAGTCCTCAGGATCACACACTGGAAGTTGGCTGTTGCTCAGAAGCAAACTGTAATTATTTCATCTATTCTCCAGGGAGAATAAGGAATATAAACCCTCCTGATGGAACTGCACAAATGATGCACACAAGAATTCTAGGAAAACRAGCCATGAGAACGAGTGGGCAGGATACACTAGAGAGCTGTCCCAGCTCATTGGAAATCGGCTGATTTTCCCAAATTCCATCACCACACAGCCAGAATCCCATGGCTTTAATAAGGGGAGGTTATCCTGGCAGACTCTTTTCAGTTCTAGAAGTCTRGAGAATTTAGATACCTACATTTTGCTGTCATTTCAGTGAATTGTGATTGGGAAAAAATGTGGAAGGAGAAAATAAGCTGAATTTAATTGTCTTTTTCATAGACATTCATTCATTGACACAGAGCAAAGATCACCGTGTCAATGCAAAAGGAATATTTCCATTTTCTGACCCCAAAGCAGCAAGGGTTGGTTTTATAATGAAGTTTGCATTTGTTTTCCTGCACTCTGCTGCTTCTCTAAAGCACACTGTGGGGCAAAAGGGACTAATGATGGGTAATTAGGATCCATCCCTGCGAGGCCTCCCGGCACTGCCATTTTACACACTGTAAAATTTCATAGAGCAAACACAGTTGAGTGCAGTTCCTTTCAATGCTAACACAAGCCAAACAATAAAACCCCTCCTTCACGCTGGTCATGCGGCTTTCTGCTGCAAGTATAAGCAAAAATTATATTGAATATTCGGAATTAATATCCCACAGGATGAGTAAAGATTTCTTTCAGCATCCAGAAGTGCATTCTGTTGGCAGCTCTGAACAGAAGCTCCCACAGAAAATAAAGACTTACCTGGCAGAGCACCAGAATCTTCAACAACTACAGTGAACTATGGGAAAAATGAAGGAAAATAAGGAATTGCCAGTTGTCTGATGCAGAGGGTATTGACAGTTCTGGATAGAAACATCTGAGTGCAAGGAGTACAAGGGCACACCGGAGCACAGCACCCTTCCTGGAAAGGGTCTGGAACCACCCTCTTGGCACCCCTTGTGAGATATTTGTATGGATATTTGAGGTATTTATGTGGACTGGTGAGACTTCCTCTCAGACATTCCCATGGATCCTTGAGATATTTATGTGGATTGCTGAGTTCCCTCTCGGTCTTCTCTGGWCTAAAGAGGCTGTAAACAGTCTCTCCTCCTCACGGCGCTGCTGCAGACCCCTCCTCACCCACACAAGCTGTGCAGGTACCGGTGTGAGCGTGGGCGAGGGGACACAGGGGGCGCGAGGGACAGCCCCGAGTCCGCGCCTCGGGGTCCCCTCAGGGCGCGGCGCGGCCCCTTTAAGGCTCGGCCGGTCACGTGACCGCGGCCGGCACGTGGTCCCGGCGCCAACATGGCCGCGCCCACCCGGCTGCGCCGCTGCCTCTTCCCGCTGCTGCTGGGAATGGGGATGGGAATGGCGGGGGCCGCCGGGGACTGCGGCTGCAGCGCCAGCCGAGCCGCCGGGGACGGGCGGGAGGCGGCGGCGCGGCGCTACTCGGCGGCGGCGAGCGGCGGGCGGAGCGGCGGGCACGGGCCGGTGAGCGGCGGGGCGGGCGCGGGGGGGCCCAGCGCCCTGAGAGGCCGGGCCGGGCCGGGCCGGCGGAGCAGGGCCTCCCGCGGCGCTCGGGATAACGGAGCAGCCGGGGAACTGCGGTGCAGAAACTTAAATTAAAGGCGGGTGGGTCGAACCCGTGAGAAACCGGGCTTGGGCGCGGTGCTTCCGCTGGCCCATCTCGCTTTTCCCTCTTGGAGAGAATAGGAAAACATGAGAGGCTTTCTCTCTAATTGGCCTCTGTTGTGATGATGGAAAGCTGCAGCAGCTTGGAAAAACCTGTGTCACRCAGGCAGTGGGGAGACTCTCTGAGTAAAGCATGAACAGCAGTAACTGTGGCTTTGGTACTGCAGGCTGCACTTCAGAAAGTGCAGAATATTTAAAGAGCGTGAATTAAATAATCCCTATCGTGCTTGGGATCCATGTCGCTGATAGACATTTTGTGGGACAAACCTGAGCAGTTCTCTGTGGGTCTGGAGGAGGAAAGTCATTTGAGTCTTTATGCAGCTGGCAGCTCCAGCAGTAGGTAATGAAGGCTAATTACTGCTGCTTTAAGTTAAGATCACAACATGATGATGCTCACCTAGAAAATATCTTTACCAGCAGAGAAGCGAGGGAAGAAWTAGCCTCTGCCTCACCCACAAACGGGATTACTTATTCCCAGCACATTTTTAGGACTGGGGAGGCAGCAGGAGTTAATTTTGCACATGGTTTTAGACCAGTGAGCTCTGGGCCTGGCTTGGAAGCCTCTTCAGGGAGTTGTCTCAGCTACTGTGGGTTGAAGAGAGATTGGAAGGGAGGAAGTGGTGCAATCTTGCACCATGCTGTAATTTTCTAAGTCCTAAAAAATGTAAGCAAATTTGTCCTGAAGCCCTTTTGTGGAGTCAGTTACAGACTGACTGTAAGTGCTCAGATTCTTCTCAGTGGAGAAAGTTACGAGGACACAGCTGGCTCCAGATGTGGGTAGTTCAAAGGAGAAGGTGTTTGTAGCACTTCTTATGGGCCAGTTGCAAGTTGTGTGAATTTAGGTGTTGCTGGGAGAGACCTAAGCAGGAGGAGAAATCTGTAGTGGAGAAGAAACAATGAAATGGGATRTGTAAGTCATGTAAAATAATCCAGCTGCCCTGAAGAACAGGGAGAGCTGCTGGGTAGCTGCTGTGAACTTATATGTGCTCATTTGCTACCCTGGCATTGGTGTAACTGCAGAAATAACAGTAAACTGTAACATAAAAACAGTAAACGTGTTTCTCCTCGTGAGAGCAGAAGCATGACCCAGTCTTTGTGTAGAAAGAGCTGCAGATGGGGGTTTTGTTCCCAATTTAAGTTCTGTTTGCTSCTTCCCCCAGACGGGCTGGTCATATTGCTGTTTCAAAAACACCTTCAAAGATGAGGTGCAGGAGGAGTAAAACCAGTGTGAGGCTTCTCAGTCTTTCATTTTCACCCCTTTTGGGTGGTGCTTGCTCTGCAGATGGTGGCGATTCCAGGAGGGGTGTTCACCATGGGCACYCACGAGCCTGAAATCCAGCAGGACGGAGAGGGGCCTGCCCGGAGAGTCCAYGTCAGCAGCTTCTACATGGATCGGTACGAGGTCAGCAACGAGGAGTTCGAGAGGTTTGTGAATTCCACTGGGTACATCACTGAGGTAAGGCACAGGGGGGTGCAGGCTCCTCTCATCTTGCTTTGTGCTGAGAAAATCCCCGTGGAAAACGGGTTTTTCTTTTTGAAGGACGYCACAATGCTTGTTTGGGATTTGCATACTCAAATATTTCTGATGGAAGTAGTGGAGAGAAAGAATTGTGTGGCCTTGCTGAGAAGGCAGTCAGGTGTTTGTTGTTGTGTTTAATAATTGCCACCTGAACCGGTGTCTGTCCTGCAGCTGGGTGATGCTAACAGGTCTTTGCAGGGGTTTGGGGTTGGTTTGCTTGGGATTTTTGACCTTTAGGACCTAGGGCTCTTTGCACCAGTACAACTAGGTTAGATTTTCGCTATTTTAGAGGAATTTGGAGAAGGGATTTAACAAAGTGAGACGGCTAAGGGCTCTGCAGACTGGCTCAGCACACTTCCTTGCTGGTGAGCAGAGAGCCCTGAGCCTAAGGAGCAGACAACAGCAAGTGCAGTAATAATTGTGTGCACATTACTGAGAACAATGGACTAAAAATATGTGAAGGTTCTTCCCAGAAAGAAGCCCCCGTGCCTGAAGCTCAGATCCCTGCTGACAGCTGACTGTTCCTACGCACCTCTGACAAAGCCCTGACAGCCCTGTTACCAGATGAGAGCCTTGGTAATGAGCAGGTCTCAAAGGAGGCACTTTGCTGAATTCACTGGATAAACTTGTTCTCATTTGGAAGGCAGGATCCTTCTGGTTGGATGAAGAGCTTCTTTTGTCTACTCTTTCTGTTTCTTAGCTCAATAATTATGAAAAGAAGGCTGTTTAACTATTTTGGGGTGGAACAGGGCTTGCTTGTTGCAAGCAGCTGCTGGGATGAGCACGTGTGCGGTGGGGTTTAAATGTGGATCACGGAATATCCTGAGCTGGAAGGGACCACAAGGATCATGGAGTCCAACCCCTGGCCCTGCACAGACACCCCAACAATCCCACCCTGTGCCTGAGAGCATTATCCAAATGCTCCTGGAGCTCTGGCAGGTAGAGCTGTATCACACAGGGGCTGTTTCAGGCTTCCTGGCTCAGCTGGTGTAGCTGGGTGCTCCACTTACACTTTCTCCCTTTCCCACTCACATGGGGTCTCCTTTTTACCCTGCATTTAGAAAAATTAACTTAGGGTTGAGTAAACTGAGTAAATTCTGCAGGTTTTTTTGGGATGCAGCTGAGCAGGTTCCTGTGTATTTAAATAATGTCCACATTACTTACTGAAGGGGAAACAGAGCCAACCTACTGCTTGGTTTTCTTTTATTAMGGACCTGCCTGAACTCCAGTGGCAAATGAAATCTGAAAGTAAATAGCAAGTTGAAAAAAAAATCTCTAGGTGTACAGCTATGTCCTTGAACCCAAAGTACTTTTTAACAAACTTTAAAAATAAGCCCTTGATGGAGGTGAGAGCTGGTGTCCTTCAGGTAATAAAGCCTGTTTGCCTGTTTCAGGTTGGGCAGGAGAGAAATTAAGAATCTTTTTTCTTGTCTTTYCTTTCTGAAACTGAATACATAAAGATTGTGGTGATATGCTAAAACTTCTCGTAATTGGGGTGATGAATGGGATCCTTCTTCCRAGCTGTGCTTCTTGAAGAGTTCTGGGCGTGCAGAAACAGCTCGTGAGGATCATTCTCAGTCTTTGAATGCCTAAAATAAAATGAAGACATTGAGAAGGGCAAATCTGTTGAATTCTCATGACATGTTTTACTTGGTGTATCAGTTCACTCACACCTTTTTTTCCTCTTGGTATCATGTACTGTGATTCATTGAAAWTATTTGTGTTTTTTATTCTTTCGGCTTTATGTAATGCTAGATATAATGATTGAGTTACTTTTAACTCTTCTGTTGTTGTAGCAGCACTTTAAAACATGGTGATAGTGATGATGGAGCAATAAGTGACAAGGGTTAAGCCTTTTATTGTGATTCCCAAAGGAAAAATAAGAGAAATGAAACATACCTTTCACTGTTAGATTATTGACTGTAGCATTTGAAAGCAGTTGGGACAATTGGAACTGCATTTTTAATTAATAAAAGTGAAAACATGTGCAGAAGCTCAGTGAGCTGCCATCTGCCCAGTGGCTGCTGAGCAACRACAACATCCAGAGATAAAATCCCTKCTCTCCTGTTCCAAAACAGCTTCCTTGAAAGAGAACCCAAGATCACTGTTAGAATTTGTTTGGCCAAAGATTGGACTCAATGATCTTGGACATCTTTTCCARCCTTAATGATTCTCTAGATTTCCTTATCCTTGATAAAACGAAGCTGTAAATGTTGAGTGGGGTTTTAAAAATAACATTCGTTTGATGACATAATGGCTGAATCCTTTGTTCTTTCCACAGGCAGAAAAATTCGGTGACTCCTTTGTGTTTGAGGGGATGCTGAGTGAAGCAGTGAAGGCTGACATCCACCAGGCAGTGAGTAACACAGCAGGGTGAAACTCCCTGAGCAAGCCCTGGGCTGTGGTAGCAATTCCAGCAGGGATAACTAAACTGTGTGATGTCCCCAAAGCCRGGTGCAAAACTGGGGATTATGGAGAGGTGTTTGGCCTGGAATCAGAGAGTGAAGGGGGGAGGATTTACAGTCTATTCTCTGTCCTTTAACAAACGATTAAAAATATCTACTCCTGTTCACCAAAAGTTGGTATTGACCCCTTGTTGTCWCTTTTTGCCCCCTCCCTGAGAAGTTCAGGCCTGAGTCTGTAAGGTTCCTTATGTTGTGAATGGCTGCAGTTTATGATGTTTCCTCCTTGTCTGTAGAAGATTCTGTGTGCACTTGCTGCTTTTTCAGCTCCCTTCATCCTTCTTGGGCACACAGTGATCCTGGGAGAGGCAGTGCTGATTACTCTGGAGCTGATCCATTTTCCTGTTGAGTGGAAGTGAATATTGGTTTCAAAAGAAAGTTGTTTAGTAAATCTTCTCTGCCCTCCCTTTCCTCTTTTTCTGTTGTGAATGTGTTGCTGAGCCTTTCTCAGGCTTCATTTACCTCCTCCTTAACCTTAACAGGTCASGTCCCCTTTACAGCTCTTGATAGATAAGCAGATTGTGTCCTGTCATCTCCTGGATAAATTGATCTGCTCTGAGCACAGGTTTGGACAAAACGACCTCCTGARGTCCCCTCCCGTCAGAATTATCCTCAGCTCTGATGGGCACAGTTGGGTTTTTGTTTCCAAGGGGCAGGCTGAGAGGTGGGAGGTTTCAGGGAGCCCTGTGTGAGCGTGTGCTGTGAGGGACTGGCAGAGAATGTGGGGTTTGGGTTCCTCGTGCCAGGGAAGGAAGATTACAAGTGCAGTTTGTAATCTTTTAATTCAGGACTAACATTAGTGCACTGTGAGAGATAAGACTAAATTGCAGTTCCCACCACCAGCATAACCGATGTTAAATCCACCCACAGATTTGTTCTACCTCACTAAAAATAATAAAAAATACAAATAAAAATGGATGGCTCATCCCATCTTCCCCACGGTCAGTATTGCAGAAATTCTTTTTGCTGTGTACTTCTGTGATGCAGAAACCCCTCAATCAGGTTCTGTGTTTTAAAACAAACAAACCCCAAGAATGCTGCTGTGAGCTCAGCCTTGGCTATTTTGTAAACACGGAGTGTTGGGAGCCACTTTCCTGAGCGTGTCAGCCAAATTTCCAAGTGTTGGCTGCAGTGCTCACAGGACAAGTGTTGTGCCAGAGGCCTGGAATGGAGCCCAAACTGGTCTTTTTGGCTGCTGCTTTGTGAAGGTTTTCTGTAGTTGTTAAAAGTAAACTTACTATTAAAAGTAAATTTCTTTAATCATAACTATCACCATGAAAAACAGAAATAAGATATAAATATTGGTGTATTACTGGCACTGAAAATTCCTCTGCCAAATCAATGGGAGACAGGATTGTGGTTTTCCTTTGTCTCTGTGGCTCAGGAGTGTTTTGACAAGGATTTTCTTCAGGCAAAGCACAGGGATGTGAAATGCAAATGTGAATTTAGAAGAGCAACAGGAATGTTAATTTTTATAAGCAGTATTTCATATGCAGTGAAATAACTGGGGAAAGGTGAAAGTGGAGCTACCAAACTAAATAATTGATAACATAAATAACGAGCTGGGAATTTTGCTCTGTTTGGCCACTTTGTCTTCTCCAGCTCTTAACCCAGACAGATTTACCAAAGAGGTGGGGCTGGTGGCAGCTGCTGCAGGAGTGATCCCGTTGAGCACGTAGGGTGATTGTTGGAGCTCTGGGTGTGCCTTTCCTGAAGGTGAGGTGCTCTCCCAGATAGCCACGCACAGGAATGTGGGTTGGCCTAAACCTCTGGAAGGGAAACAGTAAAAAGGGGTGTAGCAGCCAATGATGGAATTATTGTAGGTTTTTGGGAGCTCAAGTTTTTGTTTTGGCCTCCGAGTTTGTGGTGGTCACGTGGCAGAGAGGGAGGATTTAGTGCTGGACCAGAGGAGGGTGGTACTGATGGCACTGGGGATGGCTCCTTCAAATGGAAAAGGATTTTGTAGGGCAAGGGTGGAAGGTCCTTTGGAGCTAAAATGCTTTGCATGGGTTTAAAAAGTTTTGAGAGCTTCACGTCTTAAATTCTTCACATTCAGCCTGGAGAGGAGAAGGCTCTGGGGAGACCTTAGAGCCCCTTCCAGAGCCTAAAGGGGCTCCAGGAGAGCTGGAGAGGAGCTTTGGAGAAGGGGTGGAGGGGCAGGACAAGGGGAATGGCTTCCCACTGCCAGAGGGCAGGGTTAGATGGGATATTGGGAAGAAATTCTTGGCTGTGAGGGTGGAGAGGCCCTGGCACAGGCTGCCCAGAGAAGCTGTGGCTGCCCCATCCCTGGAAGTGTCCAAGGCCAGGTTGGATGGGGCTTGGAGCAGCCTGGGATAGTGGAAGGTGTCCCTGCCCAGGGCAGGGGTGGAATGGGATGGTCTTTAAGGTCCCTTCTAACCTGAACCATTCTGTAATTCCATTTTATTCTGGGGGGACTTGAGAGCTCTTGCCAATAAGTGCAGGAGTTTTCCTTGCTGTCCAGGTACCATGGGAAAGGGGAACAGGATGGCACAACAGGAGTGCAGCCCCAGTCTTTGCTCACTGGAGAGTAGTGGGAACATTGTTATTCTTGGCTTGTGGAAGACAGAAAAATTAATGTTTGCTTCAAGGCCAAATAAATTCTGCAATGACGAGCCTGAGAGCATACAAATGTGTGTGCTGCATTTGTCTGTAAGGGTATGGAATTTTGGGTCTGGAATGCAATGAAATTAGTTCACTGGCAGCTCCAGTGAACACTATTAAGTTGTGGCCAGTCCAGAACTATGGGGTGCTACTTTCATCCCTGTTTGTATGGAAATCTCTGCAGTGGCCTTGAGCTGTGCAATTTACCTGTTTCATAATCCCATTCTAAACCCAAATTTAAACATTCTGCATTTCAGCTGAACATTTCAAAGTGCTGCTGAGAGGAGCACTGGTTGCAGGTAGGACAGCAGTGCCAGTGTGGGCAGGGTGAGCTATTCCTTGCAGCCCCCAGTGCTTCAGATATTCCCTACAAGGAGCTGGGAAGATGGAGCTATTGAGCTGTTCATCTGTGGGTTTTTGTGCTCTACTCCCACTGTTGGGATAAAGAAGGATGTGCGGGAATTCTCCCTGGGAATTGCCAGCAATATCAGTCCCTGTTTATCAGAACAAATTACAGCTTTAAAGCAGGACATGGTTTGTGCCTCAGGCTGGGATAAGTCCGTGCACATCTTGTTTCCTTAAAGCTCATGTGCACTTGGTTATTGGAAAAAATGACCAGTTTGAGTGCAGATTTAGATGTTGGTTGGAAATTAGACTTCCAGAGGTGTCTGCCTTCACCAGGAATGTCAGTTCCTCAAAAGAAGCTTCTTCCGATTCCAAAACTTGCACTTCATGAATCTGACTGCATTTTAGCATCACATATTTCTGGTTATTTTTCTTGGAGAATTGAGAGGGCTGTGGAGTTTTACACTGTCTGAACTGAAGTTCAATGACCTTTCCTTATGCAAAGGAAAAGGTCCCTTCATAAAACTAAAGTGCTGGTTTCCAATCAAGTCTGAAATATTTTCTTTAACTCATGACTTGTAAAAATAAATATATTTTAAAGCTGCTGCCTTTCCTTTGTGTGCAGTTTCAAACTACTGTAAAATACTGGGATTTAAGGCAGATAATATCAATATTCAATATTAAACAACCCTCCTTGTTGCTTCTGTTTCTGAGCTCATGAGGGAGGCCAGTAGCATTAGAAAATAAGTGTGAGAACAGATTCTTCTGTAATTAGAGCTTTGGGGGAGCTGGGACTTTTAATTGATAGAATAAATAGCATGGGAATTACTGAAGCTGGCAAAATCAGGTATTCACAGAATCCCAGCCCAAACCTAGCCTGTTGCTGTAGGGATGAGGTGCCTCCTGGAAATAGGTTTTGTTCCTGTGTCTTCACTGCAGCCTGGGGAAGGTGAACAGGAGCGTGAATCTCCCAGAGGAATTTGCCTTGCTTTTGGAAAAGGGCTTGAAAATGCAGTGGGACCACTCCATGGCTTGGTTCCAGGTGCCCCTTGTGGGGGGGGGTGTTCAGAACTGAGCACAAAGCAGAGGTGCAGCAGGGGCTGTTTAATGCTGCTTAAAAACTAAGTGTAAAATTACTTGTTGCCCAGAGCAGCTGTGGCTGCCCCATCCCTGAAAATGTCCAGCACCAGGTTGGATGGGGCTTGGATCAACCTGGGACAGTGGAAGGTGTCCCTGCCCATGACAGGGGGTGGAAATAGATGGGCTTTAAGGTCTTTCCAACCCAAACCATTCTAGGATTCTAATTGTGACCAGGACCCCAGCTGTGGTTTCAGAGGGGACAATRACGCTGGATCCATTGCACAGTAATTATTTTTGTTTTTTAAACTTCTCGCCCTACTAAAAATGTTCTATTTTCTGGCTGCCTC
The DNA here is from genome assembly GCA_018881555.1 of Amblyornis subalaris. Classification (NCBI taxonomy): domain Eukaryota; kingdom Metazoa; phylum Chordata; class Aves; order Passeriformes; family Ptilonorhynchidae; genus Amblyornis; species Amblyornis subalaris. Next base: position 1,645,354 of record JACAXG010000008.1, read on the forward strand.
TTTCTTCAGTAGTTCATTAATCAGTTGCTCAAGGTTTAGGATCTGGCTTGGAGGAGACAAAACTGTCATAGATTGATGTGTGTCTGCCTTACATGGATAAAATAAAACCTCATCCAAAAATTATGTTCTTTACTGAATAACTAATTTCTTCTCACGTCCTACCAATGCTAGCAAGATGCTCTTGCAAATTAAAGATGTACAGAGTTTAACACCATCTGATTCCAACAAGTGGTAACCTATTGAGTCAGCTTCTGAATTGGACTGTGTCTTTCTTTAAGAACCCACCACTTAATAAAYGATTCTTAAAGTGTTTTCCAGACTTGGGCTCCTGTTCACTCAGAATCTCTTTTCAGACAGTTGATTCCGAAATTGCTGAAGTTCTTACTCTGCAGTAACTTTTGCTTCTTCCAGCTGTTTATCTTGACCTGGTGTAAGGCTTTGTACATTAAAATAGCATTAGAATGCTGGAGCACCAAAAAAAAAAGTTTGGTGCCATGTCTGGACAACAGCATGAGTTTGTCATCATCTTGTGGGCYTGACTTAAGGTTCAAATCTGCAGCTTTGTTATTTCAAGGGACTTTCTGCTTGTTAGAAATGTTGGAGTTGGAGCCAAGATGAGCTGCWCTGTTGAGTTTATTTTTGGTACGTTTTCTAATACATAGATCTGATTTGAATTTGAGATTTGCTCCTCAAGTGGGAGTTGTTTTTCTCAACCGTGGCCAGTGCCATGTTAGTGCAAGACTCAAATGTTGTTATGGTTATTGCCTGGGGGTTGGGTGACTTTGGGGTGTTTTTTAGGGGTATTCCCCTCCTGCGGTACCAGCAACAGGGTAATGCTGACAATGAAACTCCCTTTGTGATGTTCCACACTTTAATTTTTTTCTACGTATATTTAGGAAGGAATTTTCCTCTAGGTAATTGTGAAGTAGTTTAAAAATCTTTGACATCACAAGGTAATGGAGCAATTAAAGTTAGGTTGTCCCAGCCTACTTGGAAAAGAAAATGGAATACTTAGAGTTTTCTGCAGGCTGTTAGTGGGAGTTCAGGCTTCAGCTCTGCAAATTGCTCCACCCGAGTGCAGAGCTCGTGGGTCGGAATTAATTGCTAGAGCTCTTCCCAGTGTTATCACACTGGGCTCCCTTCTCGCAGTGCTCTGAGTCTGTAAGAAGCAGAACAGTGAGTTCTTAGAGTTTAATCCTGGAGCAGAGAGCTGGATAATCCCCGTTTCCAGCCGAATCAGACCAAAACAGCCTTTTGTGCCTCTGCCACGTGCTTTGCTCCGGGAAGCGTTTCCCTGTGCACGAGCAGTTGTGTAAGGAGTGCAGGGCGGCTGTGGGGAGCCTGTGACAGGTGACATGCTGCAAGAATTAACCAAAAGGAAGGGGATTCTCCTCTAATTCAAGATCCATTCAGCAGCATCTGCTGCTATTTGGCAGAAGGGATCTGTTGCCAGCGCACAGAACATGTTTTGGAGGGAAGCAGAACGGGAAGTGTTATGAAAGTAACTAAGCTCATTAGTGGCAAGGGAGGGCTTGGCTGTATTAACTGTGATGTTGTAATATCTCTGTCTAATTAGCTCTTCTGCTAATTAGATTTAGAGCAATTAAAAGCTTTAAAGACTTGTGAGAAGTTTTGTGAGAGGACTGTGGATTTCAGGTGCGCTTCAGGCTTCTGGAAGGAGCAACTCATTGAATTTTCACCGGAGGCAGGGGCTGCCTTAGAKGAGTCTCCAGTTAATTCTCTCACTGTTATCCCTGTCCCAGCGCTGGATATGGAACTCCTGTGGAGCTCTGGGTGTTCTGCAGAGCCTGGCAGCCATTTGGTGCTCAGCAGAGCCACAACCAGGAGCTGTGCACACGCAGTGCTCTCGTGTGGAGAGACGACATTTTTCTTGGTTTAAAATAAACCATCCTGATTGAAAGCATCTGCTTTTGCTTTTGCATCACAAAAATGTTTTCCAAAATTAAAGTCGTCTAAAGTGTAAATCTTTGCAGTCTCCCGCAGAGATGTTTTTATCCAAACCCCAGCAGTTTAATTTACAAAAATATGTTGTGCTTAGAAACTGTCGAAATCTTCCTTGTGATCTTTCAGATTTTACCTTTAGCAAATGGTTCTGCTGCTCTTTTATTTTCCTTAAATAGCTGTAAAATGCTAATTTTGGCTTTCTGTCCTGTTTTCAGTATCGTTTAAAGGTCAAAACCTCTATATGGGCAAGGAATAGGTTAAATCAGACTGGTTTTAAACCTCTTGACTGTAGTATCAGTTCAGCAGCTCAGTCACTCTGGAGCTTTAGTGCTGTGAGAGTTGAGCAGTGTCTGAAGGAAGGTCCCATGTCGGGGTTTGGATGCTCAGTAACAGAGCTGTAGTTCCTAGTAAGAGACCAAGTATTTCTCATGCTTTGTGCCAAGGGCAGTGGCTCTGCTTGTGCTGAGAATGTCCTGGGCTTYGTTAGACACTGAGCCAGAATTGGGGTTGGTGGTGTTGATTTATGTGCTTGTCATGCTGGGGAGGTCAGAAAGGGACTGTAAAAACTGTCACTGCTTTAGTTGTGTGCCTGAGGGTCCCACTGAGGGGGAGGGCAGTGGACAGAATGTCCTGGTCACCAGCAGGCTCCTGAGAGCATCTGTGTTCCTTTGGTACTTAACACTCAGGTGTTCCCCTTGGAAGGGAGGGTGTCCAAACCCTGCGTGTGAACAGCTTCCCAGCCTGGAGGAGTCCTGCAGCCTGTTCAGGGATTTCAGAGCCCTTCCCATGGGCTCTGCAGCTTTAGGCCAGGATTGCTGTTGATTTACAATGAGCTTTTACATACCCAGCTGTGCTGTAGGCAAAGTCTGTGTGTGCTGAGGGGAGGAGGGAAGGGCTGTCAGGGGACTTGTCAGAGCACAGGCTGATGAGGTGCTCTGAGCCCAGGATCATGTGTTTGTGCACTGGCAGCACCTCTGCTGCTTGGGCACTTCTGTTGATTTTCCTGCTGAAACATCCAAAGGAGAGATTTGATGTGTAGTTTGGGCCAGAGCTTTCTTAACAATTAAAGTGTGTCACAGGTAATCTTTTCTCTGACACACATATAATTGCATGTTAAATGCTCTTCACTCTTGAAGGATGCAGCTCTCCCTAGAAGCTGCAGTTAGAATTGCTTGCCCAGACTCATGCTGGGTCTCCCGAGTACCAGCTTGCAGTGACTTTCTGGACTTTGCTCTGAAGGTTTGGTGAGTTAAAGGATAACACTCTTGGCACAATTCCTACCTGTGTGAATAACACTTGGCAAAGTCAGTCTAGGACTAACCAGCTGCTGGGTTGTTTACCTCCTAAAGCATTCCAGGCTTATTTCCTTTCATTTTTGTTCTTTATAGACATTATCTCTGTAACAGGAGTATTTTGGAAGCTGCTGGAATAAAACCCCTGTTGATGGGTAGCATAAGTGTTCTCTTTTTGCCTCAGTGAAGGCCCCATCATTAAGATAAGTATTTCTAAGTGAACATGAATCAGAACAGAACAGTTAAGCATGACCTTCTCTGCTTTGAAGTGAGCTTAATAGAAGAAATCCTTAAAGAATGTCTTCCAGGAAAAACTCCTTGGCACTGAAGAACCAAATTTGGGACTTTTGGTTTGAGAGAAGTGCTTGATGTCTGCACTTCTTCAGAGGGTTTTGGCTGTGTGATGTTTCTCAGCAAAGCAGCTGGGGAAAAAAAAAGAGGAAAAGGCTTCATGCTTCACTTCCCTTGTGTGGTTCTTCTGTCTCCACCTTCTGGAAGCCGAGAGCAAATAATTTAAAATCAGCTTAGTGGGTTAATGACCTGGAAAGCAAATGTGTCGCAAGATGTGGGTTCTGACCCCCAGTTAAAGGGTATTATCAGGGCTTGTCTCAGTTATGTCAGAACACTGAGTCCAGGGAGGAAATTATTGGGGTGAAAATGCTCTCTGGGCCAAAATTGTAATTTTTTAATCTTCTCTGCAGACTGTCAGACTGAAGTCAGCCAGGAGGTAGAATTCATACAGGCACAGGCTGGTTTGGGTTGGAAGGGACATCATTAAAGATCATCTTGTCCCACTACCTGCCACGGGCAGGGACACCTTCCACTATCCCAGGTTGCTCCAAGCCCCATCCAACCTGGCCTTGGACACTTCCAGGGATGGGGCAGCCACAGCTTCTCCCCGGAGTGGAGCCCAGTGCTGTAGGCTTGCTGTTGTAAAGGTCAGAGCAAAGTGTGATGTTCCAGCTGACCTCTCACAGCCATCCAGGTGTTCCTGGTGTGTGATTTCAGGGGTGGAGAACTGGTTATCTCTGAGAGGTCTGTGTTCCAGCACAGTGGTGTGCTGAGGGCTGCCTTCAGACACAGGAAATGTGCCTCGTGTCAGACCTGCAGCTGGGGAGAGGAAGGGGAGACAGGCAGTGGTTCAGAGAAGCACACTCAGCATTTGGTCTCCCTCTCACTCATTTCTGGGCGTATTTTCTTTGTGCTGTTCCATACCTTGGGCTGTTCTCTGACCAGCAGTAATTTCAAGTGAATGAACTGATCATTTTGGTCCATCAGAGACAATGTGAATGTTGGAGGCAGATGTTGTAACTGGATGATCTTTAAGATCCTTTCCAACCCAAACCATTCTGTGATTTGGAGCTGAAGGGGCGGTTGGCTGCAGGCAGAGCCACGAGCTGCCAGTGAAAGCTCTGAGCCTGTTGTCACCTGGTGGGTTTTCAGAAAATCCCTTAGCTGGGATTTTAAGTGTCCTCCCCTGGTGTTGTCCTTTTTCAGGTCGCAGCTGCTCCCTGGTGGTTGCCTGTGAAAGGAGCCAGCTGGAAGCACCCTGAGGGCCCTGACTCCAGTATCTCCAGCAGGTGAGCCATTCCATTCTAATACACAGTGCTGGTGGATATCCCTGTGGCTCCCAGCAGGAATGGGGGTGCAGGAAAGGGTTTTTACTTAGTTACCTGTTTGCTGCTGCTGATGGGACTATATTCCCATCTTCTGTTTTGTTGCATGCAGCATTCCATGGTCATGGTCAATGATGGAGTGCAAAAAGGTCTGTAAGGATCATGCTGAATTGTGCCTTAGTGTTTGCTGTTCACGTTTGTGTGTCAGCAGTGAAACACAGCAGATCTTTGGAGGCTCAGAAACTTCAGTGCAGACCTGGGTTTGGAGAGGAACAATAAATACTCGCTGTGTGCACTCTCCAGGAGTCTGGGTAGTGTGTCCTCTTCCGTGTGGAATTTGGAAGCCTGTCTCTGGCAACAGGAGACTGAAAAGTTCTGTGGGTTTTTTTACTGTATTCTGACTTTGTGGAAAGTCAGTTGTGACTTTATGTAGCACCTCTAAATGCTTTGGAAAAGCTGTGCTTTTTCTTACAGTTAGTGCCACGCCTTGCCTGCATGAACCCTGAAACTTGCTGATCCTTGCCTTTCTGCAGTTGCTTTCCATTCTGCAGTGGGATGAATTTCAGGCCTAGAAAATCAAATTACTGACCACTTACATTGCAACTGCCCCTCTCCCTAGGCAGGTGTCAATGCAGTTGGCACTTCATCAACTAGTGAAAGTTTCTAACAGCATTTTGAAATCAAATCAGACTCTCTAGCCTAGATCTAGTAGGTGCTGGCATGTTTTTGAGTCCTCTAAGGACGGGACTTTGTTAGTGCACCATCATCTGATGGCTGAAGTGCTCAGTAACGAGTTGTCTGCTCTCCAAGGGCAATGAAAGAATTATCTGAGGCAAAAATAGAGATAATAGCTGGAGGCGTTGTTGGGGGGAGACAGGAATCGAGGTCAGAGGCAGCAGACAGGAGCTGGAAAGCTGCCATGTCATTCTGCTCTTGTGCAAGGCTGGTGCAAACCTGGCTGCCACGGCCGCTGGGGCCTTGCCACGTGGAAGGAGCCTCCTGGATTAACAGGGAGATGTTGGCCTCTTACATGGGGCAGGAAAGAGAAGTTGATAGGAAGTTCCTCTGTCTCCTGGACCAGTGCCCTCAGCTCTGCAAGTACCTTGTTCTAGTAGAGGCTTGGATTGGGAGGATCCTTCTGCAAGAATGCCTAGGCATTTTTTTGGTTTTTTTTGGAAAAAGAGACAAGGATTTTAATGTCAGTCCTGGAACCAAATCCCATTAAAGATGGGAGCTCTTGAGTAAACTGTGGACTGCTTAAAGCACCCAAGGAAAATCACTTTTTGGCTAAATTTCTGTAGTTCAGTGTTTCCTGGACTGGGTGCTGCAAAAGCTGATGTTGCTGACACTCTTCCTCATGTMACCTCTCCCTCAAAACTCCACAGCTGACAGCAAGAAAAGGACCCAGAGCAGGAGAAGAGCCACARGGGAGTGAAGAACAATCACCATTGAATTACAGTGTACATTTTCCTGTTGAGAATCTTGTTCTAGTTAAGATGCCCCTTGCCAGGCTGGTTTGACAGTGGTGATGCTGCAGGCCTTTGGTGCCTYCCTTTGGGTCTCTGAGCATTCCCACAGAAGGCAGGGTATGGATAATTCTCTGCTGGCTCCTGGGTACTGCACTTTGAGGTGGGACCATGAGGAAGCACAAATCATAAATAGCTTTAACTGTAGAGCTGGAGATAGGAGCATGATGAGACAAGGAGAAGTTAGTTATTTTCTCTTCCTTGTTTTCCTCTGGTGGCTGCATTTCCCTTCCAGCATCTTGCTGCCTTTCCTTAAACAGCTCCTTTCTGTCCAAGTCCCCTGGTGCCCGGTCCAGCTGTAACTGAGCTGTGAACTCGTCAGTCCTGTGTGCCCTGTCCGAGTGCCACGCGGTGCTGTGCAGCCCTGAGACTGCCTGGTGCCCTGAGGAGCTTGGCCTGTTCGTTTYGTTTCCCAGAATGGACCATCCAGTCCTCCACGTTTCCTGGAATGATGCTGTGGCGTTCTGCGCGTGGGCGGGGAAGCGCTTACCCACGGAGGCTGAGTGGGAATACAGCTGCCGAGGGGGCCTGGAAAACAGGTACCTGCCACAAGTGTCCTGATCCATGTCTACGGCTGGGCTTAGCAGACAAGGAAGAGCTGTGAGGGGTTTATTACCCTCAGTGTGCTCTGGAGCCAGCCTGGGAGAGCTGGGGGTGTTCACCTGGAGAAGAGAAGGATCCAGGAGACCTCAGAGCCCCTGCCAGTGCCTAAAGGGCTCCAGGAGAGCTGCTTTGGACAAAGGCCTGGAGTGACAGCACAAGGGGGAATGGCTTCCCACTGCCAGAGGGCAGGGTTAGAWGGGATATTGGGAAAAAATCCTTCCATGTGAGGCTGGTGAGGCCCTGGCACAGGGTGCCCAGAGAAGCTGTGGCTGTCCCATCCCTGGAAGTGTCCAAGGCCAGGTTGGACGGGGCTTGGAGCACCCTGGGATAGTGGAAGGTGACCCTTCCCATGGCAAGGGGTGGCACTGGAGGGGCTTTAAGGTCTTTCCAACCCAAACCATTCTGGGATTCCATATAACACTGTCTTTTAATTAAAAGTGTTTGACAATTGTTCTGTTTGTCTTTTCCCAGGCTTTTCCCATGGGGCAACAAACTGCAGCCCAAAGGCCAACACTATGCCAATATCTGGCAGGGAGAATTCCCAACTAATAACACTGCAGAGGATGGGTACAAGGGGACTGCACCTGTAAGTGTCTCTCAAAGACAACTGAGCATGTGGAAATGATCTTAGTCTTCCTAAAAATAAGGTCTGTCTTCAGTGGGATGAACCTTGGTTTTYTATCCCTGAACTCTTTCACTTTAGATTTTAAATTACATCATATTTCACTGCAGGCTTGAGCATTATCAAGGGACACTTTTACAAACTAATTGAAAAGTAAAGATTACTTTCATTTTAACTTCTAGTTCCTCTCAAACTGACCTCTTTTCCCCCTTTCTAGTCAGTTTGTAGTCAGAAGCTGAAATACTTTCTGCCTACACTTCTGGCCTCACAGTTTCATGAATTCAAAAATCACACAATAGTTTAAAAGAAATTAAACTTCCCTTTTTGGGAAAGGTTGAGCCTGTCTGGTATAACAAACAGAGTGGAAATTTAAAGGCAATCAAGAATGTGAATGAATTATTCAATGGTAGTTAAATAACTCCAAAAGTTTCATCAGAAGAGGAGTCTGCACAGGCAGGAGTTGGCAGCCACCCTGGCTTTTCCTTGTGGGAAGGGGCATCTGGGAGCTGTGAGTGGGGGTCGGGGCACTAATGCCATGCTCAGGTCTGTCTGCTGGTCCAACAGTGCCTCTCTTGAGAGGATCAGACTCCAAAACCAGTGAGGAGATGCTGTGTCATGGTGGAAAAGGGTGCTGAGGACACAGAGGTGGTAACAGTTCCTTCCTCCATCCTTTTTTTTTTAAGTTTTATTTAAATGCAGTATATGAAAGTGTTACAGTTGTGCACTACTGATCTGGTGTCTGCTTTTGAGGCTCCTCAAAGTGCACCTTCAGCAGACTGGTGTCAGGGTTAAACACCCTTTTTCATGTGGAGTGGTTACAGGAGTGCCTCTGTGTTCCCTGTCTTGTGTAGGTCACTGCCTTTCCCCCCAATGGATATGGCCTGTACAACATGGTGGGGAATGCCTGGGAGTGGACAGCTGACTGGTGGGCTGTGCATCATTCCTCACATGAAGCTCACAACCCTGTAAGTGTTTTATTGGCATCACGTGAAGTACAAAATTCCCTGTTGTGACTTGGATCTCATTGCTGTTTGAAAACCTCCTGGAAGGGTTTTAGTTCATTTATATTACTACAAGCTGTACTACTTTTACCTGTATCAGAGAGAGCACAAACCATCTTGAATTATCTTTAATGCCCCTGGTAGCTCATTTAAAACTGAGCAGGTGACAAAGCTGAGGTTTGTGAGAAGTCACCAGGCTCTGAGAGGTGAATCTGTTTTTCTTTGTGGCAGGCAGGACGAGGGTCCTGCAGGGTGGGATGGTGTGTGGGGTCAATGAGGCTCTGTCTCAGCAGATTCCAGTTGCAGTGTTACACCTGCTCCTCTCCCATTTATCCAGGATGAGTAAATCCCCCAACCCAACCTCACACAAAATATGACAAGTAAGGCTACATACAATTCGTTACCCAAACCCCCACCAAATACAGTGTTGTTTATTTGCTTACAACTTAAAAAGCACTTCAGGTGTCCCAGTTTATTTTTACTCTTGGTAATTATGTGTGAAGGCAAGACAATCAATGATGAAAACCCCCAACAATGTGTGTGCAGAATTCCATACATTCCTTGTAACCAGTCCCCACCATACCCCAAATCTCTACAGTGCTAGAAAGCTGCTTTGAAGATTTTGAGTGTTAAACTAAATATGTTAAAAAACTTTGCCTAAGCTCTGACCCTCTGGAAGAATTCTGAGTCTTTTCAGCCGAGGGAACACATCCTATATTTAGGTTACACTGCCTTGTGCTCTGCAGAGACAGAAGAGATGGGCTCTGATAGATCTGCTGCTAATCAGTTCTAGTGTCTCAGAAGATAACTGCAGCCTGGCTATTTTGGGACACCTTTTCACACGAGGAGATTCAGTTTCCTTACCCATTTAATCAGAAAAACCCTTTGGAATTCACTTTGAAGTGCTCTGCCTCAGACACTGGATTCTGACAATCAGTTTGCATATGAAAAAAACCCGAAAAGCACCATTGTTAACACCTAGTTTTTAAATACTTTCTGAAGTGCCTGCAGAGTGGTTATAACGAATTTAAAAACCTCTGCAAGCTCATGGAGTTTAACAGAGAGCAAAATTCACAGGACACTTGTCCCCCACTGTCACCTTAATCCAGCAGGGAACTGCTGCTGCCTTGGCAGCACCAACACCAAATGTCTCATTCAAATAATTTTAATGAAGGTGCCCCACTGCAGTCACAGAATCCCAGAATGGTTTGGGTTGGAAAGATCTTAAAGCTCATCCAGTTCCACCCCTGCCATGGGCAGGAACACCTTCCACTATCCCAGGCTGCTCCAAGCCCTGTCCAGCCTGGCCTTGGAYGCTTCCAGGGMTGGGGCAGCCACAGCTTCTCTGGGCACCCTGTGCCAGGGCCTCMCCWCCCTCACAGGGAAGGATTTCTTCCTAAAACTGTAACTGATCCTTYGGCAGAGAGAGCCAAATGTGTGGGATCAATCAAACCACAGTCCCTTTRTGGATTATTTTGTGGTGACTTGTGGCTCTGATTTTTTTTGTATGAGCTGCAGTTCTCTGTTTGAAAACTGATTTTTTTCAAAACAGACTAACCATGTGGCCGTAAATTATGATGCACCATCAGAAAGCATTTGTTTGATGTAATGAAAGAAATACAACTTTATTTTCATTAACAAAAAAAGCTTCTATGATTTATTTTAGTAACTTTTAAAAGAATAATCCTACTTTTATGAGTTTTGGTAAYGGCATGCACGAGCACTTGTAATTATGCAATCGGACTAGAATATGGCTGTTACAGCATTATAGTACAGAAGAACCTTGCTAATATACAGTAAATTCTGGGGTTTAAATCTGGGATCAAAGTCTGGGCAGCTCTAGCCCTTTACACAGCCAGTGGCTTTCCCTTCAGTACCAGCTGGTGCACTGCTCCAGGTCAGGCCATAAAACAATAGGGTATGATAGAAGAACAGAGATGTGCTTGTTTTAATCAAATGTGTCCTTAATTGCTGGGCTGTGATTAGCTGTTAGTGTGGGGAAGCACAGCCAAAGCAGTTTCCTTCATCTAGAAGTGAGATTTGTGCAKAAGCAAATATTAACACTGCAAATACTAATGATTTCTAGTGGCTTTCTGATTTTCAGAGAACTTTGCCAGTTGTTTTATCATAAAACTCTTTACCCTCTGTGACTTTAAAGAAGAGGATGATGTTTTGTCATGGAATAGATTAATGGAGGACATTACAGCAGATTTCTGCAGGGGGTGAAGTGTTTCAGTTCTGTAATCCTCCTTTAGATGCTGTATGTTGACTTGTTTTAACTTGTTTTTGTTACCAAATAGCCTTTGGTAACAAAAAGCTCAATTTTTGCCTGGCACAAGATATTTTTAATTAATAAAAAGGATTTACCATTACCAGCCTTTGGTTCATTACAAGTTATCCCTTTGTAATTGCTGACACATGAGAGATTTATGTCTGGACAATAAACTTTCTAACCCWAACTAAACATGTTCCTCTTATTTTATAAAAGTGTCTTTGGAGCCAGTAGCACAGCTTGCTGCTCAGTCTTGCAGCATTTAGGGGAAATCCTGCTCCACAGCCCCATTGTTCTGCTTTGTCTTATTCTCATGGAACTTTTTTTAGGTCAGTTTTCTCCTGRCTTCCCTTAAAATGAGATTAACAGGCTGGGTGATGATTGTGCTTGTTAGTGGCTTATCTCRGAGCAGGGACTGTGCATCCACATGCAGGTGTTGTGAGGACAATTTCCAGAGCCCTTGGAGTGGGAGTAAGGCTGTGCTGTGGAGGAGCACCCGGGCTTGGAACGGAGCGGATGCTGCTCAGGGTGTGCGTTTCCTAGAGCATTTCTGTGTCATTAAATGCAGTAGTAGGCCAAAGTCTTTTCACATATATAAATTTTGGCAATMAACATGAAGCTGTTGCAGTTTGTGTGGTGAACTTTCATACAAAGCAAACTGGGTGCAGGCAGGAGCTGCTGGAGTACCAGTGTCAGCTCTCAGGGGTTTCTGACAGTCCCTGGGGTTTATGTTCAGTCACAAATGCTCCTCTGGTGTAGGTTTTTCTAGAACATCATCCCTGGTAATGCAGAGCTGGCTGGGAGACAACTGAACCCCTTGAGACAGGGTGGGACAGTGTGATCCATGCCAGGTGTAACCAGACTGGTCACAGGGTGGTCACTGAGGAAAGTGGAGCTCATTTCCTTCCTGGTGAAATCCCCTCTTTAGGAACCTCTGTGTTATCAGCTGTTATCAGAAACAAGGCACTCATGGGCAGCAGCTGGAATGTAAATATTTGCAGCAGGGAGGGAGCACAGTTACACTCACCTGCAAGTCCTGTATGGCAGAATTATTTCAGGCTGTCTGGTTCAGACCCCACTGACATTTGTTACACCACTGGAATATTTATTTATGATTGCTCCTTATCCATCTCTGTACTCCTCCAGCTGTTTACCCTGTAACTGGCAGTTATCCCATGGGTACTGACCAGTGTGTCCCTCCCCAGACAGGGCCGTCCTCGGGCACGGACAGAGTGAAGAAGGGTGGATCCTACATGTGCCATAAGGTAATGTTGTGTTTCCATGTTCCCCTTTCCTCTGAAAGCCCTTGACCATGAAATGATCCCCTGGCAGAGCTTCCTGGCAGCCTGGATGTTTGTCAAGGGGTTTCATGGAATTTATGAAGAGCAACACCTGATGTTCCTAAGGACCTCTTTTTGGGTAGCTTGGAATTAAAACAAGGATGTTTTTTACTCAGTATGGTTTTTAGATGCTGAAGTTTAAATTGATGTAGGCTTCTAATGCTGTTTTCATGATAGAGCTTGGGTGATACTTGTCAGAGCAGAAAGCATGGATGTGACTGTCGTTTTAGTTTGAGAATGATTCTTGATCCGGGAAGGATATGGAGCTCTGAGCAACCTAGTCTAGAGAAAGGTGTCCCTGCCCATAGTAGGGGGTTGGGACTGGATAAGCTTTGATGTCCCTTCCAACCCAAATCCTTCTATAATTCCATGATTGTATGATACCAGGTGTTTGCAGGGTTCTATGATATCAGGTGTTTGCAGAGCTGGCTGGGAGATGAAGTGTTTCAGCTGAGTTGATGGCATACCTGAAAATCCTTCGGAACAGCCTGGATGTCATCACAGAGCAATGGCTGTTCATGACACAAAATCATGTTTTAAACTCTGCTCAGGCAGTGCTTAAAAACCCTCCTTATAGATCTCCTGTTTCATTAAARCTGTCCTGGTCTTCTTCCCTTGCACAGCCTGTGGCTGGCAAATCACTCTCATAATTAGATTAAATTTTCTACTGTGAGATCCCATTTTCTACACTGATTTCCTTCTTAGGTGAAATCAATGTCAGATGTTAATTAGCAGTTTTGATTAAATTAACACTGGAATAGGCTCTTCAGTGATGAATAACATGACCCATTTTGTGAAGATTCTAGTCTGCCCTAGTCTTTTTTTGTAGGTGATAAAACTAGGCTGTGTATGAAGACAAAAAACCACTGAACGCTGTTAGTACAAGGGCTCTTTATTATCAGACTGATCTTTTTTTGCTGTTGCTCTTCTCCCTCTCAGAGCTGACAGAGATGAAGTTGCACGTTTTTACGTCTCATCCCACAAGTSTGGCAGGGCCTGACCAGAGGCAGCTGCACCAGCCTGATCCTTGGTGCCTTTTGGCAGAGGCTGTCATGGAAGGATGGGGCAAAAACCTGATCTTCTGAAGTAACACCAAAATGGGGCAGGATTTGGATGGATTGTTCTGGAGTTGCCACATAAACACACAGACTGTTACCCCAGTGCTTAATTAGTGAAATGATCAGTGTGACCATCCTTCCATGGCATGATGGGGAACTCTGCTGGGCAGTCCCACTTAAWGGAGCAAACCATTTACACTGCTAATAATTCAATTATCCTAGGGATTATAAATATCTCTGGAGTGCTAGCTGTAGGAATACTGGGAAGGAGTTATGCATTTCTCCTTGTTGCATCTCATTGAGGGAAATGTTTCCAGGCAGGTGCCAGCACCTGTCTGTTCCAGTGGGCATTAGCACATGGATACACAGCTCAGGGCACTGCATCCTCTGAAGGGGAGCAGAATGGTGGTTGTAGCTTTTTCCCAGAGCAGGATAGATTATTGGCTGACACTTTATCAGACACTTTGCCATTCAGCCTAGTTTTTGTATCAGCTGGTGTGTGTAGGATTCCCTCATTTCTAACACAGCAATTCCCAYGCGTATCAGCCCATTGATCTGTCCCCCAGCGATTGCCATGTTTTGCAGTATTAATCTAACTAATTAATCTGTTAATCTAATAAGCTGTAGCCTGAGGAAGGCCCAGCTGTGCTAAGGAGCTCCCTTTCTGTGCAGTCCTACTGCTACAGGTACCGCTGTGCAGCTCGGAGCCAGAACACCCCCGACAGCTCYGCGTCCAACCTGGGCTTCCGCTGCGCCGCCTCCTCCGCCCCGGAGCCTCCCTGACCGCCACGGGGCGTGTTCCTCTGGCACAGGAAGGGCTGCATCCCACCCCAGGGAGGAGACGTGGGAGCAGTGTCCCTTGCTGATGGCACAGAATGGAAAAATCTGGCTTCAAGTTCCTGCTGAGGGGAAGAAAACTCAACGCTACTCAACATGGCTTGGAGAACCTTTGTGTTCGCGAAGAACATGGCTTGGACTTAAATCCTGACCAGAGTGTTTTGGATTYAACTGGAACAAAAGTGAGCAGAAACATGCCAATCATGTTTTCAAAGATTACTTAATCCTGGAAYCAYTTAGGTTGGAAAAGGCCTCCAGGGTCACTGAGTCCARCCCTTGACTGATCACCACCTTGTCAACTACAACAGCTTCTTTAGAAAAGGTCTTTATTAATTAGTTTTATTTATGTGGCGTTTGAATTTCTATACTCAAATGCAATAAGCAAAGACTTTATAAACTTCTAGGCAGCTTTAAAAGAAATTCTAGGCGGTTAAGAAACTCTAGGCAGCTTTAAAAGAGAATGGAAGGAGTCAGGAGTGAGGGCTGGGAGGTGACAGCTCTCCATGTGGGCAGCTCACACAGCCCTTCTGCTACATTCCACTTGCAGTGAACATCATGTCCAGAAATGGGCTTTTTCTGGGGAGATATTTGCTGCTCTTTAGGAAGTGCCTTCTGCAACTGAGGGGTGATAATCCTCAGGGTGATGATGATTAGAAATCTTGTACATACTTGAATAAAATAGCAAGCATTTGTTTATGCCAAAGACTTTTATTGATGGAAAACCAGCAAGTTTCCTTTGAATTTCTTGGACGCAGTGTAGGCTTATTTTAGAGACGTGGAAATTGCGAAACTGGCCTCATTAGAAACTGAAGCTAATGAATGATTCCACTTGAATAAAAGTCATGGAAGTGAAGACATGGCAGATGGAACTGTGAGCCCTAAGGCCTAATAGGGTAAATTTCTAAACTGTTTTGTTGAAAGGAAAAAAACAACTACTGAAAAGGAGAGGAATTTTAGCAAGTAAGAAGGGAAATTGAAAAGAAGGGAGTAGTTGAAAGCAACCTTGTTTTGSGCTCTGAATGTAACAGTGGATTAACTAAAGCCTTGGCACTGATGCTGGTCCTTGCCAGCATTGTCTTTTCTGCAGTAAATTGGGTTTGGGTTTAAAGCAAATGTGTCACTTGCCAGCTCCTTCTCCCCTGGTTTCATGTTGAAAAGATGACACGGGAGAACACCTGGTGAGCCCTTCACCAAACACCAGCCTCCAGCAGGGCTCCAGGTAAGTCCAGCAGCAGAAAAATCCATTCCAGAACACACCRTGACTTGGCAAAATATTGAGATATTGATAATCAACACTGCACTTTGAGAATAAAAAGGAGGAGGGAGGATGAGGGGAAGCTCAGAGTCTGTTGAGCCGTTTGATTGGATTCATTGTGRAAGAGCACACTGAGCTGTGAGGGGCAGACTGAGGCTGTGAAGCTGAAAGGAGCCTGAAGACAAAAGTGAACAGAAATTCAGCAGATACAACAGAGGGTCTATTTTCTTTCTTGTTCCTTGTTAGGGAATTTTTTTAGTAGGATTTTGGTCCACTCCCCCAGGCAGCTGCAGTGCCAAGGCATGGAGAAGTGTAGTGCACATGCTGCATGGAAAAAGGCCATTAACAGTGGTCAGGATGGTTTAGAACTCAATTATTATTTTGTTTTTGCAAGGCCTTCAGCTTGGCTGTTTTGAACAGTCCAACCCTGTGTTCTTGTTCTGTGCTGGGGAAGTTTGCTCTAACCAGATAACTGGGATCAGGTCACCTGCCAGGAGCTGCAGCACTGGCGTGGGCTGAGGGGGAGGATTGCAGGGACAGAGGGCTCAGCTGTGCTCCTGGTGTAAGGCTGTGATCAAGGACTAGATACTGCTAAAGGTGGTGGTTTGTTTTTTTTTTTTTAATCTACACTTCCTTAACTACTCAAAATCATGCCAAGTGCATATTCATAACAGGAAGGTAACAAACTGTGCAGTCATCCTGAAAACGAGGAGTGCAGATGCTGTAAAACTGATCTTGAAACTCTTCTCAGGAGGGAAAGAGGAAGTAGATTGGATCATCTGCACCCTGCCCTGTGGTCTGGAAGTGGCTGGCATGATGCCTTTTCAGGGAGAAAACCAGATAAGACTCTACACAAGACAAGAGACTGTGCAGTCCAGGCTSTGCTCTGGAATCCAGTGCATTCTGAGGTACGGGACCTGGGGAGCTGCTCTCCTGTAGCACAGGAACCCTAAGTCAGCCAAGGAGAAAGTTAGTGGCCACTCAGATGTAAACTACTACTGACAAGCAGCTGAAAGCCTTTGGAAGGTTTCAGCACTGACAGAAATGACACTTAATGATTAACCCCAAGAGCAATCGTGATAATCTTTATTTAACATAAAGGCACAGCCATGTGTAAATCCCAACAGCAGCAGGAAGGCACCTAAATGGGAGAGGCTAATGCTGCAGCTTGTCAAGGAAGCAAAGGTAAACACCAAGTAGGATCTTGTTTAGCAAACAGCAAAGTAAGAGCAGCAAAATGTCCTTTATTCCCTGGTCAGCAGCAGGTTAATCACAGAGTGGTTTGGGTTGGAAGGGACTTTAAAGCTCGTCTTGTTCCAACCCCCCTCCCCAGGGCAGGGGACCCTCAGTTTGCTCAGAGCTGCATCCTTGAATTAATCTGATGATATTTCAATAGGAAAGTAAATCTCTCAATGAATATTGAAATACTGATAATCATTACTGCACTTGGAGAGAAGACAGATTAGCGAGAGCTCCCAGTTTGTAGTGGTTTGACTGGATTCCTTGTGAAAGAGCACACTGAGCTGCCAGTGACAGCTCAGTCCTTCAGTGGCACCAATCTKTCAGGTCCAAATCAAAGTTGTCTTTAATTTAAAAATGAAGTTACTGGTAGCCTGCAGAAACTGATCCCCATGAGATGTACTCCCTTGTGTGTGTTATGTCAAAGGCTATGAAAACAGGTAAAGATCAAACTGTCCAGAGCAAATAACTGAGGGTTTGTGCTGCTGATGGCACAGTGTGACACGAGTAGAGAGCTGCACTGCAGTTTATCCATCTTAAATATCAAAACCAGCCTGTGTGAAGCTTCCTTAATTTGCTCTTTCCAGCAAGGAAGTGAAGGAACATGCAATTGCAGATTGTGCCCATCTGGCAATGCATCCCTGGGGGAAGGAGGTGCTCAGAAAAGCCCTGCACAGCTGTTAGAGCTGGACAAGGACAGTGACAAGAAGATGCAAGGACCTTCTCCCTGTGCTGGGAAAGGCCAAGCGTTGCTTAATGCTGCCTGGCCCTGGAGAAGTGAAAACATGGATCAGTTAGCAGCTGAAAGAACACTCGTGTACCTGTCAGCTGTTCAACATGAAAACACAAATCTGTTGCTGTTCAGACGTGCTTTTGTATTTCTGCTTTCAGTCGATTGCCAGCATCATCCTGCAGGGTGTGAATTTGCTTCCTGAGCATGTACTAATGGTGTKGGGAAGTAACAGATGTGCTGCTCGCTGTTATTGCAGAGATCTGATCAGAGGAGCCTCGAGGCTGATGTGATTAAAAAAGCTGGGATGTTGTGCTCCTCAGAGACTGCAGTCCTGCACCACTTCCACAAAGCTAAATGGGAGTGAAASAGCCAGTCAGTCACTATCTGCTCTGGGCATGCAGCTACGTGGCACTGCAGGTGGGAAAGGGAGACACAAAGTATTAAAGCTACTCTTTCTTTTTACATCAATAATAATCAGTTATTATGCTTTGTGGAACAAAACAACTTAGAGCAAATAATTTAGACACAATAGTCTAATGGATTTTAAGCAACCTAATGCCTTTCTTGCAAATGCTAGGATTCCTTGGTGTCATTTTCTTGTGCAATTGTCCTTGACTTTTCTCTCTGTTATCATGTCCTGTCTATGTACAAGTGCTAAAGGTACAAATACTTTCTGAAGGKAACAAACAGAGAGCTACTTTAAAATACAGCAAGCTGTCAGAGGAAAACAAGACAAAAACACCAGGCCTGGCTTAGTCACTCATTTTGGAAYATCTTGAAGCTCCAATAATCCCTTGTATTATCCACCTTGGAAAGTCCTTGAAAAGGTTATTGCATGAATTRCCAACATCTTGTCTTTTTGCTACTACTCAAACCCACATGTGCTTCCTTGTTGGAACACAGTGTTTTATTTAACAGCAATTTAACCACTAGAGAAAGTAATATTTTTTAGGTATGCTTACGGCTGAAAGGCTATGGAGAACTCGCTGGTGTGGAAAAGAGGGAGCTGTCCCAAGGCAAGAAGGAAGCACACGTGCGGGAGCCACAGTAGCAAGGTTTCCTCAGCCTGTTCTCTTCCTCCAGAGGTTGCTGTTCTCTGCTCGTTCCTGGTAAATTATGGAACCTTCCAGAGTAATCGTAGGAAAGTTCCTCTCCAGCACGAATGTCAGTGGCTGCAAAAAGCGCGAGTTTGGGCACCATGGAGTCAACTCGCACGGGCACCATGAACAGGTTGGGTTCACAGGAGTGGTTCAGGAACCTGCCCACGTTCCCCACGCGCGTGGGATCCACAAAGGTCTCCAGGACCCGCCCGTCGTGCAGGTGCTCCCGCAGTGCTAGGATGTAGTTTGAGTCCTGCGCCGTCTGGGCCTGGGCCCTCCTGCGTGCCTCAGCAAAGCCCAGGACCTCCCCGGCATACTCACACACAAAGCCGCCCCTGGGGACGGGCTCCAGCGCGCGGACGCCCCAGCCCTTCCTCTCCGTGCGGAACACCTGGAGCCGGAGCTGCAGCCCCCGCTGCACCAGCCTGTTCTGGCACGAGTCCCCACACTGGCACAGGCTGTTGCACTCGAACACGGGCCTGGAGAACTGCTCCTGCTCCTGCTCTGCCAGCCGGAGGCACGGGCCGCTGTAGTTCTCCCCACGGCACAGGCACGGGCACTCGGGAGCCACACAGGAGCTGCTCCGGCAGGAACATCCCGGGAAGGTGACTTCAGTGGGGTCGATCTCCCCGTCTGCTCCAGCCACGCTGTCTGGGCTGTACTGCAAAGAGAGCAGGAGTCACAGCCTTGGCATCAGCAGTGCTCAAAAAYGGAATTTGTAAGAAGTTTGTGTCTGGCAATGACTGATCTCAGAACTCATGAACTCACATCTCATGAATGCTTCCTTTTTCTGTAAACTCKCAACTCAAACTTGTCTGAAATGTTTTAAAGGAGGCAGAGCCCATATTCCATATAGACCAAAAAAGAACTGATGGTCTGTTRGTGCCTGAATTTCTCAAAATAGCCCCACAGCTAGAAAAAATGCTTAGCAGAAAACATATCAGCTAATTAGATCTAGTCTACTGTGTACGATTTTAATTTACAGAGGTACTAAAGATATTTATTTATGGATATATTTATAGATTACTTATTTACAGAATTCTCGAAGTATTGGTAATCTCCCCACACTTCCAAATGCTCAATAAACTACTTTTAAGGTTAGTCTATATCTATTCTAAGCCCCAGAATTTTAAATACCCATTTGTTAGAACTGAAGATGCCTTCAATTTCTCTCTTCACATAGTTGCTCTTCCTCTTAATGCTGCTAGAAAATCAGTTCTCAAAATTACACTAATGCCCCCAGCAGGTGAATGGTTATAGAAMCACGGACGGTTGCAAAACAACACGTGATACAAACTGCTACATTTGAACCCCAAGATATAAGACAGCCACGGCTATATTTTTGCTCCTTTCTCAGCATTCAGGGTTCAAAGCTTTATTTAGAAGCCTGGAGGATGTGCTATCACTAAATATTGCATTTCACAGCAGCTTATACCTGACAAGTTTGGGRTGTAGTGAAAGATGACAGTGCATTTGCAAGTTTCTTTTTTAAATAAACATCAGCTTCTCAATCACTTGGCTTTACTCAAAACCAAGTTTCATAGTCCCCGTTCCTCACTGACCACAAGCTTTCCCATTTCYCTAAAATGCGAGCACAATTCTGGGAGATTTGGGTCTTTAAGGATCACACCTTCATCTTTCCCCCCAGGCTTATTAAAAGCTTCTTCAGTCTCGTTTGTAAAGACTCTCTAATACCACTGCAGCAACCCCCGAGGCATCCTGGAGCGACAGGACAAGGGGGAACGGATTCAAACTAAAAGCGAGTAGGTTTAGACTGGATAKTGGGAATWAATCCTTCCCTGTGGTGGCGGTGAGGCCCTGGCCCTGGCACGGGCTGCCCCCGGCAGTGTTGGCCAGGCCTTGGAGCAGCCTGGTCTCKTGGAAGGCATCCCCGCTCTGCTCTCCCAGCCCGCCCCGGTACCTGGAAGGGCGGCGGGGCCTCCCCGGGCGGCCACAGCGCCACGGCCACGGGCTCGCTGCCGCCGCTCAGCTCCGCCATGCCCGCCCCGCCCCCGCGCCGCGGCCCTGCGCCCATTGGCTGCGCGGGGCCGGCGCCGCTCGCTGATTGGGCGGGGCCGGTGACTGACAGCGCCGCGAGCGGGCGGGCGCCATGTTGTGACTCCCCGCCCTCAAGGGGCGGGCGCTGTGAGGGGACCCCCACCCTCCCCGCTCGGTCCCGGCCCCGCCCGCCCAGCCCGCCCGGCCCCGCTCCGCCCCGGCCCCGCTCCGGCCCCGCTCCGCCCGGGGCATSCGGGTGCCCTTGGCCGGCATGGGGTCACTCCCTGCCCGGGGCTGCCAGTCCCGAACCCCGTGCGGCTCCGGGGGTTGTGTGCGAAGTGCTCGCACCGATTGTCAGTGTCAAGCACARACCGCTGGGTTGTTTTAATTCCTCACGTGGCTCTCAATCCTTCTTATTTTGAAGGTATTCGGCGTTGCTTTTTTCGGTTTTTTTTTAACAAGTTGATGTGCTTGATGACACGGATGGGAACTCTCAGCCYCCTGCCCGCTGTGGCTCTGCAGGGGAGGCAGTTCTCCTGCCCTGGGGATGGGAAAAGCCACAGCTTGGGCTTGTGGCAGGACATAATTCAGACCAATCMGTTTTCTGGATGATGGGAGACACAAAACCACGGAACCAAGTTGTGGCTTGAAACCACTGAATGGTTTGGGTTGGGAGCGACCCAGAAGCCCATYCACTCCCACCCCTGCCATGGGCAGGGACACCTCCCACTATCCCAGGCTGCTCCAAGCCCCRTCCAACCYRGCCTTGGACACTTCCAGGGATGGGGCAGCCACAGCTTCTCGAGGCAACCTGTGCCAGGGCTCACTACCCTCACAGCCAAGAGTTTATTCCCAATCTCTCATCTAACCCTTGCTCTGGAGGCCTTGCCAATGCTGTATGTGATGTTCTTCTAAAGCATCTCCCATGATCTCTCTCAGCTGAAAACTGACCTATGTCCTGGAAAAACAAAGCCAGGCTTGTGTTCACGTGTGGGGCGTTCCGTTATGTTTTGTATTTACCCCTGGCTCAGGTGTTTTGGGTCTGAGGCTGAGGAAGCTCTTAGCATCATTTCATCTCCTTTCCCCCTTTGCATGAACCATGTGTTTTCATTTAGAAATCAATTATCACACCCACAAATAAAAACCCCTTACAGCTGGGAGACAGAAATCTCTGGAGTATGCTCAGTGCCTCTCTAAGGTGTTAGTTGTGTCTCCTTTTCCAGTGGTGGTTACTGCTGAGACTTTTCTGATCCCTCTTTCTGCAACATTCAGGAAATGCAGAGTTGTCGCCTCTTGTGTCCCTTCCTCCTGCTTTGGAAGAGGAGCTGAGCAGCACCAGGGGAGCTGCAGGTGAGATTGGACAGTGAAATCTGTGTTTATGAGGGATAATGAGGATAGAGAGTTGATGGGAAGATAATGAAAGGTTTGTTTATTGGATAATGAAATGGTTGTTTATTGCACTGKGACTGTGAGAGAAGGGAAGGTATGGAAGAGGCACTTCTAGAGGCCAGTGCTTCCTAGTATCTGGCCTGTATAATTTTGGGGAAGACTTTAATCAATTTAAACTTGTAGCATCAGTGCTTCCTAACTGAGCAGAATGTGCATGGTGGAAGGGTTCAAACCCAGCCTGTTGCTCTGGGTTTGTCCCCCAAGCAGCAGCACAGCTGCTCCTCATGGTGCCTCCAAGCCCTGTCACCCTGGGAACAATGCTCTCACCCCGTGAGCCCTCCCTAGCATGGGGAAGGTGGCAGATCAGTTTTATGAGGGATGCTGAAATGTTGAGTGATTGGAGATATTAAAATGCTCTTCAGTTTAGGGCTTTTTGTTATTACCAAGTCGACCTTTAGATCAAGACACTGTAATTTGGCTGCTGATCCATGGTGCCAGATGGAATTGTCTACCATTTTGAAATGATTGAAGTAATGAGTCATTACTCTGTTGTAGCAGAAACAGATTGCTTATATGTACAGGAGAAGGGTTTGGAGAACTGCAAAAGGTCGTAGAAAATCCAGTGTTTTCCTCCTCTTTATCCCACCCAGGGCTTCTGTTGTGTTGAACTATGAATGGGTTAAACTGTTGAACGGTTCAGGATGGATGAAAAATGGATGAAACCCCTTTTTCATTTGCTATGTAAAAATGTTGTGGAAGAAAAGCTTAAAATGGAGCTGAAAGAGTGAACTGGAGGTGAACTTTGTGATGCTGAACTGAGGCGCCGGGTGCAGCTGGGAATTTCTTCTGCAGCACATTCTGCTGTCTCTAGGATGAGACTGCAAATCCCTTTTGTTACATTGCATGCATTAGGCTGCTGGGTTTTCTCCCTGTAAAAATAATTTTTGTGATTTCTCTGCAATGCTTTGGATCTCTTAATATTCTTCTGGTAATTGGAAGTTGGAAGCTTAACCGTGCCTGAAGTGAGAGTTTGTGTCGTCACCTCACTCCACCGAGTAGTGGTGGCTGAGGCTCTGTGGTGTAACAGGGTGGTGGGACTYGGGGGGGTGTGAACCTGTGACTCATCACCTGCAGTAAAGGGAGATGTGCTCAGAAAACCYGTGATCAGAAGCCTTTTGCTAAAAGGTTGTATTTGAAAGCTCCCTTTGGCTTCCTATGGAACCAATCTCTGAAAGAATAAGGCATCCCTTTAAAGTACTTTATTTTACATTGCACATGATTTCTCTCTGACTTTGTTCTGAATAGCCTATTCAGATACTTTTCAGATATTGAAAGTTGCTGCTTTACATTAAAAGGAAGCACATCTCCTGTGTGATAATACTGGAGATGCCTCCTGAAGTGTTTCTTAAATTGTGGCATTGAGYGCAGACATTCCATTGGAACTTCAGTCTTTCATTCCCTGGCTGAGAGTTTTAACTGCCTTAACCATGCCCTCTTTAGGCTATGTCTGCTTCCTCCTGTAGTTAATCTTAGATACTTTTCTAAAAATTCCCTTATTTAAAGACTCTTCTCTTTGTGCTGCTCCTCTTTTCATGTCASGTTTAAATTTTCCTTTGATTTGACCTTCATTTACGGATAATCATCTCCATCAGGTTGGTGGGCAGGTGCTCTGYATCCTCCTGCCAGTCTCTTTTGTGTCTATTAGAATATCGATTTGCAGAGAGTGAAGTATAAAAAGTCAATATCCCATTAAGTGGAGTAAAGTGACAATGTTCTAAGGCTAGACGAGTTCAGGCTGGTGTCTGCACACTGAGGTGGGATTGGCTGGGCAGGTAGGATAAAACCACGTCCTGGGGGGGTTCTGTTCACATGTGTTCGTGGCAAACAGCCACGTTTTAAAAAGCGCTTGTAGTGCAAAAAGGTGCTCTGATTTATTAAGACACTTGCAGCTGTTGTTTTTTRGTAATAAAACAGTGGAATATGAATTTTCTGCGGAGCATTTAGACAAGATTTAGTCAGGAACAATCTGACATTGCATAGTGTCTGCTCTGAAGTGYTCAGGGAATTGTGGAGAAAGCAGGTGTAAAGATTTTGCGTTGTTTTTTGTCAGTATGAGATGCCTGCCACGTAGAGGTGATGCCTGCAGCTCACCCTCCTGCCTCAGCAGTCTGCCACTGAAAATGGGGAGCCAAAACACATATTTTTCCATTTCCCACTTTTGAACCKTTCTCAGAGCAGTCTGCAGTTATTTTACCACGTGCTCCTTGTACTTCAGAGCCAGTCACAAACGCTGACTGCCCACGATTCCTCTCTGCGCACCTGATTAAAACGTAATAAATACATTAACACTCACTACTAATTGCTTAGCTCTGAAACTGGGGTTTGTCCATTCGCAGCTCGATCCATTTGTGCTTTCCAGGCTGTGGAGTCCCTGGAAGTGCTCTCTGGCTGAGGGTTTGGGGTGTGTGTGGTGTCACCCCGGCCCCGCTGCCCTGGGAGCAGCATTTGGGAGGGTCATTCCTGAGCCCCGGGCTCCTGCCCGCGCTAATGAGCTGGGTAGAGCTTCCATAAGGAAATGCACGCTGGAATGGGAGCTCTGGTACTGATGTTTGTAAATGCCGGGAAGGAGAAGTTGAGGGTCAGTTTATTTAAGCATGCCTGAGCTGTGCGGAGAGGGCTGACCTTGGAAAATGCTGTGTTTGAATAACAYGGTTTATCAAGATATCTCCAAGTGCTTTTGCAGAGAGAGATGAACTTTGTTTCCTTTCTTGTACAGATAAGAAAACTGACGCAGGAACACGTGAAASAAGTTAAGCAGTGGTTGAGCTCTTGGTTATCACAGGGCTCTGCATTTCATCCCTCCCCCGTGCTGCTCTTGCAGCATCGATTGGGTAATAGGAACCATAAATCTCTTTGCCAATACATGGGCACTGACAGAGTCTTGACTTTGAGATGAGTAAAAAAGTTTTATAACTTTACATTTTGGCACATCCTTGGATGTAAACAAACAAGYTAGAGCAATGGGAACAATTCAGCTCTCACCAGGCAAATTGCTTCCTGATTAATAGTAACGTATTTCTGTGAAAATTAGTCTTGGGATGTATTTCAGGTGATTAAATTCACATCTATGAAGTATTTTGGCCTGGCAGCAGCAGGTGAGCCACTTGCAAAGACTAGATGGACCATCCATCTCCTGGCTAAAACAGTGATGATACTTTGTAGAGAATCTTTCCTGAGTGTTTTATTCCATTTTTTAAATAGAGAATGCCATAGAACAGCATTCTAGTAAAACAGACTTCAGTGTAACAGTATTTCTTCAAAAGAAACTCATTACCAAGTGAGACACAGAACTGCCTCCCAGACTGGACAAATTTYTTCCCTTTGAAGTGCACATCAAATTCCTTCTGTGCTCCCCCTCTGCCTTGTATGAACAAACTTCGTTTGACATCGGTGACCTCTGGCACTTCYCTCTGGGTAAGGGAAATGTATTTGCACACCAGTCAAGTCTTCGATGGACTACATATGTAATGGGCAGTTCCAGGGGATTGAAGGCAGTGTTTCATGGCTGTACCAGTACCACAGCAGGCTCAGCAAACTTCTGCTGCTAAACGTGGCTTGTGGYTTCTCTTGACGTGCTGCTGCTTTTCAGCTGTTTGCACGAGACAGAACAGACTGCCTGCGGGAGYCTGGGTCCTGTGGTCACCCCCAGAGTGCTCTCCTGGGCGCTGGGGTGGGTGTGTCAGTGACCCCGTGTATTGGGGAACACTCAGCTCCCTGAGGTGAAGTTCAGTTCCCTGTTAGAGGTGCCAGTGACACTGCAGCCACAGAGGTGGCTGTGCTGATGTGCCCGTGGGTGCAAAGGTGGGTGTCTGGTGCCAGGGSGGCAATCCTGCTGCTCACAGCCTCACTGACTGCTCTCAGAGCTGGGCTATGGGGGGTGTTAATGGTTATTTCCATGGTTCCTTAGCCTTTCGCTGCACATTCCCAGGGGATTGTGCTGCATGCTGGCAGGAAAGGTTCCCAGTGCTGGGGTCTGCAGGTTTATTTTGGTTTGTGAAGGAGTGTTCCCCATTATTCAGGGTATTCCCTGGAGCCCGCCTTGTTTTCCTTTGAGACACAACTTCCTTGCAATCCCTGCTGAAGACACTTGGGTCACAGAAAAAACCAAGTGTGTTCCTCAGTGTTCTGGAGGGTACCTTTGTGTGCCACTGCGCTCCTGGTGTGCGGATATACACATTTCATACAGTGTTTTCATCTCAACTTAGTTTGGTCCAAAGCACTGTATTGATTGAAGTTGTCTTCTCAGAGTTGAGAATCTAGATGCTTCCTTTTTTCCCCAGGTCTCACCTCTATACCTCATAAAATAGGGTGTAATGAAAATGTCTTAGGATTTTTTTTTTCCCCTTCCTTTTTTAAATAAATAATTTAAAAAATTGCCGTTGATTTCTCATCGCTAGTGTGGCTTGGTGCCTGTAAACACTCCTGTTGGAGTGGTTCTTTTTGGTGGTTTGCTGTCAGTTGTGTGTGTTTCATTGTTTCATCTTGCTGGTTCATCTCTCTCAGGAAATACTGGGATGCAAGTCATCTGAAAATGCACAGAAGCAAAGGCTGATGGAAAATTGTAGTGCTCTGTGAAYAAATAGGAGGTTGAGTCAGGAATAATCACTCTTATCACAAATGAATGTTGGGTCAGGCATGAGGGCTCATGGAAAAAGTCCTTCCAGTTCTCATCATGTGTAGCATCTTGGTCTGAGCCTTTCCTCTATTAAACGACTGGACAGTAATAAAAATAGGTTTTATTTTTTCCCCACAAGGAGCATTTGCTTAGTATATTACAGATTTTTCAATGTGATGATTCTGTACTGTTTATGCTTTCAAAAAGATTTCATTTTGCATCTTTTTTCCATTTGCATTGTTGAAAAAGATATGTTTTGAGAATAAAAATGTCCCTTATCTTGTCTTGCTGCTCCATAACTGGTTTAAATTAAATCCATAATTTCTCCTTGTTGGTATGACAACACAAAACATAAAGGTGAAATTAGAATAGGAATATAGATTAATGTTAACTCTGTGTGCTGTGGTTAAATAAATCACTTCATGATTACAGAATAATAATTCAGTGTGGCCTGCAGTCAGACAGGATGCTTTTAAGGGGGGAGGAGCAGTATAAAAAAAGAATTATGTGTGTTTAATGTAGTATTTCACTGTGATAGTAAATCAATTCCCCTCATCAAATTATCCAAACAAATTTATGTGTGTGTGTATCCAGGGCAATTAATAAACCATCTTCTATAGGACTGAGATATGTAGTTTTGCACTGTAACCTTTAAATACAATTTATCTCAAAGGCATAATGCTTAAATGTTAAATGTTCCTTCTCAAAGAAAATTTAGGATGGAAAAAAAGAAATAATGCCTTAGTAAAAAAAAAAGCTTATGTAGGATTTCAGTTTCTTCAAAATTAATTATCCTTCAGAGCTATTAATTTTGATGTCATCCCTCAATTTTTATGTTGATGTTCTCTGCACGACTGTTTTTGTGTGGCTTTAAGCTGGCAGAGAGCAGGTTTAGATGAGATATTAGGGAGAAGTTCTTCCCAGCGAGGCCCTGGCACAGGCTGCCCAGAGAAGCTGTGGCTGCCCCATCCCTGGAAGTGTCCAAGGCCAGGCTGGATGAGGCTTGGAGCATCCTGGGATAGTGGTGCCATGGCAGGGGGTGGGACTGGATGGAGCCACTCTGGGATTCTGTGAAGTACCTCTCGGTCTCCGGGAGCGCTGCCCAGCCCAGCGCAGTGCAGGTAACTGGGAGCCGTGGGCAATGAGCCCTCTGTACCTTCAGGCATGTGCAAGGCTCATCAGGTGCCAGCGCTCACAGCAGGGYTTCCAAACACACAAATCGAACGTAAAAACACAAATGTGACAATCCCGGGGGGATTTCTGGGGAGTCTCCATGCGGGAAGTTAACTTTTTAGGAATTTCTGCCTGAGATCGCGAATCCTGCTCTGCCCCTGACCTCCACGAGCACGTCCTTTGCACACAGCCCACATCACAAAGTGCTGAGCAGGCAGAGGTGGAGGAGCGAACGCTGCTCCTGTTTGGAAAACAGCTGGACCGCCGTGGAAAGAGTCTGCTCTGGTTTTAACGGAGCATTGGTGGGGTTTAAAGGGTGTAGCACAGCAAGGTCTTCAGTTCCTCTTGCTGGTGATTTTGGCTTGTCTCGGCAGGGAGGGCTGAGCTGCCTTCTCGGCCGGGCAGCTGTGCTGCTGCTGTTGTGGACCAGTCAGCTCTGATGGCATCACATGAAACACGGACAAAGTGAAAAGCAATCTTGCTTTCAAAGGATTGTTGGTGACCTTTAAATTAGGGCTGGGAGTCTCATCATAAACTGCCAGGGTAGGATACATGACTTACTCCCCTTTCCCTCGCAACTGAAAGGTTGTTTTCACTGAAATTACCACTTTTTACAGAAAGGTCAAATCCATATAGCTGCATCTCGAGGAGCTAGTCAGTGACCTTGTTTATCTCTCAGCYTCATAATTCTGCGTGCTTTTTTACAGATCCTGCTGTTGTCATTCTGTTAGAACGTGGCAAAGAGCCACATTGGATGGGCTCAGTGTTGAACTGCTGTGAATTGTTCRTGTTCACTCAGATGCGATCACAGTAAAGGACCCTGGTGCGGGGTTTGGTGCTTTGTAGGAGCTGCTGTTTAACTGCTTTCTGGCTGCTGTCTCCCTGCAAACCAGTGCTTGGAGATTGTGTTGGGGTGATACCCTCTTGGACCTACCAGGACTTTCTGTCTTTCACTGCACAGTATRTTAAGCTTGTGTTGTGCATTTTAGTTGTTGACTTGAACATAGTTACAGAAATTATGAAAAAAACCCTATAAAAGTCCCTTAAGTGCCACAGGATTTCAGTAGGACTAAATTCCCAAATTGTTTTAGGGACTTGCTCTATGACTAGATTTTACAGYTGTGAGTTGGATAAGGCTTTGTGTTAGATAAGGATCTTTCCCAAAGGATTGATAAAGGTATTTAGAAAATAATAAAATCCAACTCACTGTTATTTAGGATGTGTTGTCATTTGAAATACTTGAAAGAACCAAGAACTTTAAGCTATTTTTTTGTCCACARCTATGATGGTAATTTGATACTGGTTTAATCAGGTGGATAGAATCTTGAATTCAGAATAGTGGTTATGTGCTACTTATATAAGCTGGCTGTAAAAATTAGTTATGCTTTTGTAAAAAAATTTTAAAAAAAGGGGGGAGTTAGATCATATTTAAACTCTTAGTTGTTTTTTTAAGTGTGTCTAACATTAGGTACAAGTCTTGAGAGTCAGGGAAGTAGAATGGACATAGACTAGACACCTCACCTAGACTTTCAATCTGTTTTTATTTGGCTAGTAAGAGAAACGCGTCTCTATGTATTTATAGCTTCTAATGTCTTGTTAATGTCAATTTATTCGTGTACTTGTTACGTTGTTATGTAAACATCTGCCAAGAGATGGCGGTGCAATGCTGCTCCATGTGCTGGGGGAGACTGAAGGAAGGGCTAGGATCTGGGAAAACACAGACGCTGCTTCCCGAGGCCTTTGGTGGCCTCTCCTAGACCAGACCAACATTTATCACCTCACTTCACACGTGTTGTAGGTTGCGAAAATAAGCAAAATGAAAACGATGGTCTGCTTTGCAGTGCTCTGTCAGCTCGGGGAAGTGTCACTGCCGTCCTGCATGCACAGTACYTTTTCTAACCTGCGCTTGTGCTGGTTTTGGCTGCGATAGAGTTAAGTTTGGTCTCAGTAGCTGGTTCTGTGCTGTGTTTCACTCCAAGAGGAATCCAAAGTCAGCTCCTAGGCTGGCATCGTTTCCATGCTGTGTACAGCTCATGAAGATCCCCGGACAGCCGTGGTGCAACACTGATTTCTGTTAGCCGGGGAATATCAAAAAGAATAATCCTCACCTCCCCCAAAATGAATCACCTTGTATCCCTGCTAGGTGCTGTGTGGATTCCAGCGAGGCAAGGCTTGCAGGGACAGGTAATCCCTCTCATTTGTCAGAGTTACAAGGCTCTGGTCTGAAAGCCCTTCTCCTGATCCCTGCTGTACAGCCCCGCGTTCAGGCGCACCAGAACACAGARCTGCTAATGCTGAAAAACTTCCTTTTTGTCTCCTGAATACCAAAGCGTTCCTTGGAGAAGGTGGGTGGGAGATCAGAGGGATRCAGCTGCAGAGTGCTCCGTTTCCCTGTTAACGGGAGACGGGCTGGCTGGCCGAGGGAGGCTCTGTGCTGCTCCGGGGGGCTGTGCCGCTGTTTGACAGGCACGTGTGCAGGCTGGGATGGTTTGTCAGTGCTGGTACCTTCCTCTGCCTCGAAGTTTAGTTCGGTTCCTGCTGTCACTCAGAGGTGGGCTGTAGGTTATAATTGTCAGGTGATGTGTTGCTTGAGATCTGATTGGGAAGAGAAGCCCCTCAGGAATGAGAATAACCACCCTGCCCTGCCCTGAGCCTCCCTCCCCCAGCATCCCRTGGGATTCACCTGGGCTGTGCCAGAGACTGGACACTGCTGGTGTGCTGCACAGTAATCTGCTGCCACTGACTGGGAAAGGATTCAATTCGTGCTGCAAATGTGTTCTTGGAGAACGTCCCTCTTAAAACAAATGTTTGTAGAGAAAACTTTCCAGTTGGTGCTGTTTGTTGCTAAAATCTGAGGCTARTTCTGTGACATTGGCACTAGACTGTGTAGCAGCCATGACTAAGCACTATGGTCCTTCTTGTCCCTGGAAAATATAGTTAGGTACCTCTGAAGAAACAATAATAGGGGTTTTTTTGTTTGGTTTTCTTCTTAATAAACTCTTATTTTGCTAACACTCCAGTTTGCAGCAGGGTTCCTTAAGCTTTCTGCTTAAGGATGCTGTTCTAACCCCAAAAAATCTCATGCATCTTCCTTTTCCTCATTTTCTGCTGTTCCACATGAACGACCTGAAAGTCATCAGTAGTGGGCACAGGGCAGAAAAATCTGGTAATGAGCTTAATTTCCTTCCTCTCCAGATACACTGATATCTGGAGCTGTGCTACTGGCTCACCCTGTGTGAGAAGCTGGTGCTCACCTGCCCCACTTGTGCCTCTAATTTTGTAGTGTAGTGGCTCTTTTCCAGGCTTCTAAGACTGAGGATAATAAACTCAAGGCTGAAATAAAACATCCTGGTGCCTCTGTGATGAGGTGTCAGGAAAAGGACCCAAAGACTGGGCCTATTTTCAGTCCAGAATTGTTTTGTCAGTTGAAGAGGTTCTCTCCATTCTCATGGGATTTTACTTCCTTAATCAATAGCACTTTAGGACAATTTTGTAATATTCAATCTAAATTTTCTGTGTCTTGATACAACCCAATACTGCTTGCTAATGTCTCCTTAATATAGTATTTTATACTCTTATTCCAATTTTATAGCTTTTCTAATTTGTACTTCACGGTGAATGTGAGGTTTCTTACCTAGTGCACATCTTGTCTATTTTTTCATTTACTCTTGAATTTAATTGCCTTAAAAGCTTTAATAAATACTCCAGTCATTCTAAAGACATTATTCAGTTGAGGAAAATGAAGGAACAACCTTCAAATTTATAACCATTTGAAAAATAAACCTAAACCCACGTGTCCTTCCTGGTGTCTGTTCCAAAGCCATGACTGCAATCATGCTCTCAGTGGGTTTGTGTCTCAGTTCAGCTCTAGTGCAGATGCCTGGCAGGAGCCCAAACATTGGTGCTTGGCCAACAGGACATGAAAGTGGGAAGCTAAACTCTGAGCAGAAGTCCGGAGAGGCCTGGGCCTTGATCCGTGTCGGCAGAGGCTGGTGCAGCTTCACTGTGCTGTGCTTTTTACCTTTTTAACCACATCAGGAGAACTTCAGCAAAGGGATGAGCGAAGGACGGGAGAAGAGGGCCAGAGGACAAATGACTCATCAAAGGTTCCCCAGCAGGATGTGGCAGAGGAGTCAGGTCTTTGGAGTGCATCCTGCTCTCCCTGCCAAAGTGGCACAGCTAGAGCGGAGCTGCTGCCATTCCTCTGCTCATCCCCGGGATCCAGCAAGGCTCTCCTTGCCCTCTATTCCAGCCGAACACCAGGAAAGGCACTGGGACTCCTTCCCTTGACAGCAGCAGCCTTTTGGTTAGGTCTGGTTTTACAGAGGAGCAARCATCACCTGCAGGATTAAACCTCTTGGTCATTTTTGTAGCGTTCAGGGGTCTCACATCAAATACTGAATTCTTGTTTCTTGGACRTGAGGGGCCGTGTGTTGAGCCAGACAGTGCACAGAGGGTGCTGAGCCTCCTCCCATGGAAACCTGGCTACAATGGCCAATCTGTGCTCCCACTCTGCCCAGAGAGGCTGTGCTCAGCATTTGGAATCATCCCTGCCCGGGATTATCTGCACATATGCCAGGGTGGCAGCATCTGAGTGATCTCAGTGCGGGGGGGGCAGACTCAGAAAAGCCTTTTGTTGGTGGTGTCTGTCCCGTGTTTGCTGCCAGGGATGGATTATTTAGGAGTGACTATGTTTTGTGCACGTGCCTGGACAACCCCTGGGGTTGCTCCTGGTTTTTAGTAGATCCTTTCATAAACCTGTGGTCCTGGAATGCTAATGAATAAAGTGTATCATTATTGCCATCACAAATTTAGTTTGATAGCAGAGTATTGAGAAACTCTTAAGATTAAGGGGGRAAAGTAATTCCTATTGATAAGAAAACCGAATGCAATTACCAAGGGGTTTTGCCATCTGTCAGCATTGTATAAATATATATATATATATGTGTCCCCAACCTCTCCAGACATTTTGAAAATCACTTTGTATTTTATGGCCTTTATATATTCTCATGGAGCGCCCTGTTCTGTACCTCAGTTAAGTTTTATGCTAGAAATTTACATTGTATATTCTATATTCATCCACAGCTTTATTTTCCATACATGCTCACAATATTTTGGAGGATTCTCAGGATCCATCCTTCTCACTTCAGAACTTTTTACTGCAGGCAGCAGTTAAGGGGTAAAGAAAAAAAAAATCACTTGACCTAGTTATGCAACTAAAGCCTGCAAAATGTACACTGGTGGGGAGTCTCCTTGCTGGAACTGTGCATTTTGATTCTTGATTGGCTTTGTCTTTCCATCTGTTCATCTCATCTGCAGCTCCTGCGCTGTCTCTCACCGAAGCTGTGATTGCTGGTGTGTTTTATTGTGTGCCAGACTGTTGGGGACTGGCTGCTGACTTCTTTCTACTCTGCTGCTCTGCTTTTGTTCCCCTGACTCAGATCTGCCGCTCTCAGTTCCCCTCGCTCGCTCTGACAGACGCTTTCCTTCCAGGGAAAAGACTCTGACAAGATTTTTACGGAAAGTAACAAAGCCAGAATTATTTTTTTTTTTTTGCATAGGTTCTACTTTTTCCTGTGGCCTTTTATCTGAGTTTGCTCTTGTCTTCTACCTTCACTGTGTCATTCCAGAACGTTGTGTTTGCTGTAGTTCTGTCGCATAATCTTGGTGTCATTTAGGATGTTTTCTGCTAGGGTTGAAACACCTTTCCTTTCATGGCTGTGATAATGAGTTGAGCAGTGCTTTGAGCTGCCTGTTGGATTTATTCCCCCCACCCTTGCCCTCCATCAGGTTTGTTCCCTCCTCTTCCTTGTGGGAGTATAAATGCAGAGCAGCCATGCTGGTTTCTGCTGGGTCTCACTGGGCCACCAGCTCCCGCAGAGGTCTGGCTGCTGGGGTTCTTTCACTGAATGCACCACAAACAGAATATGAATAGTTTTGTTTTCACGGTGCTTTGTAATTTTGTGTTTTGAGTGAAGATGCTGCTGTTCAGACTTGGTCCTTGCTGAGGGGATATTCCCAAAGTGACTCCAGGATCTAAACAAATAGACCAGCTTGGGATCGTGAAATGCTCTTGTGGTTGTTTTTTTCGTTCTGGTCACCTGAGAAGGACACGTGGTAAAGGAATTTGACTAAGTAATTCACGCCCAAGATTCACATTAAAAAAAMCCAAACAAACAAACTGGAAAAGAGCTTGAAACTTCATACTCTGGCAATGTTTCCCTCCCTCTTCTCAYGTGCCCACTTTCCATTGTTTTCCCGGGGGCTTCGGAACTTAATTAAATTCTAAGTAAATTTTTCTATCACAATTGGCACACAGTGCTATTGACAAAGCACACAAATTGTTTAATGCAGGAGAGGGAGATAACAAAAAGGGGGAAATAAAACCTGCTTTGCTCATAGGAGCTGCAGCCAGAAGTTACTTTTGCATTTCCAACATCCTTTAGAGCGAAGCCAGCAGTTTGGGGCAGGTTCAGTTCCAATACCACCCACCATCAGCCACATTTCATAATATATACAAGCTCCCTATTTTCTATCAAGCACTCAGATTCCTTAAAAATATCAAAATAGTTGTTGGACCAGTTTAATTGATTAATCACCATTGATTGTGACTTGCCTCTTACAAAAGAAATGGATCTCAGGTGATCCAAATATTCCTCATCGAGAGCAAGAGAATTGTGACAGTTGACACCAGCTGAGAATCTGCCACGAAGGGACATCAGGTTGTTTGTTCTTTAATTACAGCAATTTAAATATTTTCATACAAACTTGTATGTGAATGACTTTCCATGACTCATTGGTTTTGTTTCACTTAATTTTGAGTGAAATAATAAAGTGATATTTTACTTTAATCAAGTAAGATTTGTATCCTAGTGCTACAGAGCAAAATGTGTAAAAGACTTTGAAGCATTTAAACAAAATAGGAATTGAATTACTGAGACACTGAGCTTTAGAAAAGGAATTGCTCTCTGTGTGTGTATGAGGTATCTATGCCTCCATGAAGACATCTGGAATTTCTGCTTACTCTGCATATTTGGTGGTGTGAAATGATTTTAAGCATATTATTTTTGAAATCTGTCAGCTTCCACTGGCACAGGAGAGCATAATGACGTTGCCTRGGACATGATTTGTGGGCTGAAATTGTGTCAGCCAATATTGCCCCGCTGGTGAAGAAGCAGTTGTAGTTCAGGATGTTTTTAAATCCCTATAATAAGGGCTGCTTTTGTAGATGGAATAATCTCCCTGTGGTGTTGGGGGTGAGATGGGTATGTATCAGTACGGAAYGCTGGACATTTCCTGTCATTTCTAAGGAAGAGCTCATTTTTGCCCAGTTGCATTTAAGTTTAGCTTGCTCAGGCTTGGGGTGTTCGATGTAACCTGAAGTCCAATCAACTTCTATCAGCTCATCTGCTGAAAGGATGAGAGAAATTTAAAAACTACTTCAAATCTGGCGCCTGCCATCTCTAACAGGCTGTTCAGTCTCTGAAGTGAGGGTGCTGTGCTGTTTTAATTCCGAATTCCTGAGCCACACAACCCCGGGAAAGGCTGGGAAGTGATACCAGCAAAAGCTCCCATCTCACATCCCCTTGTCGTTTGGGTTTTCCATGGAGTGTGCTCTTGGCTGCAGTGTCCTGAAGGAAACACGCAGGGGGCTGGGGGAGGTGACTCCAACACAGTGAAATGGGGGGYCTGCAGATGACTGGACAATATTTTACTCCCCTTTTCCTCTGGGAAGGGAGATGACCTCGAGCTTGGCCGTTCCTCCAGTCCAGGTGTAGTGCTGCTTCAAAGCCTTCCTATCATTTTCCTATTTTGCCTCCCTTATGCCTTTAAGAGGAGAGGGAACCCAGCAGCTGAAAACCTGCTGAGCACAACATTCTCTAAATTGCCATTCCAGAGGCTGTAAGGGAGAAAAGACCCCGAGGTGACCTACCTGTGTTTGGTTCCTGCTTGTACAACTCRTTGTGTGTCAGGTGTGTTGTGTGGTGTTGGCACGGCAGTAACAGCAGCCTCCCGTGCTTTTCCTGGAAAAGCAGAGCAAGAACAAGAGAGGGAGTAGTTAACAGTAAAGTCGACACGTGACCTAGGCTGGTTGTGAAAAAATTCCAATGGACTTCAAATCTAAAGATGTTTCCTGAGAAATTGTACAGGTGCATTCTAGGGTAAGGGTGTTTCCATAGGTGTAAGTTACTAAAACGACTGAAACTGGGAAAAGCAAACTTGCAAGTTTGAGGGATATATTTAAAAGAAACCTAGACCTGAAGGGGAAAAAAATATAACCGTGGCATTGACTGTCTTTGTGATAAGGTCTCTGAGATTTTTCTCAAATAATTAGCAGGATATAAATATATCAGTTCAAAGAAATGTGCAAATCTCTTCTGACAAACATTATTATCTAGAGGCATTCTTTTTATCTGCAGGCATTGTTTCTTGTGCATCCATGGTTACTTACTCTCCCAGAAGGGGGAAAAAAAAAGACTTATCTGTTCCTAGGTATCGTGTTTTACCTCTGGCTAAAGCTGTGCTGTGGGTGAAAGAGTTTTTCTGCATAATCTATGCTGGGAAACGGTCAATAACTCAACCAGAGTAAAAGTTAATTACCAGCCAGTTGGTGAGGCCATGAAAAACTTGCCCAGGGGGAAGAAGAGGCTCTGGAGATAGGAAGGAGGTAAGAAGTGAGCACTCCTCAGTAGGATTGTGTGTGCGAAACAGAAGACAGTAATTCATGTACATGAAATAAAAGAAGGCAAAAGTTTGTAACTCAATGGTTAAATCTGATATGCTGAAAACCTTTTAGTTGGAGGAAAAAAAAGATTTTATTTCAGATAATCATAGTGTGGTTTGGGTTGGAAGAGACCTTAAAGCTCATCTTGTCCCACCCCCTGCCATGGGYAGGGACACCTTCCATAGACCAGGTTGCTCCAAGCCCCGTCCAGCCTGGCCCTGATGCCATATAACAGGAGCAAACTTGATATTTTTTATTGAGCAACTGCTGGGCATGTCTGAGAAAATCCTAATTTCAATCTTTCCCAGTGTCTTTTGTCAGGAATCACTGTGGCACACAAAGCAGCAAGCACTGCCTTTTCTCTGGGGGGTGCCTGTGCCCCATGGGTTTGGTCCCAGTGGGGACATCCCTGGGACAGCAGCTTCCCTGCCAAAGCAGGAGCAGCCCAGCCAGCTGCTGTGACACCAGCTCTGTGCAGACACAGTCCCAGTGACCGAGGGACACTGAGCTGCCAGCTGTGAGCCTGGGGACAGGGTTGTTTTTGCCATGTTCAGCAGCAGAAAGGGGATGATACGGGCGAAAACTGGACTCTGAGATACTTTGCTTAATTTTAGTGCTTTGCTAATGTGCTTTTTAGTAYGAGTTTGATTTAAGTGCTTGAGAAGGATGCCTGGATCTTGTTCAGCCTAGGTAAGAACTAGCCCCATTCTGTCAGAGAGTCTGTATTTTAATAAGCCTTGTGCAAGGAGTCTGTGTTCCGCAGCAGAGCAGAGGTGACCTAAGAGACTTGTGGGTGATAATTCATATTCTGTAATAATGAGGTTTCTCTGACTCTCCTTCCTGCTTCCCATCTGTCTTAGGTTTTTCACTGAATCGAAATTAAAGATTTTATAGATCAGAATTCAAATTCTGCTTGGTGTCATGAAGGACAAACATTTGCTGTGGGATGAGACACTTGACCTGCTGTTGCTCTGAAGGTGTCCATGCYGCTCCTGCTGCCTTTGCAGGGAACTCCAGGGAACTGAGGCCCTCTTGAACACAAACAAAAATACTGAATTTAATCCTAAATATTTAGGTAGGTTCTCATGGGTCTGTGGGCTCAATAGCCAATTGCAGTCTCATCCTGGGGTACATGGGCAGCCTTCCTGCAAAAGGACATGTCTCATTCTGCAGCTCCAGTGGGATGAGACACGTGGAAATATCAAAACCATTGAACTCTGCTGCTGGAGTTGTACAGGGGAAACACGAAGCACTGAGGGGGCTTGCAATGGGCTGTCACTGTGAGCAGCTTTTCCAGAACTTTCTTATAAAGGCTGAGCACTGCCAGAGCCTGGAGGGGGAGGAGGAGACAGAAACCCTAGGAAAAGTGGGATTTCCTGTGGTAGGAATTTGTAGACCTCGAAAGCAAGTTCAGGCTAGGAAACACTGCAGAGAGCCAGAGCTGGGCTGTTGTGGGACTTTAGGGGAGAACTCACTTCAACATCTGCATGACAAATGCTGTGGGTATTATTTTACTAATATTTTGTCCCAAAACCAAGTAAATGTGGCACATTGTGACGTGGTTTAGTGAGTGTGGTGGGATTTGGTTGAACTTAGGACTTGATCTTGGAGGCCTTTCCCAACATTCATGATTCTATGATTTACATTGTTTTGAAAGAATCCTATTTCTCTCAGATGGTTGATAATTTGGACCCGAGCTTTCTAGATGTGACAAAAAGAAAAATTGAGTCTGCAAGGCAGCAAGAGTTTTGCACTGAAGGCTTTTTCCCTAAAACAGCTGATAGGAAACAAGGGACAAGTGTAGCTGAGATGTGGCATTAGGGAACACACATAACTTTTAAACCTTCAAGAACACATTCTCTAATACAAATTAGTCCGAAGAAGTAATTTTAGTTGCAAGAGCCTAATTAAGGCGTGTGATATGAACAGAAATAGCCAACCCAGAGCAGTAAATGAGGCCATTCTGAAGCACATTTGGCACAGAGAGCTGACTGCAGAGAGAGCAGAGCGACTGAGAGTGGGTGCAGAGCCCTGGCACGGGGCTGCCAGCTTGGACATGTCACTCCTTGCACTTCCCTTCCCTCTGGGCTGGAAGCAGTGCCTCAAATCCTGATAATGAACCGAGCCAAAGGCAGGGGTTGGTTTGATGAGGACTAGGTACAAACTATTTTTAAGTAACACTGTCAGCGAGGATGAGAGTAACCCAGCAGCTTTTGGGTGCACGGGTACAGCGTTGGGTGTTTCTTCAGGGTTTTGGTACTTCAAAGCTCCTATGAGTTCCATCCCGCCTCAGTTTTATCAGTTGATTTTATTAAAAGATAATTCAGAGACCATAACAGATGTGAGATTTGTGGGAAAACGTTATAACATCAGCACTACAGAATGCGTAATTTGTTGGAACTATTTTCCTCTGCTTGCCCTCGATGCCCTGTGGGATTGGAGCTGGATGAATTTCATCCAGAATTTGGGACTGAAGGTTTGTTTTTCCTTGTGATCCATTGCTGTTCTGTCAGTGTTGGAGGTGAAAAGTCTCTTCTTTCATGGATAAACCAACTTTTCGTCTTTGTAGTTGAAGGCTGCAGCAGGTTTGATGCTCAGGAGCTGCGTGGAGCTTTGTGAGCTGCTGTGGAGGAGGGTGACCCTGCCGGGCTGGGCTGGCAGCACGTCCAGCCCAGGACGTTCTGATTCCATTTGAGCTGCCTGTTTACTTCAATGTTTTTATGACAAACACAGAAGCAGATGTTGTAAGCATTTCAAACAACAGATTGTTGAGCTCTTTGTGGGCAACAGTGTCTATGAGAGTGGGAGTTGGCTCAAATTCATTATTGAGAGCATCATTTTTTATGCTGGGATGATGAGTAGGTTCTGTTGTTGTGCTTCAGAAGCTAAAATGCATAATCCAAGAGTCTCTTAGTGTTCTTTGGGGGTTAGGGGGTCCCTTTCTGTGTTGAACTATTTTAGTAAGGCTAGTCCAAAGCTAAGCTTCACTCTGAGCTTTGGACCATGTTTCCTCCTCTCCTCCCTGGGGAAGCAAAGCTTAATACACGACTTTTCCAGGCTTTGTTTCCTAGTCCTTAGTTTTTCTGTCTTACATGGAAACTCATGTTCTGGAATATACAACAAAAATTAATTTCATTTATGATAATACATGCCCAGCACTCCAAATCCCAAGGGAGGGATTATTAAGCTTGCATTTCTTGGTTGTTAATGATTCTCCAAAGGTGATGAGATTAGTTATCTTAGGAGCATGAGGTAACTGTTGTTTTTATTAGTTCCTGGCAGATGGTAGCTGGGTAATGAATGTGGAGGGAGTGACAATTCACAATCCCAGGAGTTCCAGAGAGAATTTCTGGTCCCCAGAGAGTGGAAATGGGCCTGTTCAGCATCTGTGAGAGAAGTTTCTGCTATCCATAGGAAATTCTTTTAGCCAGGAAACCACTGAGTGATGAAAATTATGGCTTTATTCTGCATTTCTCTGACTTCTCTGGGCTTCAGAGAAATTACATATTCTTTCTTGAGGAGGGAAAATTGTATTTATCAASTCTAAAGTTCAGTGTGAGTTTCCTTTAGATCTATACCACAGGAGCTGYTCTGGACAGTGTCTGAGTGACCAGCAATAGTGAGGTTTTCTCCCAGTACTGGGTTGCAAAAACTTCCACATATGAGGAAAATATTTGTACTCCTTCTGTGTAAATAGGAAAAAATAATTTACCTTTTCCCTTCCTCAGCCTGTATTAATGTGTTTCCTACATGGAGGCACAAAGAGGGGAGCTACAAAAAACTGCTCCATGATTTTCAATGTGCTACTCCAATGGAACTTTCCTCCTCACCCATGGAATCCCTCTGCCCTCTCCCTCCATTTCAGTTGAACTCTGGGTTTCTCCCTGGGCTAGGGACACTATCCATACTTCACAGGAATTACAGGTAGACAGATTTTTTCCAATCACTTGCTGTAATTAAGGAGGAACACTCCATTTTCTTGGAGAATGGGAAGCTCAAATCTGTTTTTAAAACGTATTTTCCTGTGTCTCTTGGCGTTGTTTTTGGGGCAGCATTATGGTTTGRGAGAGTTTATGGTCACTGAATGCCAGTTCCACTTCTTCCAGGGATTTTCTCTGTGTTGCTGGACAGGTCGCTGTAGACAGTGTCTCTATCTATAAAAAGATGATGCAGATTTGCATTTATAAAGTGCAGTAAGGTCCTTTTAGAAGAGCAATGTGTGTTGCAAAKCAGCATTATGATGATTAAAAAAGAAAGATGATAATCTTGAAAATGCCCATCGAGGAATAAAATCGAAAATAAACCCTTTGTGTGTGGATTCAGAGAAGAGGATTTTTTGCTTAGTCTAGTGACTCCATTAGTTTAAAGRCCATTTCCACGTACCCAGCAAAGATTATGCCCCCAGAGCAGATGTAGAGTTTGGAGTCCTGCTGAGGTGAATCATCTCTTCAGAGCTTGGGTTTGCTGGTAACAAAAAGAAGGAAACAGCTGGAGAAAGCTGTGAGAGGCTTTTGGGGGGAGGCTTCCTATAGATTATTCTCTTAATTGCTCCAGCCGAGCACACAAGAAGAAAGGCAGAGCCAGGGGAGGGGGATTTATGGAAAACAGGTCCTTTCTGGGAGCTGATGGCTGGCCTTCTGACTGCTGTGCTGTTAGGGGGAACTTGGCTTCTAAATTGTATCACTTAACAAATAAAAATATTATTTCCTAAGAGCAGTCTCCCCTTGCCACCTTTCACTTTCTCGAGGTATATGGTGTTCTAATTGCTACTAGATAAGGAAAAAATTAATCCAAGCTCTGGGTATAAGAGACTGGTTACAGATTTATCATTTTCCATCTCTTTCAGTGGGACTTGGCAGCAGTTTTTTGTCAAATAGGCCAGAGTGCCCTAACTTGGACTGGTTTGTGCTTGGTGTCCTTAACCCCCAAAGGAAGGAGGATTCATCAGATGTGGCTCGTTACCACTGAACACTCAGGAAAGAATGACAGGCAGGGACTCCCTGGCTGTAGCTGTGGAGGGTACTTGTTGCAAATAACAGAACACAACAAGAATTCTCCAGCATGAAACCCCTGTGATTTATTCCTGTTGCATTCATGTCTCACACAAAGCTTTCTCCTCCAGGCTCAGCTCCATGTTGTGGTTGCTGCTTCCTCTGTTTTAAAGTCTAGATAATTAAGTAGCTGCATTCCAGCCAGGGTTACTGTGGGAAGTACACCCTTGTTAGACACAGCAAACAGCTCCCAGTGAAGTCAAGAGGTGTGGGCACCTGAGTGTTGTGCCAGCAATTCTCACACCAGTCAGGGAATGGTTGGGGTTGGAAGGGACCGTGGAGCTGCCCAGCTGTTCCTGACCTGCTGAGGTTGTTCCAGCTTTTCTCCTGGCTGCTCCCACCGCTCCTTGGTGCTGTGTGTACCTGGCAGCTGTGCCAGGAGGTGCTGCCAGCTGCCTGCTGGAAATCGGAAAAGAGAGACAAAACAAAGTACTTGCACAGAATCATTGTTTTGATGATCTTTTCATTTAACTGTAGAAAAGGGTCCAATTTGGAATAAACACCAGTGACTGTTGGCTTTGTTCTTTGCTCCAGATGAAGCAGGTCCATGTGTTCTCTAGCACTGGTTCAGTCTGTTTCCACTAATAAACGCAGCCTCCTCAAGAGGCACTTCAGTGAAGATCTAATACAGAATTCTCAAATTGTTATTGCCCTCAGATGCAAGGAAAGTTTAGGGCTATACCAAGAAAAGCAGTTATAAATCTGAGCACATTTGGTTTTTTCCTTTCTGTCTGCTTTTAAATCACGAACTCATGTAAATGCCTTTATGCTGTTCTAGTGTAAGAGGCTGTCTAAACCATTGCAAAGAATGAGTGGCATTTTGGGAACCACTCTTCTTTTTTCCACTTRCTGAAGTTGTAATGCTGGAAAGGGCATACTAAACATGGCTCTTGCCAAGTCAGAAGCATGATATCCCAAGGAAGACTTGGAAGTGTTTTAGCTGGGACTGTGGATCAAAAGAGCAGGTCCAAGATGGCAGAAGGGAATTGCAGGTTGATCTGTGTATTGAATTAATTTTTCTGAGAAACTGGTAGGRAAAAAATCAATGTATCCATCTACTAAGGTAGTGAAATGGAGAGAAAACATAAATCTCCAAGACAATTTGGTGGATGATAGCACACTTCATCAGGGATAGGTGCAGTGTTCTGGGAAGCTCCTAATGGTTTTAGAGGGATGGGTTGTTCACTGATGTACCGTTTGCCTCGAAGCTCCTTCGGATATCATCATTAGTTCCTAATAATTCCATTTTGGATGATTAAAACATGTAGCTGGTAGTGTTGATAGCAGCTTTAATTGCCTGCACTGAAGAGAGAAACTCCTAGAAAAGTGTGTGAGGAGTGGGGGGTTGGAGCTCGGGGAGCTCCTTCCCTGCAGCCAGCACCCCACAGCTGAGATCCTTCGCTGTGGGGCAGTGGTGGTGATTCTGAGGGCAAGTCAGGATCCTCTGGCTGTGGATTGGGAAGGTGCTTGAATGGGTCCATCTGCCAGCAGCGCCTCCCTGCCTGGATTTAGTCCTTTGGGGAGGGGTACAGCCTCCTGTGCTGGTTTGTCTTGTGGGAATGGTTGGGATTCTGGGAAAATCTCTTTTGGGGAACAGGACATCAGTGATAGTTTTTTGTACATAACTGTTGTGGGTACAAATCCCTCTTCTCCTCCACTCGTCATGGTGCCTTTGCTGTGTATCTTTGGGACTGCTTTGTACAAATAGTTTATTCAGTGCTAAGAGTCCTGTATACACATCATTAATTTCTTCTAGTATGGGATTTGTGCTCAATTCTTTATTTTCCTATAATAGCCAATAAATATTCTAAGCACCATGCTAAGGAGTACTCTACAGAGTGAATTCTCAACCTTTTCTACTGAAGTTGTTCTACTTATTAGGGAAAACTCGGTCTTTGAGAGAAAAGTGATGGAAAAGAGTGATTATAGCCAGTGGGGTAGAGGACTCCTGGGATGGACAAAGTGAGACAGAGAGAGCCTGGATTCTAATTCTGTGTCTCCTGAATATTTATTTATGCAAAAAAAGAACAGGTTCAGTAGGAGAAACAGAACAAGGTCTTCCTCTCAAGTATTCTGGAGTTCATCTTTGATGCTGAGCGATCGCAGGTGAGAACGAACCAGCAAACCAGAGCGAGCGCTGGGGCGTGTCGGTGCTGCCCCGGCTCCCGGGGACAGCCCTGCGGGAGCTGCGGGAATGGCCCCAAACCGCGGGCTCAGCCTGCGGGGCTTTGAGC
This sequence comes from Amblyornis subalaris, assembly GCA_018881555.1. Classification (NCBI taxonomy): domain Eukaryota; kingdom Metazoa; phylum Chordata; class Aves; order Passeriformes; family Ptilonorhynchidae; genus Amblyornis; species Amblyornis subalaris. The sequence goes on from JACAXG010000008.1 coordinate 1,689,058, forward strand.
TCCTGCTGCTGGTAGGGCTGGGCTGGGGACAGATGGGGGCAAGGGAGCCGAGAGCTGCTGTGCTTGGACCTGCTGAGATGGGTCCCCAAGAGCAGTGGCTCAGGTGGGTCCCCGGGAGCAGCAGCCCTGGCTCAGGTGGGTCCCCAGGAGCAGCAGCCCTGGCTCAGGTGGGTCCCCGGGAGCAGCAGCCCTGGCTCAGGTGGGTCCCCGGGAGCAGTGTCCCAGGAGCTGCATGTGAAGGGTTCTCCTCTCAAGGCTGTGCCAAGGAAGCCAAGGAGAGGGAACTGGCCCGGGCAGTGTCTTCAATGAGGCTTTTACTTGGGGACCTAGATCAGAGAATCACAGAATCATTCAGAAAAGACCTACAAGATCAAATCCAATCTTTGATCAAATACCACTGTGCCCAACCAACCATATTGAAAAGTTCCTCATGTACTTGATTATTGAAAACTTCCAGGAATGGTGACTYCGACACTTTCCAAGCCAGGTCTTCTGGCTTTCGCAGGAATGTGGTTAAAAGTTGCCTCTGGACAAAATGTTTTTTTGACAGAACAATTATTTTTCGAGAATTCCAGCGGAACACAAATTGCCTTTTTTTCACCTGCAGTCATTAATTTGTTTTAGGTTTTAAAACATTTGGCAAACCAAAGTAACCTTGCTCTCCACCTGCCCTGGGCGCAGGTTGCGTTCTGAAAGGAACAAGATGCCCCCGAGTGTTTCCCTTGCCGCCCTGTGTCCCTTGGGAAGCTGTCCGTGTGCGGGAAGCCCAGCGGGCAGAGCTGCGGGAGCCGTAAATCCGCTGCCTGTGGAGGTGCGGGGGTTGTGTGCAGGGGCACAGGGCATGGCTGAGTATTCCTGTGCTGAGACAGAAATACGGCAGCCTGAGGGAAAGCAACAACAGCGTTTTAAATCCCAGACTTTATTTAGAAGAGCCTGCAAGTATTCTCAGTTCGTCTGAAACCCTAAATCTGTCCCTCATTTAGCCCCAGCCCCCAACGGAGGAATGGAGATTAGTTTATATAAGCTTTTGTCACTGAAACGTTAGATTTATGCAGCATAGTTAAGTGAGATTTACGGGACACCGTTAACTCCGAGAGAATGACCCAGAGGATATAAAGAAACTTCAGCTGAGGAAATATTTTATTTTAGTGTCTGGAGGAGTTTTACACCTGACAGACACTTGCACCCTCGTGCTGCCGAGAGTTACAGCAGCGTATTTCTGGCTGTGGAGTTAATGAGGTTGCTCGAGTGCATTTGCAGTTCCGTGCCTGTAATTGGCTGGAAGTTGGCTGCAAGCACCCAGGTTAACACTTCCCCGCTGGGGCTGCGGGACCGGCAGGGCTTGTTCCCTGGGCTGGGCACACCAGCGTGCCTGGTGTCCTGCTCCCAGGGGAGGTGGCACCTTCACAGGCGGAATTTCAGAACACCACGTTGGTTTTAAAAGTCGTTTTTATCATCAGAAGATCCAAATAGTTCCAAACGATCTGTGGTTCTTGTATTGATGTGTGCAATCAAGGGAACTTGCTGTGATTTAACAATTGAATCCTTGCAAGCTGCAGGGGAGGAAAAGAGCCTTRCCTGGTTTTCTGTCTGGATGTGTCACTAAACCAGGAGCTTGCTTTGCAGGGCTGGATCCCATCATCTTTCCTCCTTCTCCCAACACCTGAAGCTGTGGGGGTTGATGAAAACTGTGATTATTAAAAAAAAAGTCAGCAAAGGGCGTTTCTTCTTTCTTTCTCGTTGGCCAGAGAGATGCTGGATGTTCCCTTGTGCCAGCCAGGTCTGGAATCTGTGCCCAGGGGCTGTGTGAGTGGAATACCCTGATCTCCGTGGGATTTCAGGGCTGAACTCTTGTGTGCATGATAACTSTGAATTAAATTATTGCATATCATGCAATTCCCGTTGTATACTTCTATTTATTCTCTAAATTAAAAAGGAAGTTCCTTAGATGTTCTTTAGGCTAAAAATTACGTAGGATTGGTACAGCAGAACATACTGTGGAGGAATTGTGAGATTATATATATTCATTCAAGACAGTTCTAAGTCAAATAGGGTAAATTATTAAATTGCATCAAAAGGAGCTGTGAAATTTTATGAATAAAAAAAATCTGTGTAGAATGATTATAATCATGAGACAATGACAGAAGCTATTGTCATGATATGCTGATAGTGTCCATGAAAGGCTAAGAGAGATTAGAAAAGTTGCCAAAGCAGAAATTAGACTGCAATTATGGGTATATTGGCTGGGTTTGGGGCTGAAGATAAGATTTTAAATCTTACAAATCTCTGGTATTTGCAGTAAAATAAACCTCATCTGAAAAGGCAAAGCAAATCTTGATTAATCCTGCATAGCGAACGGGACATGATGCAATGTACTGCTCTGAGCTTTGTCATCATTTTATTCAAATTTGACCTCCTGGGAGAAGCAATAAATCCAGCACAGCAGAGCATTTAACTTCAAAACAYACCTAAGAGGCTGTTTAGACATAATTTTAAAGAACAACTGAGACYGCAACGCTTTCAAGCACAATGACTTGGAAAGGACATGAGCAGCATTATTAGAAAATGAAGGGAAAGGGAAGAGAAGGAAAACTTAGCACACATTCTGATTAATTTAAATGTAAAACCACAGGAAAAGCTGGAAAGATTCTGAGGAATTGACAATCTTAATAAAAAAAAGCAAAGCAAACACTCTGAAAATGAGGCTTTACCAGCCTGGCACTCCTGCTTTTGAGTTAATGGATGGTAAAGTACCAAACAATCATACAAGTCACATTCCGGGGAAGGAGAGTGATAGGAGAAGAGTAAATGCAGGATTTGCCTTGACACAGTGTAGGGAGGCTTGGGGGAGGCTCCCTCTCAGCTCCTTTTCCTGTGGGAATAGTCTCAGGAACTGTCACAAATTGATGTGTCAGGAGACGATGGTCAAAACAGTCAATAAAGGAAGCAAATGACAGGAACAGATGGCAACATCCTTGGTGGAAAAGGAACTTAAATGTGGGCTATTAACTGTGGAGTAACCTGTCACTTAAATCAGCCTCAGTGCTATGGAGACAAAAAGGACATTCTTTATGGGAAGGAGTAGGAAAGGGGATGTGAGAACCACAGGTGTGGCTTCTGTACCAGCTCCCTGAGAGAGAATAAAGATTATTAGACACATATATAAGCATGATATAGCAGGCAAATAAAACTTTCTAAGGGATTCTTCCTTACAAATCAGTCAGATTTGCCTGAAGGAGTTAATGGATGTGTGGGTAAGAGTGGTCTAGTCAATATGTGTACATTAATTTTCAGAGCACTTTCAGCAAGGTCCCTTAARAAAAAGCCATTTTATTTGTAGTGTAAAGTGGATTAGTAACTTGCTGGTAGGTGGGAAACAGAAGGTAAGAATAAAAGTCTGTATTTGAATTGGGGGAGGTTTCCATGACTCAAACAGATCAATTTTTGGATTTGTGCTGGTCACTGTATCTTTAGTTTGATCAGCCTCTTCCCTTACCTGCTCTGTCAGTTCACAGCTGTTTATTTTAAGACCTGGTGATGATGCTTGGAAAATGTCTTTGGGTGAGATGATGTTAATTTTGAAGTGTATTTTCTGTCAGAACGAGTTGCCAACTTAAAACTATTTTTAAATTATTTTTGTGATTTTTGGGCAGAGGGTAAACTGCTTCCCACCATTTCAGGGAACGAGCAGCTCTGAATTCCTGCTGTGGCTGCTCTTGTCCTGCACAGTGTGTGTTTATTTGTGCTGTAGACAGACATGGTCACGCCTGCTGCAGTGTCACTGACCTCTGGACACATCTCCAGAAAGGTTTTCTTAATTGAGCACAAAGTATCTGAAGCAGCCAAACCAGTCCAAGTATTTTCAGCTGTGCTGGAAGAACCACAGAATGAGAGATTTGCTCCTATTAAAGGAAATGGTGCACTTTGCAGGAGCAAAACGTGTCCCAGCTGCTCCTGTGCCTTCCAGCTTTCTCCTTCACCTCCAAGTGGCACACGTCCCCATCCCAGGGCCACACCTCGCACTCTCGGGGAATTCATGCTGTGTCTGTGTCCGTGTCCTGTCSCAGCCCGTGGGCAGGGAGGGGGCAGTGCCACGCTGACCGTGCTGGGTGTCAGAGCTGGGGCAGGGCTGTCCCTGCCGCCACAGAGAGTCCAAGCTGGCTGCAGCTGAGATCTGAGCAGTGGACTGGTTTTCCCAACATTTTACACAGAAAGAGGCGTTTCTGAGTAACTGCTGCTCATCCAGCACTGGTGGGTGTAAGAGCAGCAGAGCTGGGCAGTAAAACATGGAATACACAGCTCGTTACCTGGGTCACTGCACTGATACCTGGGCTGTGTCACCMTTCCAAAAGCAGCAGTGTTGCTGTCTGCTGTCACCTCCTGGCCCTGGAAATGGGAATGTTGTGACAAACTGTGTGTTAAGGCGCGAAAAGTTATTTTTAGCTTTCCACCTGGAATAAAATATCTCCTTTGAGTGYGGCAGGTTAAATATTTTCTGACACAGTAATGAACAGCCTCGTTGACAGAAGGATTGTGTTGCTATTAATAGACCTGTACCTCTGTCTCAGGGAGTTTGAGCCACCTTTGTTTGGAGCTGTGGGAATTCRTAACTGAAAGGCAGAAGGTTCAGGTGGGAGATTGGGAAGGAATTGTTCCCTGTGAGGGTGGGGAGGCCCTGGCACAGGGTGCCCAGAGAAGCTGGGGCTGCCCCATCCCTRGAAGTGTCCAAGGCAAGGTTGGATGGGGCTTGGAGCAACCTGGGATAGTGGAAGGTGTCCCTGCCCACGGGAGGGGGTGGCACTGGATGGGCTTTAAGGTCCTTTCCAACCCAAGSCACTCTGGGCTTCTGTAATCAATTCTAAGTGGGTGCCACCTCTGAGAGCTCTGAGCAGAGCTCGGAGCTTCCGTTAATTCACACTGGATTTTGTTGGCGTGGAGGGGAGGCAGATGTGCCTGGCTCCCGTCCCGAGCCGGGAATGCTGAGCAAGCAGGGATGCTGCTGCGTCTGCTCTCGTGGCAGGGCTCTGCACAGAGCGTGGAGCAGCAGTCACTGCTTCCCCGTGGGCAGGCAGAGTGTGCGCAGGGATACAGAATCACCACGGCTTCCTTTAAGTAACTCTCGCCCAACTCATGAAACCTGTGTAAGGTTTGTCCTTGGACATTTACGTCTCCTCGGAGAGGAAGACTTCGTTCTGCTGCGCGCAGATGTGTTTCCAGACTCTGTGTTTGTCCTTGGGTTGAACAGGAGTATAAAAGCTCTTGGTTATCAGCAATGTCCATTGGTCCTTCTGTCATCTTTACACAGCTTTCTTTTCCTAATATGCATTACTAAAATATGCTTTGGTTTAGTTTTTTAAAAAATAATGATCTGTTATTATTCATTCTTGACCACTTAGCTCCTGAATCCTACAATGCAGTTCTAGTTTATGGCTATAACTTATTTCCATGCCTTTTCTTTTTCATTCTTTTTCACCTTTAAAAAAATTAGAGAATGGAAAGGATACATTTTTTAGGTGAAGTCGTGTGTCCAGTCTTTGCCAGTTATCCAGTCTTTTTTCCTATATTAAAAAGTTGATAGTTAATCCTGTAATACTTTCAGGTTTACTGGACCCCTGCTCTGAAGCAGTGGAGCTCTGTACATACATAGAATTAAATGTGGAGTTGGGGAAGGGCGTTAAGTGAAGGAGACTCAAGCAGTGTAAAAGCAAAGGCAGTGTTCTCTGGAGAGATGGATGTTGTGTACGATCACTGCAAGCTGTCGCATTTTGTATTCCAGTTCCTTATTAAAATCATTTTCCTTGCTTGCTTAGGGCTAAATTTGACTATCACCACTTCATGGTGACACGCTCCCAGTGCAGGCTGAGCAGGGAAAAAAAACCTGATGGTACATGCTAAAAATTGGATATTAAGCCATATGACTAATTTTAGTTTTGAAATACTCTTTTTTTTCCCTCTTTTGTGGCATAAGAGGCTTATTTTACCTGACTTCAGGCTTCCCACACAAAGCTAAGTGAGCACAGTGTGGAACAGCTTATTTTAAGGTGGAAAAAGTCATTAGCTGTCTCCTGCTGAGATTGTGTATTGAGAAAGCCAAATTATAACTCACTGAAGTTTAGCATGAAGGAGAGGTAAATTATTGTTTATGATGTGACTGTTTCCTGCTCGGAGCTCTCGGCCTTGTTAGCTGAGCATGGTGTGTGACCTTCTGGGGTGGTCAGGGATGGGGCAGGAGCTGAACTGAAAGAAGGAACTTGTTAGAACACTCAAATTAAACACTGGCTTCTCATTTTCTTGCAGCAACTGAGCATCCTTAGCAGAAATTCCTTGCAGGCAGCTTGAGACTGAGAACACAAAATGCCAAGAATTTCAGGGTCTCTGAAAGGATCTGTGCCTGCCTGAGCAAATGACGTGTTCCTTGGGGCCCGAGGAAATAGCTCAGGATGCAGTTTTGGGGATGATATCCCACTACAATTAATGGCTCTGTATTGTTTTTTATAATCTGTCTCTAGTTATAAATGTTTCAGAGCTTCTGGGAGTATTTCATAGGAGTAGTTTCCATCAAAAACATATATTTGTCCAGCACAGCAGAAGTAGTTAGATAGAAAAGGATGTTCAAAAAAATGACTTGGGACTCTCAAAGTTTTCACCCAAGAAGGAAGATTTTATTCATAATTTCAATTGCACCCATGAGTTTTTCCACTGTCACTCGTTACATTAATAAATCTGTAGTTAAGTAAGGGTTCCTCACTGCTCTGACAGCAGAATTCAAAATCCAGTTATTTATCTTCCAGAGGCTCTGCATTTCTTTCAGGGGAGAGCGTGCAGGTCCTGTGCTGCTTTTCCAGACATCCTTGTCTGTGCTGATGCAGAGGAAGGGGATATCCCTCTTCTGTGGGGTGGGAAGGAGGAAGTAGTGTAGGATGACAGATCTGTGAAGGGAACCCCAGAATCATAGAATTAATCATAGAATTTAAAGTGTTGGAAGGGACCTTAAAGCTCATCCAGTCCCACCCCCTGCCATGGGCAGGGACACCTTCCACTGTCCCAGGTTGCAAGACCTCATCCAGGCTGGCCTGAGTGAATTTGGGAACCTGTTTCCTGTTGGCAGCTGTTGGAAACCAAGCTGCAAATGCAGACAGACCTGTAATTAAAGCCCTAGTTTTGAAATGATCTTGAGTTCAGCTCGGTGCTCTTACTGCCAGGAGAATGGGCAGAAGTGCTGCTGCTGTTTCATCTGTTAAGGACAGACAGATGCATCTCAAGCTGGGGAAACAGCAAAGCATCCCTTTTGGTTGAATTAGCTCTTGTTATTTAAATGGGAAACATAATAGCTTTGGTTCACAAGGGGTTCTGCCAAGACTCTGTGCCTTGTACAGCAGGAAGGGACTGTAACCAGGACACTGTAATACACAATAAGTATATTTTCATAAACTCAATTCTTGGCTTCTTTAACCGTAACCTGAATAGGAACAATATATAATTATGCCTTTTAAGCATTTCTTAACAAGACATTTTTTGAGCAGTCACTGGAGCAGCAATTGGGGATATAAACGAGGGCATTAGCACTCAGACCACAGTAACAGCGTCATTAAAATGCAACTTCTGAGGTGCACTACTTTAAATTTGCCTCATTATATGTGCAATTAGGGAACAAACAATAAAATGGCCATAATTTTTCTGCAATTTCTTATCCTAACTGCCTTTTTTAAAGCTTAATTAATGTTAAAGAAAAAAGAAGAAAGTGGTGGGCTGAGCCCAAGTTTAACAAGCAGAGCCATCCTTTAGAGTGATGGATGAGCACTGCCTGCACACAGCCCTGAGTTCCTGGTTGCTGTGGCAGGGAAAAATGGGTTCCTGCRTTCAGATCCTGCCTGTGGTTTATCCCCCTCACTGGAGAAGGAACACACTGCTGGAGTAAGGAGGGAGCGATCCCACCCTCGCCAAAGCGACGTTCCCACTCCTCCAGGGAAGCAGGAGCAGAGCTCTGGACTTAGCACTGCACATTTGGTTCTGCTCAGATAAGATGTTAATTAAGATAGCAATCAGACGGAGGGTCTGATTGTAATATATACACGCTGCTATTTGTGTATAAATTTGTAATCCATCACTCTGGGTTCATCCGGACACATCCGTTAGCCGTGGGTTTGGCACTAACAGAAACCAGCAGGAGGGTGTGGTCTGGAGCCAGAGCTGTTCCAGCAAGGAGAAATGGGAAAAGTGTCTTTCTTTACTGGTGTTGGATAAGAAGTACAAGAAGAAAAAGATCTGTGTTTATTCCTTTTGGCACACATGGCTTCACTGGGATTTGCATTGTTTGAGAAGCATCTGGGAAAGAATAGGAGCAGGATAACTGGCATCTAACAAGGAGAAATCCACATGGGARGTGGGACATTACTTAAGAGCTGGTGGCTCTGGAAATCATGTGGAACGGTGCTGTGGGTTGGGACAGGAAGCAAATGATACCGGGATAATTGGAACTGCAAAAAGGAATTTAAAGTAGAGCACAAACAACTGCTAAAGGTAAAACTGGGCCATAGGATGGTTAATGCTGCTGATGGAAAAGGCCTGAGGAAGATTGGACAGTTGGAAATACTTGAGAAATGTTCCCTGTGTAATTAAAAAGATGACCCAGGTACATTATTTTGAAGTGATGGAGAAACTTGGGTGATTTCTTTGCAGATAGCAAGGTAAATTTATTTTTCCAGCTAGTCATGTTTCCGGGAGATCTTTATCTGGTAATTGTGTTTGTCTGCGGAGTGCAGATTGATGGGGAACTGATCCTGCTTTGCCTGAGAGCTCTGGCAGGGTCACGGTGTGGGAAGGTGTGACTGACACGCTGAGTTTTCAGGTGTTGCCTTCAGGAACTCCCCCTCCCCAAAACAAAGAAATATGAGATGTGAAARAGGTGAGTTTGCAAATACTCAGTATCAAATACTGATATCTGAGTATCAAATCCTCAGAGTATCAAGCAGCCATACAGTGGGGATATTGTCWGGTATTTTCTGTGCTTGGTTGAATATCCAGACATATCTAAATCTTCAGGAATGAATACACTAAGCCCTCTTTGTAACCCTTCAAGTACCGAATGAGGACTGTGGAGAAGGAGCCATTAAAATTGCAGAGACAAAAATACCTCCTTGTCMTGGAAAGGGTTCGATAATTTTGTTTCTTTGCTAAAGGGGAAAAAAAATCAACAAACGGATGCAGGCTCAGGTACTAACTTTAAATTAGCTTAACTTGCTGATGCCTTAAGACTGGGGATTAGTGAATTTAATTATGGGAGCCAGGAAGCACATTAAGATAACATTGGGCCTTAAACTAAAACCCACAAAGCAATGAAATTAAAGTTGGTGGTTTGCGTTCCATCTTTGTAATGTCCTTTTCTCACCGCGCTGTGTCACAGGAGGCCCTTCCTGCTCCATCCACCCCTTGGCGTGGGCTTTTGGGTACCTTTTTCTAATGAATGAGTGACCTTTTGGAGCTTGTCCTGTTGTTCTGTTTGACTGTCACCGTGCTCGTGGACTGCAGTTTGGTTTGCCCAGAGGTGGTGCAGCTGCCATGGTCAGGCAGGTCAGCTCATCATGGCATTCTGCTTCGTGCTGGTACAGCCCAAGGCAAAGCACCAACTGGAGTCGTTTTGTGAGGGCTCCAGCAAAGAATATTTGGCTTTCTGGTGAGGACAGGTTGTTAGTGTAATACTGACAGAGTGTGTGAGGAAAATCTGATTTCATTCTGCTTTGCTTCTACCTTCCTGTTCAGCCTGGTCTGCAGGTCATTATTGGGGTTTGTATCTAGACTTTGTATTTACTTCATATTTTTTAAGAGAGGCTTAAGGTTAAACCACTTCAAGACCACTTTTACAAAAAGTTCTAATTCTGATCCATTTGCTGATGAATTGTGCAATATTGACCTTTCTCTCTCTGACAATGATGATTTTTTGGATTGAAGTCACACACTCCTAGWCACATTTAGAGGCCTCTTAAGTCTTACAAGCCTTCTGGTTGAGTTGTGATGTTGGAAATTAGAGATTTAAGTTGAAACTTGGGACTGTCCCARCTTCTGGTAACGTGGGAAATGGGACATTACCTTGACATCTGACTTCTGAGCTGCTGCAGGACCTCACAAATAGGTGCAGAGCCAATATTGRTCTCCTTTGTCTTCCAAATAGAAATTATTCTGAAACCTCCTTTCCATGTTGTTTACAAAAGTTGTGTTTTTATTCTCTACTTAGCATTCATCTCTTTTTTTATGTCCATTTTAAAGGACTTCTTATTCCAATAAACATTTTATTCCCTTTCTGGCTGGTGGCTTTTCAAGGACCTTGTGGTCACCACACGGTGTGCAACTTTATTCTCTTGGTATGCAAATTTATTCTCTGTTTTCACTGTGTATTTCAGGGTAATTCACTTGATTTTTGCTTTATTTTGTTCCAGATAATTAAAAAGTGTAGAATAGCTTAGCAGTTAAGGTGGATGTGACAAAAACACTTGGGTCATGCAAAAAACTAATTAGTCAGCCTGGCAGGGAGTGTGGGAGAACGAAGGGATCATCCCCATGCTGGGCCAAACGGCTTTGATCCTTCTAGCAGCACTCCTGATCCTCACTCTGTTGAACAGTGCACTTACAGACTGAGCTTTCYGTGTTTCAGGCTTGGTTTGAGATGCTCCTGCTCTGGGACGGTGGAATTTGGGAATGAACAGGTACACCACACAGGGTATGCCGGAAAGCAGTGAAAGTAACTGCTCCATCAACACCAAGCTCTTCCTCACTGGTCCATTCACCTCCTGTTGGCCGAGTTCTGTCAGGATCTTTGTGAGTCTTGAGTTTGGGAATGTTTTTCAGTGTTTAGATGAGGGGCTGCCTCACTTTGACACTACAGACATTCCCTTGCACTGTGCTGATGGCTATTTTGGGATTTGGTTTTTAGCTGTATGCCTTGGAAGTCTGCTGGTTGAAAGCCTGGGAAATGAATCCCAGAATGGCTTGGCTTGGAAGTGATCTTAAAGATCATCTTGTTCCAACGCCCTGCCGTGGGCAGGGACACCTTCCACTAGGCCAGGTTGCTCAAAGTCTGTTTCCCTGCTCCAGCATGAGTTTAAGGATCATCCTGTGCATCAGAAATCCTTCAAAACTGCTTCCTTAAATTAGAATTCCCATATATGTCTCTTCTAGCATGGCCTATTCTAGAGCAGATCTTCCAGCTCTCTTTTTTCCTGTGTAAATTCTGTGCTCTCAGGCATAGGAAGCTGTGTTATTTTTGCCTCATTTGTGAAGCTCAAAGTTGATTTTGAACAATCTTGTCCCAGCTGTGTTTATCCCATCCTGGTAAATGCCCTTCCGTGCTTCCCTGCCTTTGGAGAGTGCTCACTGTCTGACCTGGATGAGGTGGGATGACCCAGGTGTCACAGTCCAGGCTGCTCCAGCACAGCAGCAGCTCCTGCACTGGATGCCTGAGGAATTCTGAACCAGACAGGCACTTTCAGCCGTCCAAACACCCTCCCAGCCTCCAGCAGCTTGGAGCTTCCCAGTGTGGCCACTCCCAGGAGGCAAGGTGGGTTCCTACCTGTCATCCCCAGTGGCAGCAGAGGAAACTGCTTCTCCTGGATGTAGGAAAACCTCCCTTTTCCCAGTGCACCACCAGCACGTGCAGAGCACCCTGTGCCTCTGCTGTCCTTCCCCTGGCTCCAGCTTACCCATGACACATCACTCAGCCCTTTTTCTGTAGTTTAAGGTGGTTATTTATTGATCTGCTTTTGGCACTTGGTAAAATGCCAGCTTTTAGTATTAGCTACTGGCCTCGTTTTATTGCAACCTCATAAAATTTTATTGTTCCTCTTCAATGCTGAGAATGTGTAAATGTTTCTCCTAGAATGGGTTGGATATTTTGATATTTTCTGCCTTAACCCTTAAAACTCTCATTGTGAGGGATTCCCTCTTGCATCCTTCTTGAAGTGTTTGGAAAGGAAATGTTTGAAAGCCGCTGGAACAGCGCTGAGAGGGAGAGCAGGAGAGGTGTGCTGGCATCCAGAATTCCTGCAGATATAAGTTAATAATAAACAAGCAACAGCCCCAAAAATTCTGAGCCACCTCTTGTTTTCTAAAGTATCGCAACAAAACATAATATTTTAGCAAGTAGAGTGTAAAAATTTTTCTTATTAATATCTTGATACTAATTAAGCTTGTGGTGAGGAAAAAGGTGCAGGAGAACATCTGGCCTGGGAATGGTTTTCCTACCACGGAAGTGTTGGAGAGCACTACAGGGTTTTTTGTACCACCTGGAGAAATGGAGCCAGATGTGGGGAGAGGTGCAGAACCTATTAATAATCAATCTTGCTGGGATATTGATGTGCCATTGCCACGTGCAGGTGTCTGGGTATTGATAGAGGGAATCTGGACAGAATGTTTTAGTAAACTTTGCTGAGCCTAATTAATATAAACAGATTTTTCTTATGGAATCTCTTGGGAGAATTCCAGCAGGATCACCTTCAGGGCTGGTACATGACTCAACAGTTCTTAGACATGAGGGCTGTGAGAATATTTTGTGAGTTAAATATCGTGTAATTTTAATTAGTTCAGCTATTCTCTATCTGTTTCCTTAGTATTTAGTCTTCATTATCTTTATCATGGAATTGTCATTTACATTTTTGTTGTCTCCTTGTTACCTGTGAGGTTGATTAATCCCTATTCTAGTTAGAAAACTCCCAGCAGTGCTGGATAGAATTTGTCCTGTTGCAGCTTAGTCCTATTGCTGCCAACTTCTCCCTGTTTAGGCTGACCTGTTCCATGATGAAACTAAACATTTATGGTTTGAAGACCATAGAAAGCAGTGGTGGTAATGGTGTGTGACCTCTGTGTCACAAGAGCTGTTACCTTTTACTGGGTGAAATAATTGCTTTGCTTATGTCCTGCTGGAAAACTGCCATATTGTATGGATCAAAAATTAGTAGTAAAGAAATGGAAAATAAAGGGCTTGGAAACAGCTATTTAGATAATGTAAGCTGTTATTCATTATTTAAACTTTGGATTTGAGTTTCCTGTCATTATATATGGAATAGTTGACTTTCATAATGCCAAATTGGGTAATAAAAGATTAATCAGTTGGCAAGAGCATAAACTCTAGGAGACAGAAGTAGGTTGCCACAATGTTGAGAGGAAATGGTGTAYTCGAATTTATTTCTGAGTGTGACTGACAACTTTTTGTACCCAATTACAAGATTTTGGTGCCAGTTTAACTTACAGAGACCTGGGTTTTATTTAGCTCCATGTCGATAACAGGGAGACCTGGCTGCAATATCCAGAAATTCCACATACTGTGGGTCATCCCAAAGAGTTAAAGAAACTAATAGGATACCCTCATCCATATCCTCCCTGCACTTGGAGTAGAGATAACATGATGACTTTCATTTTAATAAATGGTGTAATTATTATTTGTGGTGAGTTGCATCTGCTATTAAAATTCCAGTCTAATTCAGCTTCCATATATCAACGAGCAGAGTCTGTGCCCATTCCTCTGTCTTGTGATGCCTCATATTTCTCCTGGTGAAGTTAATCGTGGATTTCATTTGGGTTTTCCTGCTGAAACAGATGGAACCGCTTCCCTTGCACGGAGCGGCCTCAGCAGCACATTGGGAAAGCAAAGGTTCCTGCTTGATTTTTGTTTAGGCATTTCCCTTATCTCCAACCCCTGCAGTCCTGCCACAATGGCCCTGGAATTCTTTGTGTAGCAAATCCTGGCAGCAGATCCAACATCAGCCTTTTCATTACTCACCTTCTATGGCATAATCAGAGAGCCCCAGAGCAGAGGGCTGTCTGAGGCACGGCAGCAGGTTTCAGCTGGGGCTGAGCAGATGGGAGCAGGAAATGAGGAGCAGTGACAAAGATTGCATGTGTTGTGTTCTTTGTCATAAATTCATCTGAATGCTGAGCCGGTGTGTGTATGCACAGAATCAGTCCTCCTCTCATCTGAGCAGCACAATTTGTTTTATGTTTGGCATCTCTATAGCCTTTGGCTTGTCCCCCTGTGGCAGTAGGAATATAATGTGGTTTTTTTATAGGGCTTAGTTTGCTTTTGTGTATTTCTTTGCAGCAATTAGGTGCTTTAATTTCTTATCTCCTAAGAAGTTGTTCCTGTTCTTAGTTCTCTCCTGTCTAATCCACGCTGCTTTGCTGCAAATGTTATCACTGCTGTTCAGGGGCAAGAAAGGAGTTTCCCTGGCACCGTGACAGAAAGGGTCAGAGATCARACTGCTTAATTCACTCTTGCACCTCATCACACCAGGATCAGGTAAAACACAAGTATGAGGACCAGGGCTGCTGGGTGTCCAGGAGTCCCAGCCCTGAGGTTTGGGTTGATTCCCAAGGCTGTAAAACAGGGATGTYCAAAATTCTTGTGGCTTCCAGGACTGCTTGTTAGAGATGGATGGAACAATTGGGATTCAGTAGTGCTAATCAAGGTCAGGAGAAAAGAACTCTCACTCTGTGTATTGCAAACAGCAAAATACTAGAATTGGAAAGAAAAGTCATGGCCATAGAAGAAAACAAAAAATAATATAAATTAGAGGTAGTGTCTGTTGGCAGCTGTGCACTGAGTGGTCAGGCACTGGAACAAGGTGCCCAGGGAGGGGCTGGGCTCTCTGCAAGTGTTCAAGATGGATGTGGCACTTGGGGACATGGTTTGGGGGTGATGATGGTGGGCCTGGATGGTCCTGAATGATTCTGTGGTAATTCCACAAAAGCAGTATTTGCCCAAATTCATCTAACTGGACAAAGCAGCTCACGTGAGTTGTGACCCACCAGAGCTGGCCCAGGGGGTTGTGCTGAAGTGGCATCTGCAAATATCCCTCCCCTGACTTCTGGAAAAGCCTTTGGGGGGTTGGAAAGCCAGGAATGGGCACCACGAGGCACCTTCAGGGCTGTGGGTCCCCCTTGCCCTGGGGGACAGCAGTGGCCTGGCGAGAGCAGCTGGCACGGTGCGTGTCCTGCGGGGGCACGGCTGCCTCGCAGGAAATCCAGCTCATACGCGAGCCCAGCTTATGCACAACCAGTTAATTCTCCATTCGCTTGCCACAAAGTGAAGAATATTGCACGACGTGACCAAATAYTCATACAAATAAGATCTTAAATTGTTTTTCTCCTTATGCCACCTGTTCTAGCAGCTAAACTAATAGAGGATTTGATCTTGTATTATTACTYGAAAATGGAAACAAATGAAAGCGAGCTGCGTGGCAGTGCTCTCGCTGCTGCCATCCATCCCAGGGCAGGGCTCTGTTAGTCAGGAGCGGTGGCAGTGCAGGCAGGGCTGCTGCTTCTTATGCTTGTGGGCAAACATTTGCCTTGGAGCTCATTGATCCTGGGAAGKGGTAATGGATCTGAGGCTATGCCTGTTCCTGGGACTATTTGCTTACCTCAAGTTTGCAGAGGCTGATTGAACCCGAAGATAAACAGCATCATATTTCCAGTAGAGCTACTGGATTCATAAATCCTCAGTTATTTTCTCTCTTCAATTTTCGTGCTCTGTAAAGAAAAGATGGTAGATGGGGTAACCAAAATGTGAAACAACTTGTTCAATCATCAACAACTTGTTCAATCAGTTTCCACTGATTTCCCTAGGATGGAATAATCCTTTCTCCCAGTAGTTTGTGTGCCTCCATTGTGTGTGACTCCAACGTACCATCCTGGGGATATTATGTTAAGATGTAGAATTACTGTCAGAATAATTTCAAACAGAAATAAGACCTTTCTTTTCCAATACAAAAATCAAGATAGTTCCTTGCAATGAGGTGTTATTGAAGGTTTCAGTGTGGATTTAATTACCAAAATGACAATTTTCATGTCACTTGTTGACTTGCTGTTACATTCCTGACTCAGCACTTTGGCAGCTGCTGCCTGTACTGGGTGCAAAGTTATTGAAAGGTTGATGTTGGAAAACCCCCCAAACATACAACTGTGTGTAACTGCTGAGTACTGAAGGATAACATTTCCCAAACCTGTTTTACCGAGGGTTTGGCTGTTAACAGGGGTCAGGCACAACCTTACCAGCTGGAGAGTTGGGTATGCACTGAGTGAGCAGCTGGGACTGATGACTGTAAAACTCAGCAATTAATTCCTGTAGAACTACRAGGAGAGAAAGATCAGAACAGTTGTGTGTGAGAAGCTGGAGTTAGGTCACATTTCCAGGCCAGTGATCTGTAGGAGAATTTGTAAGAGCAGCCAGGTTGGTTAGAAATCCCCAGCCTGGTGTGGAGTCAGGTTTGAATTGCTGCGCTGGCTCTTATATATAGGAAGAGCCATAAATGTGAAATATTTAGAGAAGAATGTGACAAGCATCTTCATTATTCTGCCTGCTGAAAGGGAACTGGACCAACAGTTCAATAATATATCCAGTTTTGCAGTTATTAATGCTGTAATTACTCATGGTGTGAATTGTTTTCTTCTCTGTGGGTACAAGGAGGACTGATGGTGTACAGATGTTTTTGTTAAAAATGCAACGTGCTGAGCATCATTTTGTACCTTCTTAAATCATTGCAATATCCTGGCAGTGTTTGTACTGGGATTTGTGCAAAACTAGAGATTTATCAGTGCTCTGTGAATACTTAATAATAATAATGCTCTTGCCTGGACCTGTTTGGTGTCTTGGTCTGAAAAGTTTCTTGCAAAAAGACAAGTCCAAGACCAATATTTCTTGGAAATGATCAGGTATATCCCTTTAGGCTGTGTTTTTATTGCCCCTTGTTAATACACTGAAATGGAAATGTTCCACTGCCTATTGTAGAGATCCTGTTCAGAAGAGCTGTAGCTGAGAAGTCTTGTGGATGATTAATAAARGAACAGATTTGACTGATGTTTCACTCAAAGCCTGCGAGAGACACGAGTTTGGAAGGATAAAAATTAGAGGCCTTAATTATCAGAAGTTTCTAAAGAAGTTGTAGATTTGAAAGCAAAGTTTTAACTGCCAATTCACCATCAGCAAATGTGAATTTCTGCAGGACCCGCGAGGCCTGACCTTGCGGGYGTTTGGTGACATCAGGTTGCCCCAGTCCGCGGCCCTTGGCCGTGCAGTGGGAGGACGAGCGGTCTGGGGAGGCTGTTAATGGTGTCAGGTTTTCCATGGCATCCCTGTTGGATCTCACACCCCTTGGGGTGTTTGAAAAGTTGTCAGCACTGTGGTAACCTTTTGTCCTGCCTGAGCCAGCAAAGCACAAACTTGCTTTGTACCAGTTCCCCGAGAACACCTCACACTTCTGTTCCTCCGAGAGGAACACAGCCCAAGAATCTCCTTCCCAYGGCTTTGGACACGTGGGGCTCTTTCTGTAGTGCCATTCTGAGTACAAACTGCATTAAAATCAGTGTATTGCTTTAAAATGCAATCCTTCAGCTGCCTGAGAAGGTTTTCACCAGCACAGCCTTACTTTGTCTCTCATCAGGTGATACGAAATGTTCCGGATCTGTTGCCTTTGATGGTGTGCTGGGCACACAGAGAGCACMTTCCTGAGTCTGCGTGGGAGGGGGGATAAGATTGTCCGTTTGGGATGTGGAGCTTGTCAGAAGGAAGTGCACGTTTCTGTTGAAAATATTCTACCTAGGAATAAATACTCTTTTTTTTCCCTGTTTCCCCTGTTGAAACAAGCTCRCTCATCAAACCCCAGTATGAACGGTGGAAGTACCTGGCTAACTTCATTAAGTCAAAGGCTGATGCATATAAAAACTTTCAAATGTCATATTTTCATCTATTTTAGCTTTTCCAACCTGAAAGGGACCCTTGTTTTAAGGTTTAAGCCAACTATAATACAGATGGCTTGGAATTGTTTCATGAGAATGAACTATTTTGACTCATTTCCATACCTTTTGTTTCCACTTTTTTTTTTTTTTTTTCTCCCCGGCAGTGTGCTAAAAATGAGAAAATGTCTTTGTCATTTTCCCAGTTTTTTTGAGAGGGATTCTTTTTAAAATTCCTCCTATAAATGATTTGGTGGAGAAAGTCATCTCACTGCAGAGAAGGAAAATTCTCTCATAAYGTCACTGAAGAAAGGTCAGGGATTGGTGGTGTTAATGGAAAAGAGAAAGGATTTCACAATTCCATTCTAATATTTGTGGTTGGTCTCCAAAAGGAGAGGTTGAAACTACATGTTATCATTTCCAGGTTTTTGAATGTGCTTCTTTCCTCCATTTGTCTGCCTCGAGTTGTGTTCTTTTCCTATTTATTTATCTGCAGTTGAGCATCCAACAAAACGGTTTTCCTTCCTGGTGCTGASGGTGGGATGGCCTTCCCCTTAACAAAGCTGGGATGGCAAAGGAAATCAAGGGACTCTCTGAGAGGAAATAGCACACCAAAAATACTGTTTTATGGTTCGGGACAATCAGGCCACGTCAGAGTGTGTGAGACTCGTGGGGAGGGATGATGTGGGAAACGAGAGCAGGGACTTTGGTACCTCTGGAGTCCACTCAGGAGGGAAACGGTGCCACTGCCCTTCTGCCATCCCACAAGGCTTAAACAGGACATTTGGCACCAGGAGCAGGGCTGTGTCCCCGGGAGCGTGGATGTGTCACTCACCCCTTGTTGACATTAAACTTCCCGGAGCACTCCGACTCCTGTGATGGCAGTGACGTGTATCCTGGGAAAAGGGCTCCTGTTATCTCAAATGCCATCTGGAACGGCTCACAGACCTCGTTAGAGTGTGCCCGATTTTTATCTGTCACAGAAAGTTACAGGAGCAGTATTTTTTAAGCGATAACCGGAATAATTTGAATTCCAGTCAGCACAGCTGAGGCGTCTTTCAAAGAGTGGGATGTTCCAAGGTCTGGGCTGAAGTCAGCAGGAGTTGGTGCCGAGATTCAGGTGTCTCTCAGGAAGAGAAAGGCCCTTGGACAAGGGCAGCAGCTGAGAAAGTGRCTTTAATCTCCTTTTCATCTCCCTCGAATTTGGAATTTTTTATTTTCCTGCCATCTCCCGTGTTCCTTAGAGCTRCTCTTTGGCAGGCTGAGGGAAGGAAGGGAGCATTGGGACTTCGGATTCCCAGTCCCTTAGGCTGTCCTTGCCCCATGCTTGGGAAGGCAGTGGTGCTGCAGAGCTCCTGCACCTTTTGGGTTCTGTTCCRGCACAGTCCCTCAGCCCAAATCCTGGAAATAATCAGCATTTCCCACRTGAGCACTAACGTGCTAGTGGCAATTAGAATTTAACCGGAAAAATAATTTCCTAGAACAATTTCTTAATTATCTTTAGGACAAGATGCTGGATGGTTACAGGTGATTATTTTTATTGAACAGTAAGTGCAAAGTATGAAATTACAGGAATACTGATACTGTTTGATCTGTTCACAGTCTGTGCACCTTGTTATGGACCAAGTTCAATGAGTAGGGAAAAATCAGTGTGTGTTTAAGACATTTTGGGCACTGCATGTTTAATATGAAGAATATGCCTAAGGAAAACCTTTGTTCAATAATTAATTTGAATTTAGAATCCAACTACTAATCCAACAGAACCATAAAGACTGGATTTGGAACTTTTTGCTTAATTAATATTCTTGATCAACCTTTTTCTTTGAAAATCATCTCATTTTAAGAACAAAATGACTTCAAATTTCGCTGCCAGTTTTCTTTTGCTGCCTCACTCACACTCTGCTGTTGCTTTCAAACAGAAAATTGTTTTGACAGTGTCAAATACCAGGGTTGGTGCTAAGTTAAATCGGATTTTAATTCCT
Source organism: Amblyornis subalaris (assembly GCA_018881555.1). Classification (NCBI taxonomy): domain Eukaryota; kingdom Metazoa; phylum Chordata; class Aves; order Passeriformes; family Ptilonorhynchidae; genus Amblyornis; species Amblyornis subalaris. Next base: position 1,708,755 of record JACAXG010000008.1, read on the forward strand.
CACTCTGCTGCAAGTGAGCAGATCTGTTTGTTCACCAKCCACTTAGCACATGACCTTGAGCAAGGCTGTGCAAGGGCTACGCTTTTGGAATAGTCGTCTCTAATTAGGAGAATTTTATTCAGCGCYGTGTGCCTTGCGGGGACTCCAGTGAGGATGCTGGAAAAACGCCTTGGTTGGGCCCTGGGTCTGCGAGGAGGAGCGCCAGCACCTCATGAATAAAGGAACTCTCCCTGACCTTGGCCACTCACTTGGAACGGAGCACAAATGCAGATTCCAGCAGAGGAACTTCTGCTTGTGGGTTCCATCCCTGAGATCCCACAGAGCTGGGAGAGCAGTCGGAACATCTCCGGGGAGCTGTGGGGCTGCTGGGAAGGTCTCTGAGAGAGAGGTGTGGTGCGCTCGTTCCCGAGGTCTGTTGGTGTTCCATGGCTCCTGGGTTTCTCTTTCCTCACCCAGCASAGGTGATCCTTCTCCCAGAGAAACTCAGTGGCACACGTGAGCTGAGCAGAGAGCTTAACTCCCAGTGCAACSAAAGAGGAAATCCATAGTAATCACAAACACTGTGGAGAGTGTGTTGGTCGAGCAATTTTGGGGAAATATTCAGCTGAACAAGGTGAATTTGCCAAGTGTTGTGYTGAGTGTTTGGTTTCCCTGGAAGGAAGGCCAGAGCACAGCACGGGCTCACTTGTTTTAAACCCTGTGGTTTCAGTGGAGATGCAGAATTTAGCTGTAGGGACTTGGCATATCTGCCCAGCAAATCTGTACAGAAATTCTGCTTTATTTCAGCAAGGAAAAKAAACTTCCTAGAGTTTGAAGGAGCGTGGTGAGGTGTGACTTTGTTAATCCCAGGAATATTTTGAGCTGCTCTGTCAGGCTGCTGCAGAGATGAGGATCCAGGAGCAGGTTGTTGGCTTCTTGCAGCAGCAGAGGAGGGCACAGTCTGGTCATCTGTCCCTAATGCAGGGAGCTAATCTGGATTTATGGACATCCTGTGCTGCATCGAGGCCAACATACCCCACCCTTCCCTAAATAAACTCCCCAGGTTTGTATTCCACGGAAATACAATCCATTCCCAATAAGGACAATTGGGGTTTTGCCAYCACTGGCCACTACCACATCTCCTCTCTTGTCTAGTAAGTAGATGTGAGAATACAGGCAAAAAATACTGAAATAGGTGAGAGGCTTAGTCTGGTCYTAATGTGCATTAATGTGTGTCTCACTTTCTGTGCTTCATAAATAGAGATTTTTCCAGTAACTCATTAGATCCTCTGCAGGTACCAACCTGAAAGAGAGTTCTGTGCAGATTTTGTTTTCTGAAAACTAAAGCATAAATATGGCAAATCTGATGGGGCAAGGAAAACGTCAGCGAAATAAAACTAAGAGAATACCCCAAACACTTTCACTATTTCCACAACTATTTAAAGCATTCCAAGCCAAGCCTTGCATGCGTCTCCTGCATGTCTCAGGGATGACCTGGTGCTAGTATTTAAAGGTTGCAACCAGTGTTTTTGCTGAACAATGAAGAGGGTTGTATTTTGTTATTTTTCTGCTTGCATGTTTCTCAAACACAGCAATTCATTCTAGTTCTTAATTGCTCRAATAATCTCACCTCATTGGTTTCCAACAAAGCCACCAGACTGACACTGCAACAAATTGGAAGTTCAGTGTGGAATAAAAGCTGGTGACAAAACCTGACTCCTTGTGTGGAGGTGTGAGATTCGTGGTGAACATTATTTATTTGCTGTGCTTTGGCTCTGTGAAAACCAGAGCACGGAGTAGGACCCATCAGAGCYGATTTTTCCCCTTCTCCTCCCACTTCCAACTGGTTCTGGTTCATTCTCTTTGGTTTTGCTTTCTSTGGCCATAGTTTGCCCCAGTGATGGTGCAGCACCAGCAGCTGGGGTGGATTCAAACTGACAGAGCAGGGTTAGATGGGATATTGGGAAGGAATCCTTCCCTGTGAGSGTGGGGAGGCCCTGGCACAGGGTGCCCAGAGAAGCTGTGGCTGCCCCATCCCTGGAAGTGTCCAAGGCCAGGTTGGATGGGGCTTGGAGCAGCCTGGGATAGTGGAAGGTGTCCCTGCCCATGGCAGGGSTGGCACTGGATGGGCTTTAAGGTCCCTTCCAACCCAAACCATTCCATGCCCTGCACACACATGGATCAGGGCAGCTGTGATGAACCTGCTGGCTCATGGCTCTCCCTATTTTTATGCACATGGAAGCAGCTATTTCTGAATAACCTTTTGGAAAAGTCTCAGAGAGAKAACTGGAGCTGAGAAATCGATAGCAGAGCATTGTAAGAACTTAATAGAATATGGCACAAAAGAGAGCCCTTCCTCCAGGGCTTCCCAACCTAATTATGGAGCAAATATGTAACTGTATCAGAGACTGTTGTTGAGCTTCTAAAATTCTGTAGAAAAGTTACTATTTTCTGTTCAATTAATTAATAGCAGATTTGGGTTTCTGTGTGGTTGCCACTTTTATTGGCAGGTTTATTAACTTCCTTGCTACCACAGTTATGGATTTAATAGACTTTSTTTTTTTCCCTCTTTAATGTGATTTTTGTTATTGTTGTTTGGGTTTTTCAATCAGTTTTACTTAATTACTGCTTAACACCTCAGAATCCTGTTGGGGGCCAGCACCCTGTTACACCAAGTGCTGTGTATTAAAGGAACAATGTGTAACCATAGTAAATAAACTCGCTTTAGGTATTCATAAAACTGGAACTTTTGAGTTGAAGCTCAGTCTGTTGCACATATATTTTGCAGTCTATTCAGTGAGGAAACATTAGATTGATTCATTAAAGTAGCTACAGACAAACTTAGCTCTTAGGTAGGTGAAAAATCCCACTGATGTTGGAGATAGACATGTGCTGATCCAGAATTCCTRGTGTACAAACCAGGCACGTGCTGCTTTTGCAGGTGAATCCAAAGAGTGTCCTACACTGAGGATACATAACCTGGAAAAATTGTTGCTTAAACATGAGTTATCCGTGTCTCTCCAAGCCTGTTACCAGCAAAATCGCCATGTGCCCAGTGGTGCSAGGGATGTAGTTTGGGATTTTTAGGAATAGGTTTAGGTACAGTCCTCTGTTCACAAGCAGCAGGAGCAGTGGGTGATCCATCTGAAAGCTTAATTATAAAGATGTTCCCAATAGAGCCAGTGTGTTCTGAGGAGTTGATTGTGGTTTCACCTAAGAAAAGTTTAGCCTTTTTTAGGAGGTACAAACAGTTTCAGTACCCTTGAAAGAAGAGCAGAAAACAGCAGGAGCTGTCTGCCAGGCTTTGGGGCTTCCAGAAGGCTGCAGGATTGTTTGCAGATGCAGGGTTTGTTTTGTGGGATGGGAACAGAGGTCTGGCAGGAGGTAAAGGAGAAATGCATCCTGAAATGAATTATTCTCTCTTATACTACCTGTGTATTTTTCTGTATTACAACGGGCTAATATAAATACTTGGCCAAGGTATGGATGTTAAAATCATCTATCGCCCAGGCCAAACCATATGTCTAAAGCTTTTTTGGACACCCTGACTGTCCCACACCATGCAGAGCAGGGGCTCTGGGATGGACATCCTGACTCCCTGTCCTTCACTCCCAGGAAGCCACCTGTGCTTCTCTTACCTGGTATTTGTGCACCAGCTGCACCAGTTACACAAGAAAAGAAATTTTTCCTTACGTAATGTTCTGCCTTCCACGGAAGCGAGGGTGGATTTTCTTTTCCCCCTTTTTTTAGCTTCTCTGGAACCTTTGTTCTCTGCAGAAGGAGGAGAAAGGGAGCAGCAGAGTAGCAGGAAAAAAGGGAAGAGGCTCCTGCCTGCAGATGAGCAGGATGGGGGACAGTCAGTGATCCCACCAGCTGGAATTCTGGCTGCCTGCTCCCCAGCCTTTGGAAGCTGGACTGCAGCAGCGTTAGAGGGACTGTTTCTGTGTGCAAATACTGCTCAAATTAATAATGATTGCTGGGATCAGTAACCACTGGAGTCAGTGGTAGCTAATTCTGTGCTTCTGAGAAGGATGCACAATCTTTTGTTGCTGGCCTTATGTGATTGGAGCCTGGCAATTCATCTCCTCACAAACACGGCAGTGCTTGGAAATATTGCTTGTATGAGTGTTTGTACATGTATTTGTTTTGCATTATTAATACATAAGCCTTTTTTCAGCAGCTTTTAGTGAATTACTGAGTCTTGACAGCAATAATCATATTTACTTGGCAATTTTTTTTTAAACCCTGCTGTGTCCTTCAGAGTTTTTGAGCTCTCATCTGTTGTTCTCAGGTTCGAATAAACACACGGACACAGCTGTCAGGGTTCTCCAACAGGCAGAGGCCAAAATGGAGGACGAGGTGAGGAGGAAGAGAGAGCTGGCCTCTGCCCTCATTTTATTTATATGTTTTCTAAATTCACCGTGGATTGGAGGATGGAGATACCACCTCTTGCTGTCCACTGGTTAGTAATAATGTCTATCACATAGGTTAGGAATTCATAACAATCTTTGCCGTTAGGTCGACAATTCATGTTTACACAAAAGTGCGTGAGAAACTATTTCGCTGAACTAAAAACACTGCACATCTGAAGAACTGCAAAATGCAAGGCCACACTCATCTCTTTCAGTGCTGTTATATTTGTAGCGACTTTTAAAAAATGCTGAGGTCTGAACTTCATTCTCTAAATGTGGAGAACACCACCAAAAAGGGTTAGTTATTTTTTTCTGAGCTGGATAAAGTAGTGAGATGATGGATGTGCCCTTCTCCTAGAGTGTTTACAGGTGTTCATGTGGACCATTGCTCCATAATCCTGCTGCTGGCAAGAGAGAGGTTGTGGCAGGGATGGAGTCAGACCCTTGTGCTTCTCCCCTTCCATTGCTCTGGTTCTGCCAACTCCTGTTTTCCTCTCCAAACAAAACGAGACAACTTCCAAGTGACTGATGATCATCWCTTTTTTCCTTGCCTTAGCTACTAACAAGCAGGTTCACTGCTGAAACACCTGACCTTCGGTGGTCAGATGGAATAAAATCAGGAGAGCTGGAGCCCATCAAACCCATTTGTGCAGTGGATTGAGAGGGGAACAAATTGGGTACTTCAGAAAGCAATTCTGGGCAATCAGACTGGTGGTTTGGGTTATTTAGTAATTGATAAGCCTGAACTCTTGTTTGAGGATACTGAATTGTTATTAAGGATCTGTCTGAAGCTCCTTGACACTCTCATCAGGATGCCCATAAAATGCAGTAATTAATCTACAAAACCTGAAGTGTGCAGGGATTGACTGCCTGCTTGTTCACATCCAGTCAAAAAAGAGTCACCAATTGATGGCTGAGTTGTGCAGCAGGGCTGGTGTGGYACCCCCTGAGCAGGGTTTGTGTGACACTGCTGGGTGCATCCGTCTGGGGGATCCCCTCATCTCCCAACAACCATCCCTTTGTATAATGAACAAAACCAAATGTTCCTCTGTGGAGAACAGCTTGGTAACAGTGTGGGCACCTGCAGCTCTTCCCCCACAGTGTGGAGGGGACACAGAGGAACCAATCTCATCACTTGAGCACTTAAAAATGCCTCGCCTAAAGTTCCTAATTAGAGAAGTGATCTTTCATTAGCTCTATGTAGATATGTTGTGCTATTCTTCTGGAAACCCAAAAGCCCACTGGCTCTTCACAAGGGTATATCAGGAACAGCCTCAACTCCTCCATCATTTGTCTTTGCCCAACTGTGGTTTGGGCTCTTTAAACGCTGGAATTCTTTGAAAGGAAATTTCCAGGCTAGAATCTGATTTCAGATGATCTAGAAAGAAAAAAYAGAGATTTTCCTTCTGTCCAGCCACAGTAGCAAGGGAGGGTTGTTTCCAGCTGGATAATTAATCCCTTCTGCTCCTTCACCTGCAGGATGGAAGCCTTTTGGTCTGATATGGAAATATCTTTCTAGGGAATCAAATTACAAAGCGAGTGCCCCACTTTTGATGCTTTTAAGGACCATTCCCCGGGGAGTACTCTGGGGCCTGCATGTGCCATCTGCCATCTGAACCTTGGGAACGGTGCCACTGGGCTTCCTGATCCGTGAGCACRTGCCTTACGTGCCTCGTTATCTCCCTCTGGGATGTGATGGAGATTGGGAAGGGGGAGGGGTGTTGATAAGCCTTCCCAGAGTGTTCCTAGAAAGATGAGGATAAGTGTGCTAATAAAATGAGTAATTTCATTTTCTCGCTGTCACTCCAAATTCACACTAAATAAAGGGTCTGTGCCTTCTGAATGATTTTAGCGATAACACACGACCAAATCAAGACAATCAATAATTAGATTTATGCATAAAGGCAAGCTGCTTTTTACTGGAAGATTGCTGGGAACAGCCCAGGCAGCACTCCCACTGTGCCTGCCTGGGCTGGGGAAGAGCTTCCCGAGCTGTTCATCACTGCCCAGGGGCCAGCCCTGGGCATCCAGAGCCTTGTCTGCCTCTTCCAGCACTGCCTGAGCTGCAGAGAGCACAAGAGCTGCCATTCCCTTCCATTCCCTTCCCTCTGGCTGCTCTCCCATGGCTGGAAGCCGAGCGCTGCCGCGGTGCCCACAGAGGGACCATTGGCAGCCACGTYTCCAGAGCCCCTGGAGCAGAGCTGGAGGCAGCACAGGGTATTGTCTGGGAGGCAGGAGGGGCTGGCCAGGCTCCCTCCACTCTCCAGCTGGAGCGTGGAAAACTTGTTCACTCACTCATAGAGATAGTCCAGCACATGGCAGGAAAATAGGGAAAATCCCATTTTCAATCACCCACAGGCACATCCTGCAGCTTAGATGAAATGCTTTGGTGCTCTGTTCTGATGCGTTTCAGGTTTTTTCCTTTTAAATCTGCAGAAATTGTTGCCTTCGAATACCTTGCAGTTGAGAGCCTTCCTTTTGGCTGGGTTTGGCGAGTTGTGATACCCTGGCTCCTGCTGACACAGCGGGATCCTCTCGGCTGGAGAGGTGCAAAGGTACTTGACAGTTTCCTCTTCTCCCACTTAGGAGAATCRAAATCCCAGAAACAAGTCAATCTCATCCAGGCCCTCCCTTCAGGGAACTGTTCAATAATTCAAGYGCACAATTCAGGTAAAATCCTGAAGTAAAGCAAAGCTCTTGCCTTGCCCAGCTATAGCCACAAGCACCTCGTTCTTTGCCTCATCTTCCCCAGCTTTGCCTGTTTGTGGATCCTGGCATTTAAAATGATCTTAGGGTGATTATCTTGACTTTCAAATCTCAGGCTCTCGTCTTCACYATTCAAATGTGTTGTTTACTGTATTTATGAAGAAGTGTTTAGGTCAACTAAGGTAAAATATCCACTGACAGAGATATTACTTGGAAAACTGGCACATTTGGGAAGGGGATGAATTCATACTTTCCTGTGTAGAACATGGTCACAATACTTAGGTCATAATGTAGCACATGGTCATAAACTCACTGTGGGTGAGTTTTTTTGAACTCTGATGCTCATTATTATCAGGGCCTTTTGACAAATTCCATTTTCAAAATGCTTCTAGAAGAAGTTTTGTTCTTGTATTTTTGTTTCTGTTTAGTTCTGACTGTTGGTAAACACCACAGAAGAAGATCCAGTAAAGAGACAGATGCTGACTTAGTGGGTTACACAGTTTGAATGACAAACCAAGATCAACAGATCATTATTTTTCACAGCAAGCAGAGAGAAATGGCTGATTTTAGTGCCAACCTGTGCTGATAGGAGCTCTTGTGCTCCAGAATGCAGCACAACAGGAGCAGCTCTCCTGCACTATTCCGAGCTTTGCTCTGTTTGATTGCAATTACGTTTTTGATATTCAGGCCACTTCCAGTTTGCCACTGCAAAAAGGAGGCTGATGACCTCATCTGCTCTCATTGAATGAGAAAGAATAAGTCATTACATATTATCAAATATTTATTTTAATTTTCTCCGTTTCTACTAATTTTGGGGCTTTATTCCCAACTTATTTAGTTGCTTAGAGCAGCTTAATGAAGTGAAGGCAACGTGGTCTTTTGCTCTCTTTTGATATCCCTTATTGTTAAACAGCTCTACACTAAATCTTGATGTAATTCAAAGTATTCTGCTGCAGTTGCACATTGTCCGATGTCTTCAGAAATCCCACTGTGTCCTCAGCTTCTTAAGGAAAAAAATATTTTTTTCYTTAAGAATAAGTGATTCGGAACAAATTCAGTGCTCATGGAGAGCAGCTTTGGAGGCTTTTCCCAGCATTCCAGTGGCTTGAGCAAGTATCAGATGTTTTCCATTGACCATCTTGTTATACATATGGATACAGTGATAGCGCAGTTCAAAATACTTTGTGATTATGAGATGGATTAAAGGAGCATGTGGAAATGCCAGACAGTATTTATTTTACATTTCTGTGTTTGACTYGTGAGGATTGAGTGATAATTGGCTGAAGGAAATACTTATTTCTGTTTCATTCATCATATGTTATCGTCATCAAATCTGTTCCTATGAGTGTTTTCACATTTCTCAGCCTGGTTTTCTCCTTGCCTTCTCTGGCCAGCTGATGAAACACGTGCACTGTCTCCATTTTAAACCCAGGTTTTGACTTAATTCTTGCAGACAGGAGCTGAGGACTTTGCTCTGAGCAGCTGGTCCGGTGAAAGCTCTTGGAAAGCACAGTCACACCCTGCCAGTAACTCCCAGCTCGAGGAGCTGGTGCTGCCTGGAAATCTGGGCACTCCAGGAATTGCTTTATTGCTCTCCTGGAGAGCAAAAGCTGCTCTGGAAATTTGTTCCCCCAGCAAGGGCTGTTTGACCTGGCCACTCTGGTGTTGTGCTYGTAAATTCTCAGCCACTGGGGATTGCTTAAGGTTGGGACATCCTGATAAAGTGAGGCTGTGCCGTGGGACTGCGTAAATTCAGCGTGTTTTTCTGGGACTGCTGCACTGCCTGTTATCTTCCCARYGYCTTCCCTGGCCTTGCCCTCTTATGTTTCCTCTGGAAATGATGTAACAAAACATTACATTATGGCTCCAGTCCGTGTCACTGGAGCCAGCCTGGACTGCCAGGACATTGGAAGTGCCCCAGCAGCTCCCAAATGCTGTGACCAGAGGAATTGTCCCGCCCCGACAGTGACACTGGAGTCATTTGCTTTGGAAGAGTGAAAGGTTTGAGACAGAGGTGTCATTTCAGCACATGGGCACCTGATTTTCAGACACAGGCAATAAACTCTGTTGGCAGGGGAGGGATTTTAGGCCCACACATTGCCGTGTTGGGCCATCAGATGATCCTTGGCAAGATAAGCCTGGATGTTGGAGTGTGAAGGCTCTGAGTGGCCAGCAGAGCTCCTGACACCTGTGGAATATCCCTCCCATTGGTGGCCCTGTGCTACTGGAGGCTGCAGCCACGTGAATCCAACTGATGCTACAAAAGGTCATGGTTTTTCCTAAATCTCTTCTTGCTTTTATTCCTTGTAAGTAAATTATCTTTAATTTAAACATCCTTAATACTTGGAATTAACCAGTAATTGTGTGAGCTAGTTAGGTGTGTTTAGCACCAATCCTGCCTAATGTGAACGAGCAGTCACTCACCCTCTCTCTGCTGACCTTATGCCACTGCTTCTAGAAGAAAATGTCTTCTAATAAATGGCTTTCAGGCAGAAAAAAGTGTTTATTGTGGTTTTGATAGTGTACGTGGGCAGGAGGGTGCAGGAGGATGGCCAGCCAAGCTGATCCCCCCTCACTGCTGCTGAATCACTGCAGCCATCTTCAGAATGCTTAATTAAAACCCAGGAAAATGGATGAAAAAATTAATTTCCTATTGTAGTTTAGATGACGGATTATTGAAGATGTTTTGAAGACGCCATAAATCTGGTGCTGATAATGAAACCTTTGAACCAGAGGGCTGGGTTACATCAATATTGATCAATGGCCAGCTGGATAAACCATAAACATCAAAAGCCTTAGAGCCGGGAGGTGAAACTTCTGAGCAGCTCCTGAACTGTGTGTGCTTCCATCAAATCATCCCCAAAGTCAGAGGCACGAGGTTAGAGCCCAGCATGCTGTGCCTGGCAGATGCATCGTTCCCTTTCCAGATAAAATACTGTCCTCCTGCTGCTGCCCTTCCTCCTCCCCGGGATCAGCCATCCCCAGCACAGCTCTGAGCCTCCTCGCTTGGCTTCCAAATCTGCTTTGCTCTGCGGTAGCATCTCTGAGCAGAACTGTGTGTGCTGAAAGTAAAGGAAAAAGCCAGCATGTTATTAATGTCTCAGATATTGTGATTTCAGGCAAAGGCAGGGTTTAAGAAGGGCTCTTTTCCTGGTGCTTGTGAGAGGACAGAACTTGTCTGCTTGGACCTGTTTGTGAGCCTCCATGGGGAATCTTCCTGGTAGATCTGACAGCCTGTGAAACCGTGACATTGGTGTCAGATCATCCTGGTGACCTTCGTACGCCTTCCCCTCTCCCTTTCCGGATTTCAGCATGGATAGAGCTGGCAGAGCTTCCGTAGGCTGTGAGGGTTGGGAATGACTTCCTGCAAGGAATCAGTTCAGAAATTGCATGTTCTTTGAGAGAGCACAGAATTCTCTTAATAAGAAATAGTTGTAAGATAATAGAGTATTTCAAAAGAGAAGTTGTTGTGTCACATCTGAAGTAGTGTGACAAGTGGCCCAGGGACCTTCTAGTGGAAGGCGTCCCTGCCCAAGGAAAGGGGTTGGAATGAGCTTTAAGGTCCCTCCCAACCCAAATCATTTATGATTCTGTGAAATACTCTCAAGGTGATGAAGAAAACAGGCCCTGGCTTTTGGAAGAAATCTGATTCAATATTGTGGGTTTCAAGATCAGGAGAGCCCTAATGCAAAAGGAAGAGATGACTTCAACTGGTGTAGTGGGAAGGAGGTGTTTTCTAGTCTTTTGATTATGGTGCTGATCTGAATAGAAACACCCAAATCTATTTTGATGTGATGATTGGAAACAAAGCTAACTGAGTTTCCAGAAGTGCCAATCATACCCCAGACAAATTTATTTCCCTCTGTCATAAAACTGTACCACCCACTGAAATTAAACCCTTTTTCCTTTGGTGTGTCAGGTAGAAGCATTCTTGAGCTGAATTTCAAGCAGTCTTTGTCCCTCTCAGTATTCAGTTTGGATTTTGGTGGAATTAAGATGCACTGGGAGTTTGGCAGTGACTCCTCATTATAAATCTGTGCTCGGGAGCCCCAGCGCGCACAGCGAGGGTCGCTACTCGCAGAGCATATTTGTTTTCTGTTTTTTAACCTGCTCAGATTCAAATGTAACTCTGTTCTTCTCGCTGTTTAACTTGATTTCAAACAGTTGGAACGATCAAGCCGAAAGTGCCTCTTGTAACGCAGAATGCAAACCGTGGCTGGAATCTGTTACAGGAAAACCCCGCTTGATGCTTGCCCTTTAAAAGCAAAACTTCGTAAAAGTTTCCAGAAGTTTGCTTTGATCTCATGTCACAGAATCCCAGAATCACTGAGGCTGGAAAAGCCCTCCYAGCCCATAGAGTCCAAGCTGTGCCTGATGCCCACCTTGTTCCCAGCCCAGAGCACTGATTGCCAYGTCCAGTCCTTCCCTGGACACCTCCAGGAATGGGGACTCCAAACCTCGCTGGGCAGTTCCAATGCCTGACAGCCCTTTCCATCAGGAAATTCTTCCTCATGCCCAACCTGAACCTCCCCTGGCACAGCTTGAGGCCATTTTCTCTTGTCCTGTCCCTTGTTCTCTGGGACATCTGAGTTTTCGCCCCAAATCACAGAATCCCAGAATGGTTTGGGTTGGAAGGGACCTCAAAGATCATCTCGTTCCAAGCCCCTGCCGTGGACAAGGACACCTTCCATGCCTTATGCTCTGTGTGCTCCCTTCTGACCGTTTGGGCTTTAATTTGCTATTCAGCGAGAGCTGCAGGGTTTCAGGGCACTGCTCAGCTCGTGTTTAACTCGATAGCTCGGCACCGAGTCCCGCCAGCGCGGGGATGTGCTGACCGTCAGGGGCTCAGCTGGGCGTGAAGAAGGATTTCCAGGGTGTCAGTGTGCTGGGACAGCAATCAGCCTGCTCAGTGTGTCTGTTCCTGCACATCAGCCTAATAGAATCAGGAGACMTGGCAGGAAAATAATTGCATTCTCTTTACTAATGAAAGAGCCCTTCAAGTCGCCGATGGTTTTGCTGCCTTAATTACTTTGCAATGGCAATATTCAGTGCCTCTGATTTGAGCTTTGTTATAACAGTTACATGGACTTATTAGTGCCTGCGTGAACCAGGCAATCTTTTATGCAATTACATTTGAAATGTGTTTAAGTACATAAGGAAAAGGGGAGGAARAAGAGGGAGGTGGAGTAATTAGTGAGTGGGATGGGTGTGCTGGGGGGAGGTCCCAAAGGAGTCCAGAGCTGGAGTTTCAGATCCTGCTTTTTCCTCTCGTGGTTTCAGTCCCGTGGTGGCTTCAGCACCTTGAGGTCTTCTGAAAATACAACATTTATAGAAGTTAAAATTGATGGAGAAATAAACTCCCATTGGGTGAATGGAGGAAAATTAAAGAGAAAATAAAATGTTGCAAAATTTTTAAATTTTGTTGTYTCAAACTGTATATTGGTTTTTGAAATGTGGTTGTGGAACTCCTGTTCTTGTTTCATCCCTGAATTCTTGGAAGTCACTGCTAAAACCAAGGTGTATGTTCAGCTTAACAAACTGTGCAGTGTGTCTCACAAGGCTGTACCTTTCTGCCTTGTCCAGCTTGTAATTACATATTCCCACTGAGCCTGTTTTCCCATAAATCAGGAAGGCTTCTATTCCTCTGGATTTTGTTAAACTCTGTGCAGAACCCAGAGACAACCACGGGCTGTGCATTTCCAATTGTTTCTTTCTCTTTCTCTGWGTCCCGAGGCCCTGTGAGAGATCCATGGGGTGGGGTGGTACCGTGCCAATAGGGAACTGCTGGGTTCAAAACGACAGGCAGGCATTCCAGAACATTTTTATTTTTAGATTCTCCTTTTCCTCCTCTTGGATGCTGTTCCTGCCCTCCTTCAGCGCGACTGSTTGCCAAGCCGTGCGAGGCAGCTTCAAACCGACATCCAACCACAGCTTGAAATGTGCCTTGAAATCTGTTTTAATTAGATATGAGCCATAATAATTTAATTACAGATCCACCCACTAAATTGTCTGTTTTGAATTGGAGCAGACACTTTGTGTACGGAAACAGAAATGTTTGGAACCGACACCTCACTGACTTCTATCAAGGGCATTCGAGCTTGGAATAAAGTCCCGGAGTTGCGTGGCTGTTTAACCTCTAGCTTGCTAATTATCCACAGTACTTGGAAAATCTGCCAGATTTGTCTAGATACAAGTCAGCTCTGGCTTCACGGTTTGCTCCTGGGGGATGAGATGCCTGGGACATCTTGCGCTGAGGATGCTCCCGAGTGCGGGATCACTGGTGAGGAATAACGGCCRGAGCTTGAGAAATGTCTCACTCACTGCTTTGTGGAGCTCTCAAATAAGTATTTCCCATTAATTTGACTTAAATATCCATTTGAGATGGAATTCCACCCTTCAGTGTAGGTTCAGAGAGGCTGTTGTCCATGAGGAGTCCCTGCTGTGAATGGTGTTCAGTCACCTGCTATGGAGCTGAGTTATCTCTGAGAAACTGGACATTGGGAGAAAGACTGGTAAAGGAATTATTACATCTGTATCCATATGAAACATGCAGAGTACACCACTTGAAAAGCCAGGATCATCAGAGCTGTGTGTTGTCATCCAGTAAGGAGAGGGAAGAAGCAGGTAGGAGCAGACAGGTTGGTTAATGGAAACTTGGGTGATTCTGTTGGAAAACACCACTTACACCCCTCAGATTGATCGAATCAATCAGTCACTCACTCACTCTGTCTATTATGGACACAAACAGGGGTTGTTGGAGTTAGTGAGAGAGCAGTGGAATGGCCTGGGGGAAAATACCTGCAAACAGGCCAAAGCTACTGCGTGAATGTACCTAAAATACACAGTTCTGGTCAGACAGGAAAGATTCATTTCTTTTCTTCTGATTTACCTAAAATAAAAGCTGCATTCTTGAAGGGCTTCATAWGTTGAAGCTACAGTGTCTGATACTGTTACAGAAAATATTGTGGTTGATAACACAGCTTTTCTTTACTTATTCTGGCTCCTGCCTGTCATCTTGTCAGCATTATGGTGTGGGTTCCTCTCACTTAAAAGGTAAAAAATTAAAGGTAGTCTTTAGATTTGGAATGTTTTTTTCTCTTCATATTTACAGATGAATAGTTTTTAGTTTGGTGATTTTTACTTCTGTCTAAATCCTTGAGATGTTTCATTTCTATTTTTTCCAGATTTGYTGGACAGTTACTGTGATGAAATCCTGTTAATGGAATTTCTTAGGAGTTGGCAGTTAAAGAGGGAAAACTGTAAAATCTAAAAAAAATCTCTGCCAGAGACAAGCTCCAATGGGAGATCATAAATCCCAGAATGGTTTGGGTTGGAAGAGACCTTAAAGCTCATCACCATGGGCAGGGACACCTTCCCCTATCCAAGATTGCTCCAAGCCCTGTCCAACCTCACCTTGGACACTTCCAGGGATGGGGCAGCCACAGCTTCTCTGGCAAGATGTTTTCTGTTGTTTCAAATGGTGGCTAGAAAGAAAGAATTTGGYGTTTTCATCATTATTTTTATGAACAATTGTTATTAAAAGCTCCTTGCAAGTCAGCACCATGGCGATGGAAGGCAGGATGCTTTATTTTATTTYATTTTATTCATTTGGTCATCAGCTATTGCAGGATTGGCCCARACTGTTCCTATGTGCTGCCTCTGAAGGAGAAGGCTGGSGGATAACATCTGTCAGGTGCTCCTCTGTTTCCTTGGCTACCAGATCATGTAAATGCCATCTATTTTATTGGCATTAATGAAAATCTGCTGGGATACACAACTTTGCATGGTCTGCAGTGATTTCATCAGAATCATTTGCTGTGTTCAACATTAGCTGGAGGGATGTAGCATTTTGGGTGCCAATTGTATCACCTCTCCAAAAGGATGAAAAAGGGCTAAGGAAGACAAAAATATTAATAATATGTATTTCTATTAATAATCCTTGAATGACATTTTTTATTGTTTGAATCTTTCCTTCTATGACACTAATGTGGCACCAAGGAATTTTTTCCCTGAAAACTCAAGTGTGAGTTTCTTAGCAAACACSTATAATTAGGTCAGAATTTTATAAAAGGCTTTCTATTTGCATAGAATAGCATTAATTTTGCATTCTTCTATCAGATGAAACACGGAGAAGGAACAAATAATTTATTCATGCAAAACCAACCCACATGAATCATTTATTTACCTCTTCTGGTAATTTYACAAGCTCACTTTTTATGCATCAAGCTGCAAATTAATCAACATTTTCTAGGAGTTGATTTTGTCCATAAAAAAAMCCAGTAATAATGACATAAATAACTTCTCGTGTATGGGAAATCATCCAGTGAATTTAGGCAAAAAGTCTGTGCAGTTGTTTTGGGCTTTTTTGCTGGTGTTTTTTGTTTACGTTTTGGGTTTTGTGGTGTTTGGGATTTTTGTGGCTGTTTTTGTTATTTCTTAAGGACAATTTGGACTTCAGCCCCTGTTGAATCTGCTTCTTTTCCAAATGTGCCTGAAATTCAAAAAAATCTCTTGGTAAATTGGCACCTGCTGGTGCCATGATTTAAATATTTTGCACTAATGCAAAGATCTTGGTGTTTATGAAAGATAATACTGTACGGCCCGGGGGTGTTTTAAATGCAAACTTCTTTTCCTCCCCACTGTCAGCTGGCACCAGAGGTTTGTGCTGGGAGCTGGAATTTCGGTTGTGGACGATGATGGAGGCTCATGGATCTGATGCCATCGCTGCTGTGCTGCACCCAAGATTTTTGGGATTTTTGCTCAGTGCTTTGGCACACGRGGCACTAAAGAACTAATTTATATATTCTACAGTCTTTTCTTGTCTCTTTTTGGAGTTTGGACTGGGAACAGCTTCAGTTACACCAGAAGTTTCTTTACCATTYTCCTCTATTTAATGGCAGGATCATTTGCTTGCTCTGCTGTCCCAGCTCTTGGACCCTCGTTCGTGGGCAATGCCAACAGTCTGAGATTCTCTGTGATGGGTAATTGGATTGGTAACAAAAGCACTTTAAAGTTTATTGCTTCTTCACAAGGCCTATTTTCAAGGGTAATTAAACATCTCATTATATCTGGTAATGTTAATTGCGTTTTTAATTTTATTTGTACACTGACATTTGCTTTGGCTAAAAATAGTGTTTGTAATTGGGACTGAAGGGGGGAACTGGAGAGAGGGATTTATGAGCTTGTGAATTATTGGTAAGGGCAGAGTGTGGAGATACCTGTGTCAGAAACAAAGCTGCCTGTCCTGATGGGCCTTTCTGTTTAGTCCAAAGTGTTGATTATTCAAAAAAAGGGCMTTTTAAGGTGTAATTAAACTGATTCAAGCCACATTGTGGTTATTTAGATTGAAATGTGGCTAACGCCTTGTTTGTGTAGTTTTAAAAGCACCGTATTTAAAAACCATATTGAAATCCATCAATGTGCCTTAAACTGACACAGCAGGTTCCTCCTCCTCCTCCTTCTCTGTAAAGGTGGCGTTTGTGTCATTGAAGCTGTAGGGGTTTAGGTTTTACAAATATAACTAAAATCTTGCAGATCTCACCAGTGAGACAGTGATTTCCRTTCCCACCCTGTATATTCATAGAAGGAAAAAACCAAGCTGAATTACCAATGCTCGGTAGATTTGAATTGAAAAGGGAAAAGTGTTAATATGTATTTAAAAGCCACAAGGACAACATGAAACAGGAAAATGCAAGTTTGGAAATAATTTATTTGCTTTCTGAATAATTAAAAAGTCATTGTGAGGTACATAATAATGCGTGTAAGTCCTCAGCTTGTTGGCTATGCTAATTTATTCAGTGTATTAGAGTTGCCAATTAATGTTCTCCTAACAATGTGGCAATTAAACATTCTTGCATTTTATTAGCAATTTCTCTTAGTCAGTTCTCCTTGAGATAAACATTACAGAGCAGTTTTCACACGTACTCAGGTAACCCTCGTGAGGTTCRTTGATGAGCAGTAGTGGTTTGTTCCCTGGGATGAGGCTGCCCCATCCCTGGMAGTGTCCAAGGCCRGGTTGGACGGGGCTYGGAGCARCCTGGGCTAGTGGAAGGTGTCCCTGCCCATGGCAGGGGGTTGAACTGGATGAGCTTTGAGGTTCCTTCCAACCCAAACCAGTCTGGGATKCTGTGAYTGGTGGAAACARCTTTTGAAAGGTGAATCSTGGTAATTCCCAGAGGAAATTGCAAACGGCCCAGGACATCACCCTGTGTGTTCACTTGCATCTATGTACACGAGCTGCCTGCCWTCAGTGCTGCCACAGCTGCTGGATGCTGTCGGGTCACCTGCTGTGCTTGTGCCAGAGAGCCTTGGTGAGCCTGTTCTTGCTTTTGGAGGAGTTATCCCAACTTTCCATGTATCCTGAGGCAGCGGATTGTCCTATGGCAYAGCTGCTCCTTCTCAGACATGTTCTGTAGATCAGCATTAGCCTTTGCTGCTCTCTGGGGGCAAATTAAACCCTCTGAGAGGTGGGAAAYTTTTAYCTCCAACAAAGAATTGAAAAATGAGAGCCGAAGCAGATTTCTTAACGAGGCGCCTGTTGCGGGAACAACAAGGTGCTGTTAATGATGGCTTTTCTGCCTTGACTTGCAAAATGATTCATCGATTGCCAGAAATATTCCTGAAGATGTGCCCGTTAGATTAAGGATGTATCAGCATCTCTCTCGAASGGAACCAGCACAGCTCCTGTCGTCATCCGTGGCCTTTGGTGGGTGCAGGAGCAGAGCAGGGGGGTGTGGGGAGCAGCTCAGCCCCGGGCACACCTCACACCTGCACTTCGRTGCCTTTAGCTCAGCACATCTCGAGGCTCTAAGGAGAAATGACTTTTCTCCTGTTGCTGCTTGATAGCTTTGCTTTTTGGAGCAGTGCTGAATGTAATACACTTTTCACTGGATAAACTTCAAATCAGGTCGTTCTTTTCTGGGAAATGGAGTTGTGTGGCTCTGGGTTAGTGTCCCCCTCTTGTGAAGTTGATGGAGTCATGAGAGCACAGGAATTATCTTAATTGACATAAATCATTTGCGGGACTGTCAACAGAATATTGCTCCTAATCTGCTTTTTCTGTTTCGTGTAGGGATTTCTATTTCTTTCTGAGGATTAATGCAAATCACACATAATTACAGATTTCGGAGGTGGAGGYGAGTCCTTTTGAGACATTAAGCAGTGTCAGATTTACTCTTTCACATAATCCTTAGGCTCCCATCTATGGAACTGTGTGAAGCAGACTCAGGGAACACGTTCAAAACGAGTTTCAAAGTTCTTGCTCAACCAATTTCTACCACTGAGTGTATTTCCATTGTAAGTGTGAGCGTGGCTCTCAATGGTAAGACTCACTAATCTCCTTAAATAACCTAATGCTTAATATGATTGTGTGAAAGAAATCCAGGAAAGTGATCAGCAATTAAAGCTGAAATACATAAAATCAGCTTTGTCCCTAGAAGTCAATTAAAACGTCACCGGGACAAAGAAAAATGCCTGGCTGGAAGATTTATTATCCCAGCAAATCCTGTATTAAACACAAGCAGTTGATCTGCCATCAAACATGGCCAAAGTGACAGCTCCAATGATTGAAGTACAGCTGAGTTAAATAAGTTTTAGTATCTCAATTAACTGTGACTCCTTAACACCAAATCTAAATGATGGAGCTTGTCCAGGAAGTGACAGGGTCCTGAGCAGAGCCAGGAGTTCTCCCAGGGTTTGTGGGGTCGGGACTCATTGCTGAGGAGCCTCTACTGAAATTGGGGCATC
This sequence comes from Amblyornis subalaris, assembly GCA_018881555.1. NCBI lineage: Eukaryota > Metazoa > Chordata > Aves > Passeriformes > Ptilonorhynchidae > Amblyornis > Amblyornis subalaris. The sequence continues at coordinate 1,727,597 of JACAXG010000008.1, forward strand.
TCAGATGTTCAGTAATTTCCAGTCTTGTGCAGAGGATAAACTGCACCCTGCAATACCTCCTGGCTACGTCTGTCTCCAACACTCCTATTTATAGCTGCAACTTTGAAGCTGATGGGGACTTAAAAAAAAAAAAAAAAAATTAAAACCCAGCTTTTTCACTGATTCTGAAAACTGCATTAATATTAAATAGCAATTAAAAATCTTTATATGGATGCAGAGGAACACCACGAAGACATTTAAAGAACAAAAAACGTCATCCAGAAGAGGGTGGTGCTCAGTTAAGGAATGGGATCTGCTGGCTCAGTGCCAAGGCAGGCAGCACATTTTATTGCAGAAATTCAACCCCAAGCCCAAAAACTGCATCTTGGGCCTTGTGATTCAGGGTAACACCACTGCCTTTTAACCTGCTTTTTTTTCTAATGGGGAACAAASTGTCTGGTAACAAGATCCCGTAACATTTTTTTCTTCAACATGTTTTTAAACTAACTGTGGAAGGAGGGAGCACATCATGCACATTCCTTAAGACATGTTCCCTCTTCCCGTGATGGAAATTTAGAATATATCCAGTAAATAAATAGATAGAAAGCATTTGCAGGCTTTGATCTTGCAGCTGATTTATGGGAAAAGAGTGGAACAAGGTGTAACTAAAGGGCTGATTGTTTTAATTGCTCTGCAGCAGCGATGCCTCGAGCTGGGGCCAGGGAATTCTGTCTCCCTCCAGTGTGTGAGAACTGCAGGAGTCACACTGAGCTGCTTCCTTGCTGTTAGAGCAGCAAATTCTGCTTTGATTTCAAGGCTGCAAACACACACCTAAGAGTGTTACTTATCAGGGGTCTTACATTATATCCAGAAGTGTGAGCTGTGCCTTACCCCTGCCTGTGTTCAGACTTCAGTCTCCACATTTACTGCTCATGATACCTAAAAAAGAGAGTAGAGTTAGATGGGATTTTGGAAGAAATTCTTCCCTGTGAAGGTGGTGAGGCCCTGGCACACGTTGCCCAGAGAAGCTGTGGCTGCCCCATCCCTGGAAGTGCCCAAGGCCAGGTTGGACGGGGCTTGGAGCAGCCTGGGATAGTGGAAGGTGTCCCTGCCCATGGCAGGGGTGGGACTGGATGGGCTTTAATCTCCCTTCCAACCCAAGCCATTCTGGGATTCCATGATTGTACAATTGCTTTGCATCTTTAAATAGAGAAAATAGTTCTGTTCAGGGAGGATTTCTGAGGAAATGAAGGAATTATGCTGCTTTGGGACAAATTCGTGGAGCCACAATTTGTAGCCTTTAATGTGAGGTTAAAATGGAGGCAAGACAAACTAAGTTCTCTCTAAAACTCGAGTTAAGACTAATTTCTTACTCTGAACTGGAACAACATACTTAATACTATATAAATATAACTAAATGAAAGATTTTATAGAGCATTAAAAATTTATAGCGCATCAGCTGCCTTAAAAATGCATTTCCTTTCTCTTCCTGGGCATTTTAGTCAGCTTGTCATTGCCTGTGACTGGTTTATTATGGGCTCTGGTTTCTGAGCAGGCATTACAGATGCCCTTAAGTTTAAGTGAATGCATTTGTGGTGGTTGCTGTGTGATGACTGTTTTACCCTGTAAATAGACTATAAATTATGGATGGAGAATTTATGAATTAATCTATAGTATATATCTTGCACTCATAAATATTGCAGAGGACCTTGCAGCCTCTTTAGAGCTCGCTGGTGGAGATCTTTAAGTGCAGGGTTTTCCTGCTGTTCTCTTGTATCAGAAATAAGTAGTTTTGATTTTCTGCAGGACTATTTTCGTTCATCTTTCAGTTCTGCACTTTGCCATGTGCACAGGAAAACTGTCCAACGCCGATAATGGAGCCAGGGACGTGCCTTGCTTCACCTCTCTGTTTTGAAAGGGAAATAAATCATGAGGTTTAGACCTCTGGAGATATTTTTCCTTTCACCTGAGTCCTCTGAATACTAACACGTTTTCCCCAGGCAGCTAATTATGGGGTGAGATTAATATGGCAGCAGATTGTAACCACAACTGAAGAGCTCAGTAACTAACTATTAAAACACTCTTTGTGTCTGTGGAGTGCAGCACTAAAACCTTCTGTTCACTGGAAATCAGCCTTACATGAAGTGCTGTACGTGAAGGACCATCGAGGGAGGCTGGGATACTTCAACCCTCCCCAAATCACAGCTTAGGTGGCTCTGTCACTTGATTTTCTCTTCAGTTAGCTGGGCTGAGAGAGCTGGGGGCTGTAACCTGTTAGGGTGAAATAGTGAGCTCCAGAAGGAGTTTCCACACATGGAATGCCCTGGGTAAGTCACAGCTGGGCTGTGGTTTGTAGCCACTGCTGAGGGGCAGGGCAGTGCCTGGGCTGGAAGCTTGTTCAGATGCCCTGAAAGAAACCAGCAGGAAAATGCTTTCCCTGTGAGTCTGGGGTTTGTGGGATGCGGTGCTGTCCCAGGGCCGGGGCTGGGCTCGGAAGTGGTGCCCAGAGGGAAAGCAGGAGCAGGGCTGTGTGGCTCCGCAAGAACTTTTGGCTTGGTTGGTGTTTTCTCTGATTCATCTCAGTGCTGGTACAGACCAGGAGTGATTTGGTGATATTCCCTGATGGATGGCTGGAGCTCATCGGGTGTGTTTCTCTCATTCCATCTCTTTCTGTACCCTGTGTTTTCCTCCCTCTCTCTCCTGTTGGCTCTGTAGCCTCCAGCTCCATGGGACTTTCCTAATGCTTCCTGCTCCAGAATGTGTCATCGGTCTGACACGATTTACCCCATTCTCTGTGCAGGGGCTGCTGTGCCAGGAGCCCCTGGCGTGGGAGCTCTGCAGGGCACCCCAGCATCCAGCAGGAGCTTCCCTGGAGTCAGTACAAGGACTGGGAGGGCARGAAGCATGTTTTGAGGGGGAGTTGGATACAGGAGAACTGTGGATGTCACTGAGCTCTTCCCATCATCCCAGCCATAATGTACAGAATCCCTCCAGGGATGTGTGCCGCAGTAAGTCTATTGATCCATGTGGGTTATAAATTCAGGAGAATCACTGGGAAGATTTATCACACCCTTGACTTACTCACAAAGTTAGTTGGAAATGGAGCAAGGCAAGTATGAGCAGTACCATAGATTATTTTTTTTTTGTATTGYAGTTTTAGATGATTTATATTGGAACAATAGGCATTGGAACAATAATTAGATTCCAGATGGATTTAGCTTGTCGTATTGCTAGGAAAAGGGGATATATTTGATTTATCTGTAGTAGTTGATGAGCCCAGAAGAAGGTGCAAAATTAAATTCAAGGTCCAGATTTCCTCAGCAAATGAGGAATTGGAAGGTAATTGGAGCAAGGCAGGTGCCAGCCCGGGGAAAAACCAGGCTCAGAAAGCAGCTCGGTCTCTGTGCTCCTTTCCTGCCTTTCCAGTGGGTCCCAGGAGCCCGTGGTGGTGTTTATTTGGTGTATTTGTGCAGCACTGGCAGCTGAGCCTCGCAGGGCTCAGTGTGAGCAAGGACTGTGTGTTCAAGTCCATATAGTTCAGGATAGGCTTCCTTGGGCATACAGAATGGGGGGGTTTCCCTGGCCAGTTCATAATCTTTGGAACTTGGGGCTTTGCTAAGTCCAACTCCTCGTTCTGCAGCAATGCCTTGAACAGAGTGATTGTTCTTCATGCTTTTTTTTCAGTTCCAGCTGCAAAACTGATCTTTAAGTAGTGCTTTTCTTAGTGCATAATGGAGGAAAATGCTGCTTGAGATGCAGGGATTTTTTTTTTAATGGCCATTAAACGAGAAAAGAAAGTGCAAAATGCAATTTTTGTGCCTCGGGGACGGATGTTGAGTTCTATTCCAGGAGAAGGGGTTTGCAGGGGCTCAGCCCATCGTGAGGAGCCCCTGCTCTGGCTGTGCAGTGAACGGTGTGAGATCCACAGAGGACTCAGGTAAAAACTTCCCCAGGAACCAAACCGAGGCAAATTTGTCTGTTTTGCTGTGAGCTTACTAAACAAACCCTCTGTTGTTTGCACAAAGCAGTAATTCTGCTTCCAGCACGTCTGTTTGCTAAGGAATAACAAACACTCCGGGGGAGATTTATCTTACCGTACAATTCCACAGGTGCCCTTGTTTTCATATGTTTGGGATCTTCTGAGATCATTCCCTAATTTCTAGAATCTCTCTCTTTATGCATCCTGAAAATAAATGCCTGCTATGGAATGGTTTCGTCACCTCCAGTGAAAAGTGGGAAGAAATGGCAAATCAGTGGTTGTTTTTCCAGACTCAGGAGGAGGGGCTGGGTGCATCTTGGACACATTTTCCCTGGAAAACATTATATCTGTTGGTGCAGACATGGATGGGGTGAGGTGAGGGTCTGTTTTGAGCTCTGTGCCTACAAGATTTGGGGGAAAGATGGCTGGATAAATGCACAGCCTCCAGCTAAACCATGGTTTTCCATTAATTCCCTCAGTTGAGCTTTAAAGTACATTTCCATCCTCCAAGATAAAAATCCATTTCATCTTTTTAAAAAAAAATTTAAGTAAATGCTCTAAAAAAAGTGCATCTCCTTAGAGACCCGTGGAGAGTAAAAATCAGGAGTTCATTTCCAAATAATTTTAGTTTCAAATTCTTCATGGTTCTGATTGAACTGTAGCTGTTTTCCAGAGTACAAGTCAGAACAGAGCCATCAGCTCCGTGTGTTGATATCAGAGAGGCTGAAAAGGCRGAGTGGAAGGCAGGGATTAACTGCAGAGCACGGACCTGGATTTCTATCTCGAGCCTAGGAATTTTCAGGAATTCTTCCACTATTAGAAAAACCTGGGGGATGAAAAGGGTCCATACATACTGCATGAGGATTTATCCACTGGGATTAGTGCACGTAGCTCTGGGCATCAGCCAGGATTGTATTTGGAAATGGGTCCATGAGAAAAATGATTGCTGAACCCTGAAACAAAGTTTGATGAAACTTAAAGCATGTTGAGTAAAGAAAATTATATAAAAAAAAAATAGTCTAGTAGTGATGAAATAGTTTAGTGTGTTTTTTCACTTACAGTAATCACAGAATCCCAGGATGGGTCTGCCTTTTCCATCCTGGTTTCCTTGGCACCTTCAGAAGCCAATCTTAGAGGAAAAACCTTTCAGGGAGCTGCAGTCCAGACRGGGAATATCGAGCTTGCTCTTGTTCCCCACTCACCCCATTCCTGTTGCCCTGCAGCTGGAGAGGGCTTGAAGGTTGGAATTGAAAAACAGATGCATGTTGAGGGAATTCGACTTGGGAAAATAGCAAATAGGATGTTCTCAGGCTCTTCTCTGACCCCAGAGTGAAGCAAATGCAGCAATAAAACACAATTAAATCATGTATTGATTTGTGTATTGGAAAAGAGTTTTCTCTTGAGCTACAAGTGTGATTTCAGACTCGTTTCYCTTGTAATTCAGCACAGGCTAAAGRACACTGATGTTTTACAAACCGTGGCATTCCGGGCTTAGTGCAATCAGACTTTAAAAATGTTATTTCATTAAATGGCGCTTTGACTTTTAATAATAATAATGTTATGAATAATTTACAAAGAGAGTCTTTCTCATTTGCAGGGAATATGAAGGAGAAGTTATTCATATCCCAGGCTCTTGTGAAAATGGGGGGGAAATTGCTGTGTGGATGACAAATCACAGGCAGCCCAGAAGGCTGAGGTTTTTTCTGTATTTACAGAACAAAATCATCAATGCAGAGAGGTTCAGGATTCCCCATAGGCCCCAGGAGTGTCCCCAGGGGTGTCCTGGAAAGATGGGAGTGGGAGCCCCTCACTGTGCAGTGCCTTGGAGCCGGGCTGAGCCCATCCTGTAATTCCACAGATGAAGCTGCAAATTTCCAATGGGTCCTGACAAAGCAGTCTGGTGCTTAAACTGTTCCCCTGCCCAATTAAGCAGCTCCTCACTCATCCATCACCCRCTCCTTGCTCCTCACGGCGGCAGCAGTTGATCCCAAGTTGAAGCAAACGAACTGCCTGAGCTGCAGGAACTGTTTCTGGAGGCCAAACCTGGCACCAACCTCGGTGCCAATGGCAGTGATGAAGTCAAAAGCCTCCTGCTGGCCCGGGTGCGTTTGTGACAGGAGATGCTACGGCAAGGGATGCCGCGAGAGGAGGATCCCTGGCMGTGCTCCAGTCTGAGACTGGCACTGGTGGGGGCTGCAAAACTGGGAAAGCAGCCCGAAGTGGGGCAGGGACTGACTGTTCTCTGAGCGGCAGTTAAAGTCTGACACTCTTCGTGCTGGGGTAATGCAGTGTCAGTCCAGGGGATCCCGACTCCTGCACAAGCAGCTGCACTGAGCTGGGTGTGGTGTGAGATGCATCCCCCTAATCTGTGCTCCCACAGGCAGATAAGCTGTAAGAGAGCTGGACACGAGGTAGCTCCTTCTTCTTCTGATAAAGCTTTTGAAAGAAGTTATCTTTTTAAGGAGAGATTTACACTGTGTTGCTGAGGAAGAGGCAGTGCTGGGTTTAATCGCGTTTTCCCAGTTACACAGAAATTTAAACTGCTTGATCTGTGCTTGCTGCAGGAGCCTGGGGAAGCTGGTGCTGCTCTGGTGCCTGAGTCATTCTCCCCTGTCCTGGAGGCAGCGCTGCATCCCTGGTGCCATTCCAGCCACTCCAGCAGGAGAGGAGGGAACTCCCTGGTCAGCGTCCCAGCTCTGACAGCAGTGGGGAGGAGTGTGGGGTGCTGAGGGAGGGCTGGGGCTGGGAGGGAAACGCTGGGATGGGGCAGCCACAGCTTCTCTGGGCAACCTGTGCCAGGGCCTCCCCACCCTCACAGGGAACAATTCCTCCCCCATATCCCATCTAACCCTGTCCTCCGGCCGTGGGAAGCCATTCCCCCTTCTCCAAGGTCCTGTTTGCCATCACCACTGCTTTGCTCTTGGTGTGGTGCTTATCCACAGCACGTTCATTTAACAAAGCCAAAATGTTGCCTTTTCTTTTTGAACTTCATCCTTTGGACAAATTCAGCCTATTCCATCTTTGGCACGATGAACTCCCAGATGATMAAGTTTTCCATAACACTCCCAGCCCTCTGTTTGGCAGCATGAAAATCAGAGTATCAGTAATGAGTGTGTATTTTTCAGGCTGCATTTAGACCTCTTTTGCTTTGAAGGACATCAGTGTAATGAGGCTTAATGTGTTCCCCCTGTGAGGGGAGGCTTTGGTTTACAGGCTGTAAAATGAAGGCTCTTTCAGGTCTGCTTTTAATCCAGCATCCCTCCACTCCAGGGAGAGAACTCTACCACCACTCTTCTTGCTGTTTAGCATATTATTTTGTGCAGCTCAGAAAGGGAAATCTGAAGGTGGCAGACAGAGAGGTAGAAGCATATGGTATCCAAATAAAATACTATTTGAGGGGAGTGTGAAACAGATAGGACAGACAGCTGTCCCAGGATTCTAGCACCTTTCTGTGCTGGAGATTCTATAAAACCTTTCCCTTTTGGAGGAATATAAAATATAAATTGATGACACAGGAATTCCTTTGTCTATTTTTATATATAATTTATGCATGTGAATGACTTATTGAATATAAAAATATGGATTGGTAGGATATTGTCATGTCTTACTCAGCACTGGCCAAGAATTGCTGGTGATCTGCACTAGTCCCAAAAAAGTGCACTGATGGAATGGAAACACTCGAGTTGAAAATATTTTTAGTAAGTTTATAATGGCACATTAAATTCTGTCCATATTTACGTTTCTAACCATTCTTAGTGACCCTTGCAAAGTTCTCCACTGTAGCACTGTGGGAAGTGTTAAAAAGGAATCCACAGGCTCTTTCCTTACCAAGTTCTGTCAGGATATTTTTGCTGTAGGTGTGACTGGTTTGGGCTTCGGCCCCTGACATTTTGCAACTAATAAATAAATAGTTATTAATTAATAGTTAAGTTGAGGGGAGCCATGAGAGAAGTCACAGCCAGATCCCTGAGCTGAGCCCGGGCTGTGGCACAGACAACAAGTGTTCAGTTCCATGTGATGGGAAATGATTCCAGGTGCCCCCAGGGAGCCCCACCGASAGGACGAGCAGCTGCTCATGCAGATAATGCTGAAATTATGAAAATATTAAAATGCATGCGATAAAATCTTGGTGCTTTCTCTGTGAGATAAAAGCAGCCAGTGCAATGCTGWGCCTATTCGGCTCCTTCCCAACCTTTCTTTATTGTCACAAAGGAAAGGCCATGGGARAGCTTGGATTCCACTTGTGTTTATTTGGAAATGGCCCATTGTTCTATCCTTGTCTTCCAACATTTTCWGTCTGCTTATTCAAGAACTCTTTTTCTCTGATCTAGAGGAACCTTCTATTTCTCAGCTTCATTAACTGTATTTCATGTAGAGTCTCACTGAGAGAAATTATTCTTTTGCTTTATATTTCAGCTTCTTCCGTGCTTTCTTTATACTTTAAATAAGCTGTAACTTGTTACAATCTAAAATATTTGCAGATTGCTCCACGTGAAAGATGCCATTCAAAATAACTGTATTTCCAGCCTGTTCCATCTGCTCTTTYGTGAGGATGATGCTGAAGTTAAATTCCAGGTCAGGTTGGATGGAGGGTGGAGCATTCTGGGATAGTGGAAGGTGTCCCTGCCCATGGCAGGGGGTGGAACTGGATGGGCTTTAAGGTCCTTCCAACCCAAACCAGTCTGGGATTCCGTGATTTACTGGCTGGTCTGGGCTGTGTTTCCCTTCCAGCAGCACASGAGCCCAGCTCCAGTTGTCTGCTCCCTCAGCACCCACGAGTTCACTCAGCACAACTYGGCTCTTTCCAGAACAACTGATTTTGCTTCATTCCATTGGTTTAACCCATTGCAAAATAGTCTGATCTCTGAATRAATCTTAATTAACTGCAAACCTTATAGTCTTTGATCGAGATCTCAATCTATTTTCATTTGCAAGAATATTTTTGATTCAAACTTCTTTTTTGTCCCCTTTTGGATTTAATACACCTCTTTTCCCTTCTTTTTGCTGCTTTGCTGTGTGGTGGAGGAATATTAAGCTTCCAGTTCTCATCCTGACATTTGACCTTTACTTATCTCTTGTTAATTCTGTCAGCTTTAGCAAAATTGTCTTATTTCCCCCCATGCTGATAGACAGTGGAGGTCCTTCAAATTATTTAAAAAAAGGGTGGGGAGTGAAGAGGAAAAACCGATGACCTTTAATTAACTTTCTTCTAAATTTTCAGTTGAAATGATTCATGTGTGCCACAGGATTTCACTGGCTGGAGATGTGGAAACTGCCTGGGTGAAATGTATTTCTGCATCATCAAACAAAGCTACTTAAACAGATAAAATAGAACTGAGGTTCGAGGTGCATCCTGTGGATGTTACAATGAAAATGTGTTTTCTTTCSTGGTTCATTTTCATTTCAATGTGTAAATACTTTAATTGTTATAAAATGCACTAATAACTCTTGTTATAACTATACAAGATTATTAAAAGATAGAAATGTTGCTGTTCCACCCAGCAGAGGAATGGAGTGAATGTTTTGTGCAAGGCCAGAGAGAGATGGAAGAGCAACCAAGACCTAAAACAGGGAAGGGCTGCATTTTACCAATGGAATTGGTGGCTGTGCTGAGATGGGAACAGAGCAGCAGGGAATTCAGTGCAGGGCTTGTCCGGGGGCTGCTGTGCAGCACTGCCTGCTAATAGTGTGCGCCATTAACTTGAACAAAGAAAGAACTCCTGTGAAAACATTGGGTTTGTTAATTAAGTGCTGCACACCCTAGGACTGGGGAGTCATTAGCTGCTCCATTCCCCCAAGGACGCTGAGCTGTTTGTGATCTCTGGGATGCTGGGCATCAAGGCCTGTTTATTTTCCAGGCTTGGATTCATCCGATTCTTTCAAGTAAAAGTACAAAGATTAAACAATCACGCACAAGCTCTGAAGTCAAATAGAAAAATGAAGCCGTTGTGTTGCCTGTAGTATCCTCGTAATGAGAAGGATTACATTTGCACAGACCCTTCTCTGGGCTTTCATTTTAAGCGTGGCCAGATGTTCCCAGCGCTCCGAGCTCCATCCTAAGCAGCAAAATGGGAGAAGCTGCCGTGTGCATCGCTGGGCAATGCTGTGCCCGGGCTGGGCAATGCTGTGCCTGGGCTGGGGAATGCTGTCCCTGGCTTGGGGAATGCTGTGCCCGGGCTGGGCAATGCTGTGCCCGGGCTGGGCAATGCTGTGCCCGGGCTGGGCAATGCTGTCCCTGGGCTGGGCAATGCTGTGCCNGGCAATGCTGTGCCCGGGCTGGGCAATGCTGTCCCTGGGCTGGGCAATGCTGTGCCTGGCTTGGGCAATGCTGTGCCCGGGCTGGGCAATGCTGTACCTGGGCTGGGGAATGCTGTCCCTGGGCTGGGCAATGCTGTGCCCGGGCTGGGCAATGCTGTGCCCGGGCTGGGGAATGCTGTCCCTGGCTTGGGGAATGCTGTGCCCAGGCTGGGGAAGGCTGTACCCGGGCTGGGCAGTGCTGTGCCCAGGCTGGGCAATGCTGTCCCCGGGCTGGG
>JACAXG010000008.1:1738097-1823555 GCA_018881555.1 Amblyornis subalaris
CCTGGGCTGGGGAAGGCTGTACCCGGGCTGGGAATGCTGTGCCTGGCTTGGTGTGACTCGAGCCATCTCTGGAGCTCGTTTGCTCGTAGCCCCGCCAGCCTCGAGCGGGTCGGCGGCAAGTTCAGAGCAGCAAGCAGTGCCGTGGTAAACATCGAACTGCTTCGTTTCACACTCCGCTGAGCTCAGGCACCAGCTGCTCGTTTTCATCTGCCTCYCTCCTTTGTTCCGTGCTTGCTGCGGATTGCGAGTGACTTTGGTATCGACCGCGTCAGAGCGGGTGAAATTTTTGCTTTAAATTCCACCTAAAAGCCTAAGATGACTTCACTGTTTTTTAATGGGATTCTTGTCAATTACACTGAATTATTTATAGAACTGTTCAGACTAGCAAGAATTCCCTGTGGGAATTTCTGGTGTTTTCAGCAGATTTCCAATCTGCTGTTTCATTAAGGCACGGATCCAGTGGACAAACAAAAGGCTGTTGTTCCTTCGTTAGGAAGCCACGTGTTTAATGAAGCTTTGCCTTCATTTCCCATGGCCTGTTTTGCTGAGGCCCAAACTGCACCAGTCAGCGACTGAACACCAAATTCTGTGTCTTCTTTTTCCTGTAAGGCTTTAATCACTAAAAGACAACTGATTTGAGCATAATTCTCCCTTGATCTCTCTTGATCTGAAAACAGATGTCTCGAAATCCTGATCTTGTARGGTCATGAGCCAAAGAGAAGGTGATAAATCTGTTATAAAAAACACCTAAATTGTGCCACATCATCCRTGGCAGCACATCCCAGAGATGTCCCCGGCACTGAGAGCTGGATCAGCACTCTCTGGTGTCACACCCACTCCCAGCTCTTCCTGGGAATCACAGAATAAGATCACAAAATCATTGGGGTTGGAAAAGCCCTCCAAGAGCATGGAGTCCAAGCTGTGCCCGATCCCCACCTTGTCCCCAGCCCAGAGCACCGAGTGCCATGTCCAGGGATGGGGATCCCAAAACTCCCTGAGCAGTCCCTTCCAATGCCTGACCACTCTTTCCGTTTAGAAATTCCTCCAACCTGMCCCTCCCCTGGCACAGCCTGAGGCCGTTCCCTCTCCTCCTGTCCCTGTTCCCTGGGAGCAGAGCCCGACCCGCCCTGGCTGCCCCCTCCTGTCAGGAGTTGTGCAGAGCCAGAAGGTCCCCCCTGAGCCTCCTTTTCTCCAGGCTGAGACCCCCCAGCTCCCTCAGCCGCTCCTTATAGGACTTAGGATTGTTTTTTCGTGACACTTATCCATGCATGTTCCTGAACTCACACATTTCTTGGCTGCAGAACTCCGTGAGGAATAATAATAATAATACGATAAGGACGTGCAAATGGAGCGATGAAAGCAAACAGATGAAGTCAATGGCAGCCCCGTGGTGCAAGGTCGCGTCTCTGAGGTGTGAGAGAACGGGGGCAGATCTGAAATACAAAAGAATTTGGAGGCTGAAGGAGAGAAAACGTCAGCCCTTGTTAACGGGCAGACTTGGAGCCTGGGGGCAAAAAGGGCGTTGGGAGCATCCCTGATCCGGGGCTGTTTTATTCTGAATTCCAGCAGACTCTCTAAACCGGTCCCAGCATGTCCCCAAAACCAAAGCAGAGGTTTTATACAGGGCTGCAGTGTCCAATGTTTGAGATAAGGGTGGTCTGACGTCGGGCAGGGTTCCTGCTCAGCAGGAAGGATAATTCTTGTGCATATCCTTAGAGCCACCTTTTAATGATTTTCAGGAAGATGTTGGCTTCATTTATCTCACACTGGGTTTTTGAACTCTTATTACTCTTCATGCAACTTTTATAAATTACTAATGATATTTTCTTTAGCGCAGGAATGTCAGTGAACCAATTATTCAAAAGAATAATGTTTAGGAATAGGATTTTTTTTCACAAAATATGGGCTACAAGAAATACCGTGTCTCAGTTTGGCTCCATAGAATTGATGAATAGTCAGAATTTGTTATTAATTTGGATGTTAAATGTTGTAGGAACCTGACACAGAAGTGAAGCTRTACATTGAAATAATAAAAATGTAATATTGTGTATTTATGAAAATATATATTAAATCCCCAGTTCCAAAGGGCTGTTTTTCTTRTGCAGAGATGATCTTCTGCTGGGATAGGTCTGGATGATTTCTGCAATATTATTTCTGATTTTAACATGTCTGGAAAAATTGAGGCCARCATATGATGGGATTTGCACTATTTTCCCTGTGTGGATTATTGCTCCACTGGACAAAGGAAATAATATCTATAAATCCTTTTATTTCATGAAGAGCAATGTATGGAACTGTGGTGCCAATGGGAAAGGAAGGAGGAGGTGAAATATKGAAATCCTGATAGATTTTACTGCTATAGTTACCATTTTTAAAAAAATTACCCCAAATACCATTTTTCTAAGATTAATCACCACTCCTTTTAAAACAGGGCTTGAAAAGGAACTAATTGTGTTCTAACCACAGGACAGTAATACTGTGGACCCTAAAATACAAAATGCATGGATTGTCCTACTCCTGTAACACTTGGATCATCTCTGTAGCAGTGCTACAGGTTCCAGAATCCTGTCCCATAAACCAGCATATCTTGGTCAAAGTCTTTCCACTCTGTTAYGAAATCTGTAATTTTTTTATTTTCACTTACCTTAAACCTACAAAGACTCATTAAATGCACAATAACCTTTAGAGGCAGCAAGGGAGTCTATCAGGCATCCACAAACTGTACAGTTATTCGGTTGGAAGGTAAATTTTCCAAATGATTACAATCCATGCTAGTCAGTTTTATTCCCAATTACTGCTAAAATAAAATCTCTTTATAGGATGGTTGCTCCCAATCAAGGGAAGAGATGAAACGTCAGAGGATGTAAGGAGTGGAGGARAACAGTGGAGCCAGGGATAATTAGTGCCTGAAAGAGCAATTCCCTTGGCCTGGTCCTCAGCCAGTCGAGTGCATTCCCACAAATATCCCAAATATCTGTTCCCTGCACTGAGGGCAGCTACAAAGCAGAGCCAGGTGTCATTTTGCTGTGACTTCTTGTTCAAAGGAGCATCGTACAAAGATTGTCCCACATAAGTTCAGGCTGGTACTACAATACATACCTGGTGAAAATACCTAAAAGGGTTTGGGATCTGAGCGCTCAGGTAGTGTGAGCTTTAAGGTAGTCACTGTGAAAAGTAGGTTTCCCCCCAAAAAAGCACCCAAAATTAGGGCATTGCACACACCCAAAAGCAATATTGACTTGGTGGTGCTGAACACRGTGTCTATTTTATCTTATCCATGAGCTTCAGTTTGTGGAGGCATATTTAATTGGAGAAAAATGAATGATGAAGGTTCGTTATGAAAAATGAAGGTGCCTCTGTGTTTATGCTCTCTGACCTACTGTGCTTCATCCCAGCATCAGTAAATTCCTACCTCTTATCTGCTTATTTACAGCAAATAAGGAAGGTATTACCATTTCCTTATCCTGGTTTTATTTGGAGCTAATTAGTAATTTGAATAGTTTGAAATCTGGAGACACTTTTGAAGAACTCAGTTTTCAGGATTTCACTCCATCCATTCGTATTGTTCTGAAAATATTTTTCCCACACCAGCAACCCGCCAAGATTAAATATGCATTTGAGCTAAGCAAGTGCTATTTCCCATTTATATTCAATAGAAAGTTTAATTTAGATGTTCGAATRCGATTCAGGGGAGATTGAAGGTGTGTCAGCGTGACTGCAGAGAGAGCAGGGTTCTGTTGTGCTGTCCCCAGAGCAGCTYGGGCAAAGAGCTGGAAATTGCACCTTGTTTTTTTCTTTCTCTGCATTYAAAAAAGAACCCAAAGCCCCTCAGACCATGGTTGTTCTTGTCTCCAGAAGGAAATGATTTCCATGTCTGTGTGTTAGAGCGTTACACTGAGCGTGTTCTCCTGCCAGCTGGGGAGGGCTGCGGGGTCCTGCCTTCCGTGGGAGCAAAAGTTGTGCTCCATGGGGAGCCAAGGAACCTTCGTCCTCCCATCTGGCTGCCCACGCAGATCCAGGCTGGGATTTCCATGGTTATAACCCGTGGAAAAGATGGGAGAATTTTTTTTTAGCACTCAGCAGTTGCAGCAGAGCTGGGATCCCCTGGGCTCCCGAAACCAGAGCTGGGTGCTGGAAAATTCTTTGCTCATTCTTTTCTGTTTGGAAGCTCAGAAGCATTAAAAGAGATTGAAAGTAAGGTTTTTATCATGGGAACAGTGGACTGAGTGGCCTTGGTTGTTGTTGCTGTGCTGTCACCAGAGGTGCTGCCCACACTGGTCCCTGAGCTGASACAGCCCTGCACTCTGCTTGCCTCGGGCTCAGCATCACTGTGCCACTTCCATCAGGTCTAGTTGTCCCTGGAATGCTCCAGGCCAGGTTGGACAGGGCTTGGAGCAACCTGGGATASTGGAAGGTGTCCCTGCCCAYGGCAGGGTGTGGAACAAGATGAGTTTTAAGGTCCCTTCCAACCCAACCCATTCCGGGGTTTATTGTGTGATTGTGGGATGGTCTCCGGAATACCTGGCGTGGTGGGAGCAGAGGCAGCCCGACCTCACAGCCCGAGTGCTCAGGGACCTGCTGGCACTCCGGGCTGTTCCCCCTCTCTCCCAGGAGCGTCCTCCCCTCCATGGGGTGCCAGGCTGCCCACAGCTCCAGGCACCGCGTGTGCGGGGCTGTGGATTTATGTTCCTGTCACAAACCCCTGCTACGTTTGCACTGAATCGCTGCTGCACGCGGGGACACCTGGAACTGTAACACAGAACCTGGGCTGTTTGTGTCCTGTTTGTACCTGCTTTCTTCATGGCACAGATGAAAGCTTTTATCTCCCCTTCCACAGAGCGGGAATGACAACCTGCTGGCAGCCGGGCTGACCCCAGTGCCACAGGAAACGAGAGAAAAATCCTCCCCCGGAGCTTCTACAGCAAGTGCTGTTTGCTTTCCTCCCCAGCTTGCCCCTCCTGCATGGGGGCACGCGGCTACTGCGTTGGGCTAATTAGTGCCTCACATCTTTTCTGCTTTTTATCTAATTGATACAGAAAATGGAAGTGTTTTGTTGAGCTGCTCCTGACAGTGTGACTGTTCCGGTGCAGTGACGGTTCTAATGACAGACACTTCTTCACTGACACTCTCCCCAGGAGAGGATGCCAGGGGATGGATAATTGGACATACTGGAACCACCTAGAAACTTTTATATCATTTTATATTGAAAGGATAATGACCATTTCTGTCTTGAAGTGACCTAAAACCTGTAGAAAGGCAATGTGCCAAAGTACATGGAAGTTGGGTGCTGTCCGCCTCCTGACAGACATTTGACAGAGGATTCCATATCAATTTGGGATAAATTTAAACGTACTCCTAGCTGCATACTAATTTGGGGTATTAATGCCTGTGACAGCCTGGATTGCATGCAGAATGAAAGCTTATGCTCCATATCTGAGCAGCAGCATTGTGTTTCATCGAAAATGGAATTTAAAAAATTAAAGATTTTAGAAAGTTGGGATCTGGAGCGGCTCAAGGGAGATCACTGCAAGACCCACTCTCTGTGGGTATGTGGACCCGGGATATGGGACAGTGTGGAATATCCTGACTCTGTCACTGGATTGCATAGAACAGTCAGTCACCCCCATTCTCCCAGCTGTGTTCATGTGAGACAGAGAATCCCAGAATGATTTGGGTTGGAAAGGTCCTCAAAGACCATCCAGTTCCACCCCTGCCATGGGCAGGGACACCTTCCACAGACCAGGCTGCTTGTTCTCCGTTCTGGTTGCAGTTACTGATCAGGAGTTGTTTCCATCTGGTACGTTTTAACCCACTTTCTTGTAGCATTCATATTTTTAGCAGCCAAAAGCAGAATGATTTTTCCTTTGTCAATGGGAAGTGAAGGGAAGAAGAAGAAGGGTGCTGCAGGAGAGGGGGATGCTGTGGGAAGGAGAGCGGAGGAGGTCTGCGTGGATCTGCTCCAACACGTTGGATACAGTGCTGTGCTTTGCTTTGCTTTGTCTGCAGATCTTTGGACAAATGGAAGTGGAACCTTGTAGTGGAAGGGGGCAGGGGGCTGGAACTGGATGATCTTCAAGGTCGCTTCCAACCCAAGCCATGCTGTGGTTCTGTGATTCCATGAAATGCCGTTCCTGGCAGCGGTGGGTGCTCTGGCACTCACCCAGCCTCTAGGGAATGTTTTTCCTGTATCTCCAGAATGACATTKCCGTGGCAGTGGCAGGGGCTGCTTAGTGCAGGATGGGCTGTGACACCAGGGCAGCTCCACGCGTCCCAGCTCAGGCTCACGGGGCACGGGGTGCCCTTGGATCACGCTGGGATGTCGGGAGCGAGCGCCGTGGTGCTGGTGCCTGATGGCAGCCTGGTCTCTGTCAGACTTCCATAAATCCAGGGAGTCCAGCAGATTGCAAATCTGTCGGGGAAGTTTTCCTTGAAGATCCATCACAGTCACAATGTCCTGGTGTCGTACCTCAGGCAGCTGAAAAATCTTGCRGGCAGTGCTTGGATATAAATCCCAATTCCAGCTGTGCAGCTCTGCCGATCCTGGTGTGTAAATGTGGGACTCCCAATGCCAGTTTCAGCAGGAATTTTTGTACGTTTTTTCTTTATCCCTGGGGTTTTTTACTTATACATTTAGGGGAGTGTAAATATTTTGTATTTATGTGTAGTTAAAYGTCTTGTAAGTGGTGTAAGGAAACTCTGTAACTCACTCCAGCCAGGGGTTTACTGGTCCTTTGTCGCCAGGAGATGTGAATTACTGATGGGATTTTCAGTTGAGATCCTGTCTGTGTCCCAGTTCCAGTGTTGGCTCATGTTTATTCCCTATTTTTCTGTGTAATTGTAATGGATTTTTTTTTCATAAAAAGTCATTTTGTACCTGGGGCACTGAAGCTTGATGATATTTACACATTCTAGCTCTTTTTAAAATGCCAACTCAATACACAAGGTTTAGTTCTTTTTGTGATTTTTAGATGTTACTTAATAGAAAATCTGATAAAAACCTTATAGAGAGCTTGTATAGACGCAGGAATATATTTTTGAGTTCTTGTGTGTTTGATGATGTGTATACACACAAAAAACATATGTACATATGAAGAGTGTTCTTCTCAGCCTGTGGTTTTCCTTACACATTGATCGTATATTCTGTGTAGTAGAAATATATATATTATGTATATAGTGCTAAGCTATGTACATATATAAAAATACATGTGGTTTATCATCTYTATTCCTGTGTCCTGTGTGTATCCCATAAACTTCCATATTGTCCTGCTCCTTGTCACTCTGCCCAGCTCCGTGCAGGAAATCTGCCTCAGCCTTCTCAATCCCATGATGTGYGGATGACACAATCACACGGAATAAAATGAGGCAACAGACTGGAGATGACAACCAGGAGTGTATCCAGAGGGAAACAGACTTTCCTCCTGCATAGATTTAGCTGGAAGTAGAGACCTTTATAGTTGATAAAAAGGCTGTGACAAAGGTAATTTTTTTTCCTCTAGAGAGAGATTTAAAAGGAAAGAAATTTTATGGAAGATGTGTGGATAATGTCAGTGGATGTCTTTCCAAACTGTTATGGAGCCCCTGTAAGTAGTGCTGTCAGGGCTTCACAGAGAAACGTAGTGCTCAGCAGTTCTAAAACACTTCATAGCATAGGAACAAATGACTTTGCTRTGGGAGAATTGCCTCCTGATCCATCCAACATCCTGTCTCTCCTGGGGGTCCGCAAATGCTTTGGAAATGGAGGGATTTGGACACCCACGTGTGGGAGTGACTGGTGACAGTCATCAGGTTCCCTCCACTTCTCTGATGTCACTGTTATCTCTGCCTCCTCCATATGTGTGTGTCTTACTATACAGAAAGGATAGTGTTAGAATCAATTCAGCTAACTTACTGTAATTATTTTGTGAGTGATTTCCTTGGTAACTTTGAACATACCTTTGCCTGGGGGCGTTGGTTTCCCGTTTGGTTTCCGCCTTGTGTGAGGGTGCCATTCCTTCCCTCTGCTGTGTGGGGTCASTCCCTCTGAGTGACCCTGTCAGGGCACAGAGCACTGCTCTGGGCCTTGCTTGGGGGATGGCAAACACAGGACTGTGCCTCTTTGCTTGGGTTCAGTCGTGAGGGTAGAAAARAAGGATGAACAAGCCTTGTTGGACAAATGGTCCAACGCTCTCAGGCACAGGGTGGGATTGTTGGGGTGTCTGTGCAGGGCCAGGGGTTGGACTCAGTGATCCTTGTGGGTCCCTTCCAGCTGAGGATATTCCATGATGCCATCTTCCTCCCTTTTTCTCTTCTGTTCTCTCATAGTGTAAGTGGCACTAAAAGAGAGGAGACAAAGAAATAGACCCAAAGTCAAACCAGAATTATTGTACCGAGAGCGCTTCTCCTCCTGCCTCACAYGACAGGAATATGTATATGTGATTTATTGCTTTTCCCATGGAAGAACACCATTTTCCTGGGTAGAATTACAATTAAAGCAGCAAGAATCTCATCAGTCACCCAGCCATGTTTCCATGACATGTACAACTTGCAAGTCAAACACTGAAATCTTTATTTGAGCAAAATTGTCCTTTGTCATACTGCATATTGTGTTTGAGTAAGGAGTTAATTGCACAGTTGCTAATTCTAACGAGGTGCCATATTAGGGTAGAAGCTGTCACAGCAGGACTGGCATCAGCAGGACTTTCTATTTTTTGGTGGGTGTTTGGTTAATTCATAGCCAACATGYTGGTATTCTGCACATCCAGGTGTGCAGCCTGTTCCCCTGGGAGTTCATCAGGGTGAATTCCTAATTAATAAAAGTCTGAACAGTGGAAAGACTTAGGAAAATTCAAATGACAAAGGAGATTTATTACTCATGGACATTAAATAAAAACCACCAGGACTGGAGCCGCTTCAAGTTCCTCATATCCAACCCACAGCRCTCTGCAGCAGCCTCCCTCAATGCTGTAGTATTTTCAAGGAGGACCTGGGATCGTTCTGACATCACTCCTGCCCCCYATCCATCAGTCAGTTACCTCCTCAAATAAAACGATGAGAAATCTGTTTAGCTCCAAGTAGTTGGAGTAAATCAGGGACATGGATGTGCTGATTGAGAGGCTGGAGGTTTTCCAGACTTCGTCTGCGGGATGAATTGGTGAGGATTTATTTGCCCTTTCATTCCTTGACAGCTATTGCTTTCACTCATGGCAGGGGTTAGAACAATCACACAGACTATTGGAATAGTATTAAGATTAATGATTTTATGTGTAAACTATTTTTCCTGGCTCAGAACATTATGGGATWAAAAAAAATGAAGGAGCTCTTCTCTTTGAGGGGATGAGATCTCAGAAGTCTTGCCTGTCTCTTCCAAAGAGGAATGGAGGTGGTTTCCAGAAGGACTGAGGGGCTGAAGCAACTGGTGCTGTGAGAGTTGTAAATGGTCATGGTTTAGTAGCTTCAGAAGGACAAGGCCTCTGGGGTCATGGAAAAGCACATGCAGYGGAAGGAACTTTTGGCTTAAAGGTGTTGGAGAATATTTGGGCTCTTTAAACGAGGAGACCTCATCATCATGTTTAATACCATTTATTCAGTGGTTTCTGCCACCCAGCACTGATGGTTTCTATGCAGACTTCCCTACAGAGATAAGAAAACTTGATATTAAAYACTAGAGTAGTCCTGTTTTGCATATGATTTGAATTATTAAATGGCTTTTAAATGATTTGCTGCRGGCAAAGTAGTCAAAGTATCTATTTTATCTGTGCTGATCGCTTGACCTTGTGCTATTAGGCTTGTGTTTGCTGAGTGGATAAATGTGAGGGGAGAATCCAGTGAGAGATTGTGAAGCTGCTCTGCTTTCAGTGTCAGGGGAGAAAAAGGCTCCTTGCCTGTATTGACACAGGTCCTGTTCTTTATGCAGGGATAACTGAGTGTTTGTGTTGCTGTGGATCTTTAATAGAGACAGTACCATCCTTCTCACCTCAGCAGAGGGAGGAAGGACAGAGCTGTGTGTAGAATTTCTTTGCTCAGAGAATGAATTTTTATTGTAATTACATTTATAAAATAGGCTATAGGCATGAAYGGGTTATAGATAATGTTTGGATTTAGCTTTTCATTTCTACTTGGTGGCCAAAGGTCAGCAGAGATCTTGACAGATCAAAGACTGGCAGGAGTTCATCCCAGGAAAAACAAAATAAATAATAACAAAGTTTTAATTTTTTTTTTAATATTAATAAAAAATTTTAACGAAGTTTTGTTTAAAATGTGAAAAGTGGAGAAAGAAACAGGAAAGGACTAGAAAGAAATAATGTGCCCTTGTATGTKGTTTGTGATGTCTTTTCTTGGTCCATTTTTTTGCTGCCTTTTTCCCAGTCTCTGTCTGTCAAGGCAGTCTCCTAAAGGAGCTCTCCGAGGCAGTTCAAGGAGGCTGTGGAAATGAGCTGTTACCTCCAGCAGTGGTGCAGTTCTTATTGACTTTGGGAAGATAAGGATCAGAGCCCCCGTGTAAGTTCAATTCAGACAATTTYGTGAAGGAGGATGAATCACTGGGGAAAGCAAACGAACAGAGCTCTTTCAAGATGGGATTTTCAAATTGCTCCAAAAGGAAATTAGGTGTCCAGATTCCATTAAAATATAACTGAGGCTGGAGCATAACTCTCCCAGTCTCTTCTGATAAACAGCTCAGCCGAAGTTCAGTGTGGTTGATAACCTTGAACGTTTGTAGCTCCACTATCAGCTTGAGCCTTGACATGAAAGAACATGGAAGCCACGGAATGCACTTCCCCRACACTGGTCCCATGGGATGTGTGGCAGCAAAACTTCCCACTGGGGGAGCATAGGGAGCGGTTCAATAACTGCTAACGGCATCATTTTCCACAAAACCCGTTTTAATCTGCTGTTTGGGGACTTGCAAACGGCCTTAAATAGCTGTTGCCATTGCAGGATCTCCTTGGGAGTGCCGTTCAGCGGTGCACTTCAACATCTGCACCTTCCTTTAATTGCTCTCCGAGCCACGCCAGGCCCACGGYGAGGAGCTGCTGTGTGTGATGTTTGTGTTTCTCCGCCGGCAGCAGAGGAGGAGTAGGGGCAGGAGCAGCTGGGTGCTYTCAGACTAAGCCTTGTTCCATTATTGCACAAATATGAGGCTCTGCAGATGCTCCTACTGTGATCTCCCTCCTTCTCTGGGTACTTTGATCAGCAGAATATTAGGCTGTGCTTTGCTCTGCAGTTTACACTGCAGATTGTGGCACAGTCTCCTGGAATGAAGCACTGGGGTTCAGCTCCGTTTCCTACAAAAACTGTGAGAGGTTTTGCTAAACAGGTGAGTCCAGCCAGGGAGATGGTATTGGCAGAACCACATTTATTGATGCCTGTTTCTGCAAAGCCATGTCAAAACAGCCATGGCTTTGTTTCAACAAAGGAGAGAGACGCAGMAAAATTGATTGTCATAGAATCCCAGAATGGTTTGGGTTGGAAGGGAYCTTAAAGCTCATCCAGTCCCACCCCCTGCCATGGGCAGGGACACCTTCCACTRTCCCAGGTTGCTCCAAGCTCCGTCCAACCTGGCCTTGGACACTTSCAGGGATGGGGCAGCCACAGCTTCTCTGGGCAACTTGATTCTATTATGAGCTACTGTATGCACATAATTCATTCTGGGGAGATAGAACCAGGTGAGGCACAGGGAGAGTAGAGCTGGACCCCAACTCTAGTTGGTTTTTGATTTTTCCTGTTGGGAAATCGGAGGTGGGTGGATGCTGCTCTCTAAGAGGCAGATCAGAAAAACTTGGGTCATTATGAACAATATGAATTATAGAATCAGAGAATATCCCGAGTTGGAAGGGACCCACAAAGATCACCGAAGTCCAACTCCTGGACTTCTCCTCACTGGCTGTGTAGAGGTGTCATGGCATCTGCGTTTGAACGGAAAACACTCTGGGAAACTGGGGGCCAGGGAAACGAAATCAGGCACCAAACCTCTTCGCCTCAATGGTTCTGTAGTTCCCCTTTCCCTGCAGTAGTATTTGCAGCTGAGTTCCGCCATGTGCTCAGAGTGGTTCAGTGGGGTGCAGGGAGGAGCACCGGCCCCGCCAGGGGGGTTGGCTCCCAGTGAGSCTCGGGAGCTCCCTGGAACACGGCACTGAGGGATCGGCTCCTCAGGTGACCTGGAGTCTCCAGTGCAGACTGGGAGCCCTTGGCCTCTGGAAAATCGCACCCAAGGACTGCACCTGCACATGGATGCAGCAGGAACATCCAGGCTTACTGAAGGGCCAGGGAATGCCACAGCAAGGGCAGGCCCCAGGAGGAAAAACTCCTGTTTAAAAAACCGGCCAAGAACTTTTACTCCAGTTGTGAGCAGAAAGCTGGAGTTGCAGTTTTTAAAGTTTTTTTTTTTTTTTTTTAACTTCTTTAATCACTGCAAATCAGTGACTCCACTGAGGATTATGTGATTTAAATTCCATCCCCCTACTCCCATAATGGGGATAAAAATTATGGTTTCAAGTGATTTTGGAAAAAAAAAAATCCATGTAATAAAATTCCACACAAAGTGTTTCACAGCTGCTGAGAATTTAAAGGATAGTTAACGCTTCCAGATGCACCCAAGAAAAATCTCATTTACCTGATTTTGAACCTGTCACACCACTGAAGTTAATGAGATGTGAGCTCTTAAGTCATTTAGTCACTTCTGAATATTTTACTTAATGATCAATTCTAGATTTTCCAAAGTATTTATTTCAAAAAGCTGTTGTTATGGTGCTTTTATTATGCTTCAGCATTCCTTTGGTCTACTTGACATAACTATACAGTAATACAAATTTAATGGTAAATCTCCTTTATCTCACTAAAAAGGGAAATTAGTCTTTTGTTGCTTTCATAGCTATAGGAAACATAACAGAGGATCATAATGTGCTGAGGAGTAAGGGCAGGTGGAGAGCTGGAGCAGASGGAAGGGGTTTGGGAAGTGGAAGGGAGCATTGGGAGTGCGGGGAGGTGGCACCGGCTGTGATCTGACTCTCACTGACAGCCAGCAGCAACGGAGGGCTCCAGAGGGAACGGCTGAGGGAAAACCGGGAGGAATTAGGGGAAGGGAAAAAGGCTGGTGGAGAAAGCAGGCAGCAGTGAAGTTAAATACAAATCAGGTCCTTCAGTGCGGGCTCTGGAGGTCTCGTGAGGAGCGAGGCTGTCGGGGAGCAGGGTGAGACCAGGGCGCTGATGCAGAGCAGGGCTGAGAGAGGTGGGTAAAAGTTCTCACGCACAAAACATTGCAGGAGTGGGAAGGAGCAGGTTCCGGGATGAACGTTCAGGGAAACAGGAAACACTCACTCCCTACGACACAGCAAAGGAACGATGGTGGGGTTGGGCAGTGGAGTGTCTGTTCCTGCAGGGAGGCAGTGCCCGTGGGCTGTGTGTGACAGCGCTGGGATCTCCGGCTCAGGCACTCTGGCTTTTCCTGAAGAAAGAAGTCCACTGGCAGCACGTGCCCCGTGCCCTCCAGGCGTGGGGTTCCGTAGCTGTGGGCACGGGGCTGCTGAGGGTGGGCCGTCAGCACGGTGAGCGTGACAAGGCAAATTCCAGCTGCAGCAGAAATCCATGGCATGCAGTGCGGTGCTGGGTCGTGGAACAGGATCCCAGGGTAACAAACAGCCACTCCTGGTGCCTTGGGTGGGTTGTGGAACGGCTCCTGGCAGCTCCAGTCCCACRTTCCTGGGTGCCCTTCCCGGTGTGCACGTCCATCGCGCTGCGCTGCAGGACGGTGAGATGGTCACACAGATGTGCCCCCGGGGACTCGTCCCGTTCCCATGCAGGGCACATCGGCTGTGGTGATGGTGCAGGAGTAGCCCTCGYCTGCTTATCCCGATAATGTCAGGAATTTCACTCCAGTGGTTTGTCCTCAGCCTTGTTTTCAAGGTTGCCAGCACAAAGCAAGAGKAGTTGCCTGATTTGAACTAAAGATGCTTCTTTTTCTCTGATGTCCCAGATTGTCAGGGGCAATGGGGCAAGTTTATGCCCTCTTTTCTGGAGTTCAYGTTCTCTGACCTATTTCCAGTTTAACCCTTTTATGAAACCAGTGGTCCAAACTTCTGGTGTTTTTATAGTCCCCTTTTAGTGATTCAGTGAGTACTCCTGGGGCAGGGCTGGAGGACAGGTTATATGAACGTATCAGTGGCTTTGTGCTCTTCATTCCAGGGTCAGTCTTGGTTTGTAGGTGAAAACACCCCCTCAATCCAATAAAATATGGTTTAGGTGAGGAAATGWAAAGTGGGTTTAACTGGAATACTGCATCCCACACTCGAGTGAGTTATTTACTCTTCAGGGGACTGAAATATTTTACTATTGGGCAACCAAGGGGAAGTAACAGTGCAGAATTTAGTTGGGTATGAAATATCTGCTCTTASACAGCCTCTCTGAACCGTTAGCCAAACGAAAGCTAACAATGGGTCTTCCCCTCCTGTTTTCCAAGTGGCCAGTCTCAATCCYTGATTCCGAGCAAACTGGGGGTGTTTTTTGTCTTCAGTGAAGRGTAGATGCAAATACATTTTGAAGGCAATTAGAGTATTTTTATTTTTGCTCACCATAAACTGCAAGCACAATAGAATTGCTAGCACAAGGTTGAAGGTTATTTACTRAGATTATATGCCACATGTGATTAATCTCGTCCCCGCTTTTTATTCTTTTATTAGCAAAATTTTAAATATCATGGGGACCTCTACAGAATTCTAGAGGGTCAGATTAAAAGGCTGAAAATACTTAGCACGGGTGGCTGTGTGTGCAGAACATCCTGCCTTAACAAGGTGCTTCTTGCTGCTCTCAGGTGACCTCCATCTCCCTCCAGGATTCCCAGCAGCATCAGCTTCCCTGCAATCCTGCAGATCAGCACATCCCCGAGAATGTGTGGCTGTTAAAAAGCCATTTTCCCCTGCAGTTCTCTAACAGCACTGCTCTAAAAAGATAACAAATGACAGAAAAGAGCAGGGAACACAAGGCCCGTTATTCCCAGTGGAAAGGAACATGTTAAACATCGCTTTCCTTCCCGGTCCCCCTGGCTGCTGTTGGACATCGCTGAGCACGCTGGAATGTGGCTCTGCCCTCCKCCGTGGCCACGTGTCCCTGTCACTTGCCTTTTCACCACTGGCTGTTTCTGCAGCTGCCCACATTTGCAGAGGACAGCCAGGTGGGAACAGCTGGACACACACAGAGCAGTTGGTGTGGTCCGTGTCCACCAGCAGGGACTGGCCAACAGGAGCATGCTCAGAAGGCAAAGAGATCCCCACAGTGTYTGGAATGAAGGATGGGAGGTGGGGACAGAGGGAGGAAGAGCAGGATGCCTGTTTGGGAGGGCAGCCCCATGCATAGGGTAGCTTATGGTCACTGAGGAACCAACACCTTGGACCCMAAGCGATGTGTTCTTCCACCAGCTTGGCAGGAGGCTCAGGTAGAGCTGTGTGATCCTGGACAAACGCTGCAGGAAGCTGAGGAGATGATGGAAAAGGGGCCTTGCTTTGCACCTTCCGCCACATGCTCAATTAATTATTTTCTAAAGACAATTTTAGGATGTCATGCAAGCTGGAACCCAACATTTCGTGGCCAAACCTTATCCTCAGCGTCCTTTTCCCTTGCAAAAGTAGAGTGAATCTCTGCTGCAGAAGAGATCTYGGTTTTAATTATCGTGCCTGCACCTTTAAGGTTAGAATTGCATATAGACAGAATGATAATTATTGCTCTGAAGCTTTTCTGGAGAAGGCAGCATGAGGAAATTTCCCATTAACATTAAAAACAAATCCAGGAGAAGGTGATGAATAAATGCTTCCACCCTGTTACTTCTCCATGATCAAAAGACACTTGCCTAACCCCAACATCAAATTGTCACGATTAAAAATGTATGAGATCTCACGAACATAGAAAAGATTGTGTGTAGCAGCCTAAGTACTTGATTGAAATGCATAATTAATACCTTCCCTCAGCTTCCCTCACGTTGAAACTCAAGACTAACAAGGCAAGTGTCCAAGAGATGGACTCGAGTTCTTGCACCAAGGCAGCTTATCAGTGAAACTATGCTGATAACTTTTCCCTTTTAGACAAGGAAAARGAAGTTTGAAGCTTATCTGTAAATYTTTGGGGCAGGTCTTGGATATATTTGAGAAGCCAGWGAGTTAAAAAACTTCACACAGCCCCAAACCCCAGGCACATCTGTAATTTTAACAATTAATTTCACTTACCAAGAGCATATTTGGTATGTAAAAACATCTAAAAAGTTTCACATTGACAGTGGTCACAAAGTGTAGAAAATGCTGTGCTTGTTGATGAGGGCTCTGCTGTAACCACGTGTTCACCAGAACCCACCCTGCTCGTGACTCGTGTGCAGAACTTCCACGGATTCAGAAAAGACAACGGACAACRCTTCCTTGGGTTCAGCTGCAAATGATGCCTTTATATTGGACCCAGTGCACACATAACACTGCTGCTCTCTGAGGGTTTGCACTTTTACCATAGGAATTCAGGAAAATACTCAGAATATGGATTCATTTTAAGCCTGTAAAAAATACAGTTCAATATTGGACCAACCATAACTGTCTTGATAGTTTTAATCTTAATATCTGCTTTTGAAGGAACATTAATTCAATTCATTTTTTTTCCCAAGTATATGCCAAGATTCAACTGGTTTATTTCAGTTTGGTAGCACTGAGTTGGGTTTTTTTGTCCTAACTGATGGTAATGACAGCTAAATGTCAGCTTCATTTCTATCTCAGCTCAGAATAGAAACAGAAAAGTATACAAAAAGGAAAAAGTCCTGTTACACACTCGGTGAATTCTTTTTGCTGTGTACCCTATGCCAAACAGTTTTGATTCTGCATGTGACTCTCAGTCCAAAAGCCACGCCGAGACATTTTTCTCATCAAATTATTTTCCATATTCTGCCTCTAGTGCAGAGAAAACACTGCTATTAACATAAATGCATAAAAAATCAAACCTGGAACTTTGCTGAAACAATTTCATCAAGAAAAAACCCCACAATATTTTTATATAACATTTTGGATATATTTTATGTCAAAACATGATCACCAGTCAAACTAGTGACATCTAAACCCCATACATTATTGTGACTTCTAAAATAAAAAAATCAGAACAAAACTAAATTTATTTTAGCTCTGCCTTCATTAAACACCGTGTGGTGGTGATTTAAACACAACAAAACTCTAGTAATTCCTCAAAAGTGTCTACTAAATAGAATAAAAAGAATAAGAGAACAATTAACATTTAGTCTGTTACATTAAAAAATTGGATGTACATATTCCTATTGCCTGTTAGCTTTACCTAAGCCTTCAACTACTACAAAAATAATAATAATAATAAAAAAGAAAACTCATTGTTCAAAGTCAAAAACATTCAAATCAGTTGATACAACATTACAGTACAGTCAACTAACATCATTCGGGGTCTCCTTTTCTCAGGGCAGAGTCCTCAGACCAGGGTCACAAACCTAGTTCACTGCAGGTCCAAAAYTGTGGGATAGCTGGGCGAGCTCCGGCCCCTACGGATGGCTTCGGGAGAACGGGGCTGGCTGCGGCRGCACCGCGGGCTCACCCAGCCTCTCCTTCTTTTTATTCAGCACTGGAGTTAGGACAGCGTTAAGTTTAGCACAATAACTAAAAAAAAAAAAAGAAAGGAAAAAAATAATAAAATAAAGGGAGAATTGGAAGCTAGGTGAAGCTGCCATTTGTGTCAACCCATTGCGATACGCTATACTAAAAAATCCTGAAATATCCACCTGTCCTCACCGCTCTGCCACGGACTAGCAAAGTCAAAAATACAAAAGTCTTCAACTCGTCGTTTTTGCAGAATAAAGCAAAAAAGTCTTTGTGCTCCTTACTACCAGAAGCAAAATATCCTCTGAGTTACCACATGTAATAGCTTCTGGATGTGTCCACTTGGGTCGGCTTGGTCTCTGCAGAGCCATCCTTGTCTTTTTCACTGTCACCTTCCCAGAGATTAATAAGTGGAGGGTAGAGCTCGTTCAGGGGGATTGAAGAGGTCTTTTGCATATATTTTTTCAAGGAGTGGTGGTAGTTTTTTCTCTTAAACCTTTTTGCGATATAAACAGAGACGGAGGCGAGGCTGATGACGGCAAACATGGAYCCCATCACCGCTGCCAGGGCCGTGCTGGTTTCCTGGTCGGAAATATCCAGCGCGAAAGCCGCGTTCTTTGTTGTGACGTTGACACAGGATCTCTGTGTTTGCTGATGGATGTTGGACACAGTCAGACACACTTCGTAATCTGTAGAGGGTTGTAGATGYGTGAGGTTGTATTCGTGGACGTCCACCGGGACCCTGGCGGTGTAGGTGATGTGAGGGTTGTCAATCTTCATCGTGGCCGAGGACCATTTTAAGTTGGAAGTCATGACGTTGGAATTGACTTTCCAAGAAACCAAGATGGAATGGGATTCGGCTTGTTTAACGTAGATTTTCAGAACCTGGGTCCCATCCAGGAGCGTTCCGTTCACSCGGATGGTGGCGACCCTCGTGTCAGCCCCTTCTATGTTTTGAGCAACACAGGTGTATCTCCCGGAGTCTTCGACCTGGATGTTGGAGATTTCCAAGGTGCCCTCACTGCTCAGCTTGTATTTGTCAGAGAGACTTTCCACGGTGACTTTATTGCCCAGAGGAGTGACCCAGTAGATTTCTGGCTCCGGTTCTGCCATGGCCCGGCAGTCTAAGAACACTGTCATGCCGATGTCCAGGTTTAAGTGATTTGGAAAGGTCTCATGRGAGATCATTGGAAGACACTGTTCGTTTGAGTCCTGTATCAGCACTTCCTTCACCTGCTGCCCCCTGTATTCCGGAGGCATAGCACAGAACATGGAGAGAGGCTCCATGAAGCGGATGTTGGTTTTGTTGGAGTTGATCCAGTGGATGACGCAGTCGCACCTGAGGGGGTTGCTGTGGATGCTGATCTCGCGCAGGTTTGGGAGGGATTCCACCGTTTTTTGGTAGACTGCATTCAAGGCATTGTTGTTCAGCATCAGGCTCTCCAGGGCAGGGACGTTGCGGAATGCCAGACGATGGATGTAGGACAGCTTTGGGTTGTTGGTGGCTTCCAGCTTTGTGAGTTCAGGCAGGTTGTCCAGCGCGTACCTATCGACAGACACGAGCTCTCCCATGTTGTTGATCCCAAGCTCTTTCAATCTGAGCATGTTTTTAAAATCCCCTTCTTGAATTTTATGGATTGGATTTTTGTTGAGATCCAGGAATTTTAAATTGGGAACTTTCTCAAGTGCGAGCTGAGGAACTTTTACCAATTTGTTGTCATAAAAGGAAAGACTTTCAAGACTATCCAAGCCTACCAAGGCATTGCCAGGAATGTCTGTGAGATACATACCTGCCAAAACTAGACTCCTTAGGTTTGAGAGTGGTTTGAAATTCATATCAAGTATTCCAATCACTGGGTTTTCTCCAATCATGAGAATCTCTAAGTTGGGAGTAGAATCAAACCAACGGCTGTCAATAACCTTTAATTTGTTGGAGTTGAGGTGTAATCTCAGAAGATTCTTCAGGCCGGAGAATGCATTTGCAGAAATGCTGCTGATCTGGTTGTGGTTGATGTAGAGCTCCTGCAGATTGCAGAGGTCTTGCAGGCAGTAGTCAGTCATCTCCGTGATCTGGTTCTCCTCCAGGTGCAACGTGGTAAGTTGAGTGAGATTGGAGAGCCCCACATCTCTGATACTTGTGAAGTTGTTTTGTGAAAAATCCAATTCTGTTAAATTAAAGAGCTGTTGGAGTTCGTCTGTGGTCTTTGCAATGTTGTTGCTCTGTAACAGGAGGACTTGAGTGTCACTGGAGAGGTTGCTGGGGATTTTTGTTAATCGCAGGTCATTGCAGTCAACTGTTGTGGCTTCCCTGTACGTTGACTGYGGTGTAAACCAGGGCCTGATTTCACAGACACAAAGCTGTGGACATTCATTGCTCTGTATGGAAGACTCAGTTAATGAATTCATTAACAATTCTAGCACCAACTGGCACACAGTTAAAACAACTCTGACCTTTGCCATGCTGGCCAGCGAGGGAGTTCAGCTCCCCAGCCCGCTAAAACCCCACAGAGAAAGAGGGTGATCCCCTATCAGGCAGAAAATGTAAAGCTTGACGTTTAAGGTGAAAGGCTTGGACATCCAGAAGGTGAAGGATGATTTTCTGAGTTTAGAGAAGTTAAGAAATGCTCTGAAGACTCTCAGCTGCTCCTCGGTGTTTCAGAATCTTCTGCAAATCAGTGCCTGAAGATGTTCCTGAAAGCAGATTAGGGTATATGTTATGCTCAGCTCATACACAGTTCGTCTATTATTTAGTTTCTTCAACCTTTGAAAAAAAAAATCTGAAAACAATCATTATTTTAAAAATCCCAATCTGGTATAGGTAAATTATATAGGGTTTGGAACTCTCTCCTACTTGGGGTTTACATGAGAAATCTCTCTGAGTGAATTATCTAAAAAGAAAACTTTGGGGTACCTTTCAGTTTTACTCTGCAATAGTAGTTTGACTGGCTTGGGAAATGCTAAGGGTGGAGGACGTGCTGGTGAGCACAGCGAGGTCTCAAACGAGTGTCAAGGCACAATCCCAATGAGGCTGCCAGAGCTGTCCCCAAGGCTCGCATTTCAGGAGTGTGGAATTAAGGCTCAGGAAGCTGTTGGTTTCTAAGTTTGAAGCTAAATGCATATGAACTTTGCCAAAATCCATCCGAGTTAATCAAATCGGTTCCAGATAACAGCTTAGATTTAATCCAGCTCAGCACCAAACAATAACAGTAAATTTGATGAAATGAATGTACTGCCCTTATTTCAGCTGTTTGTACTGCACTGTGATGGTATGAACTGTTCTCCACAATTCCAAATTGCTGTGTAAGCCACAMATTGGTATCTGCATAGCCTGAAGTTGTTCATGCATGAGCACATTTAAATTAACCCAACCGTGTCCAGGTACCTCGGAACATCTGGTGTATCATGGGGCTTTGAACRCATATTCCAGGAAAATCTCCTAGTAAAATCTTTCTCACTTCATTGGAAAATTGCTCTGGTGATTGCAGTTGAGACTTCTCAAACAAAAGGTTTCTCTTTTTATGTAACTAAAATTATCAGGCTGTGCTATATGGACTCCCCATCCCAGGAAGTGTCCAAGGCCAGGTTGGACAGGGCTTGGAGCAACCTGGGATAGTGGAARGTGTCCCTGCCCATGGCAGGGCTGAGCWTTAAGGTCCTTCCCAACCCAAACCATTCTGGGATTCTGTGATAGCAGAAAGCAGGGAATCACATCTTTTTCAATTAGAACCTAGTGAAGCCTCAACCAAGTCACAGCCCACAAAAGATGGTACTATATAAAATAATAGAAATAACACACAGCTTTTAAAAATAGGTTTAAAATACTTATCTGGATAGCGGTGACAGGAATGCTATTTACACAACACTTACTTCCAAATCTGATCTGCTATTAAATAATGAAATTACAGTGTTTTATCTCAGATTATGATATAGTGCTGTAGCTAGAACACAGCAAACAGCATTTTATTATTTATWTTTATATTGTTACTCTGTGGTTGTGCTTTGGAGGAAGGGAAAGAGGAATGGGAGCCAGAATGCATTTGACCCTGTTGAGTTAGATTTTCTCTCTTGAACAAGAGCTGAGCAGACTCTGCTGGAGGGGGGCAAACCAGCTGTAGAACCAACATTCCTTCTCAAATAACTTCCAACTGATGGAAGAATTGACTAAGACTGCATTGAAAAATAAATCCTAATGGCACTGTAATAGGATGGAATATGTTACCACGGAGTGATGAGGAGGCTGGCATAGACTGAGCTGTGCTGACTCTGATGGATGCTTCCCTCCACAGCAACACATTTGTAGCTGACCCAAACTAGCCAGTTCTAGGAAAATTGATGGCATCTGAAGTTTAATTGATTTAATTGCAGATTTTTCAAATGGCAGCATTTTCCAGTTAATAATGCAGGCGGTGCTTTCCCCCGCTCACAATCCCAGGCAGGTAAGGAGGTGCCCTGAGCTGCCATGCCCTGGGCTGTCCCCTCRCACAGGGACGTGTCCCTGCTCCAGCAGAGCACGTGCCCACGGCAGGTGTGCCAAGGAGGGGACATTGCTCCAAACATTCCTGCCCCCAGAGCCTCTCCTGCAGCTCCTCAGTGGATGAAGAGAAGGGAGTTGGTGCCTTACAAAGCTGAGGGCCCCAATGATGTTTTACTACTGATGTAGCCCTGATGTAGCTGTATGAATCATGTAATGCTTTAAAAACCAAACTGCCTGAAAAGGACTTCAAAGGTACTTTTAAAATATGTAGGAGCACGTCTAGTTGTCGCAAAAAAAATCAAATTCGATCCTTTCTTTGTTGAATATTTATATCCTCTTACTTCACGTTACAGTTATTGTTCATCCTTGCTAAGAAGGCATTTCTGGGTTTATTGACCAGARTTCTGGGTTTATGATCACTGTAAATATATGATTTTACAAGTTCCTAGCGACTCTTCTCTAGCTATTTTCTACTGCCAATGGATTTAATTTTCTTTAACTGCAAATGTTCTCTACAACCAACCTGYCCATTGCTGTCTCCAGTCCCCCCCAGCCCAGGGCAGCTTGGATGAAGCTGTCAATGAAATTCCAGAGTAATCAAAAAGCGAACTCCGAGCAGCCCCCGTGCCCCAGCCCACATCAGGGCTGGGCTGATGGGAGTGGCAGCCCAGGGGCCACAGCAGGAGGGACAACCCAAGTGAGCTTTGGCTTTAGCTACTTGCGATGTGTCAAACCCCATCCATGGTCCTGATCAAAGCTACAGAGGCAGCACAGCAGCCACCAAAAGCCATTCCTTTGCCCCTGGATTCTCAGCTTTCCAGTGTTTCCAGCACGGGCAGGACTGATCCCAGACACCTCTGCGATGTTTGGTGTCGCAGACACTGAGTGTGTGAAGGAAAGCTTTTAGCATTCTCTGCCTTCCCTCTCATTTGTTAAATTCATATTTTCTAGCKTTCCAACCCACAACAGCAGTTTTAACAGCTGGTAACTTGGTATCAGCAGAAATAATGGCTAATTTTATGTGAGAGATACGGAGGGAATGATTTTACTCAGAGCTAACTAAATGCATTTCCCATGGCACTGCTCAGTACCCAGCGCAGTAAAAAACCACATTTCTGTCACCAGCAAACCCACAGCAGCTGGCTGGGGTTTTGCCTGGTTCCTGTTCCCCGTGGGCAGAAACAGGAGCATCATTCCTGTCTCCCATCCTGGAAATGCTGTGAGGAGGTTTGTCTCAAGCTTCCCTTTCCAYCTAGGTTCCGAAAACCACTTCATATTGAGAATTTGTTTGGCCCAAGAAATTGTAAGGGCAGGTGTTTGGTTCTGGAGCAGAAGATCCTTCATTTCAGCTTTCCTTGGAAAGAGGGGTGGGGTGGGAAGAGGTGTGCCCTGGCAGCCATGGCTCTTAAAGAGTTTGGTTGGTTGGGTGATCCAAAAAAAAAGCACATTTAAGTCTCCAGTGCAGTAAGAGGAGAATATGAAGGGACAAGCATGAAATAAACTGTTCATTAAARGTGTTCTCAGTTAACCTGCCAAGTAAAAAGAACAGATATTAAACATTTCTGCTTGGTAATGGGAAGACAAAGTGTTGTCACTTCCCTGACAACTGTATTAATGGTCACTATTAAAATTCGCTGAAAAGAGGAACAATCTTATTTGCCCAGGGATCTCTGGATGCATTTTGAAACAGTGATGCTGCCACAGCAAATATTCCCTCTCCACAGTCGCGGGGTTCGTTCTTGCAAAATTTCTTTTATATTGCAAAGGCATCAGCCCAGATTTTGGTCAGCAGCCACCTGCTCTGAATGCGCCCAGGTAGAAGTTGGAGGGATCAGACACACAAAGAAATTACCTCAGGCTAAGACAAGCAATTTATTCTGCAGCTGCTGTGAGCCAGAAGCACACACTGATCCCCAGTTCCTCCATCCCTCCACAGAAACATTTCCCCAGATGGAGCTCAGTACCGGAGCTGTGTTGGAAAATTGTCTGTTGTGCTGATGTTCCTCTAATGACTCATGCAGCTCCTGCATTCCCATCGTCATCCCATGGGAAACTGCTGCCATCCCCCAGGGAAAACCTGTCCTGGGGATCAGGTGGGTCAGCAGGGGAATGCAAGTGGGACAGCCCAGCCAGGATCTGGACCAGGGTTAGCACCAGCAWAAGAACTGGTGGAGCTTCAGCTGGAAAACAGAATTCAGAGTGGGATCAGTACAGYTCCAGGCTCTGCTCCGTCCCTCAGCAATGGGACAAGAGGAACAGGCAGGAACTGATGCCCAGGAAGTTCCACCTGAACATAAGGAAAATCTTCTCTGTGCAGTGACCGAGCACWGGAACAGAGACCACAGAGGGTGTGGAATCTCCTCASTGGGGATATTCCAGAGCTGTCTGGACACAATCCCATGCCCTGTGCTCCAGGATGGCCCTGCTGGAGCAGGGAGGTGGGACCAAGTTACCCACCGTGGGCCCTTCCAGCCTGACCCATTCTGGGATTCTGTGGAAGGAAAAGCCTGTTGAGAGAAGGGATGCAGGAAGAGATAGGGCTGGAAAAGATCTGGGCTGGAGATCTATGGATGCTGGAAGCAACACTGGAAGCAACACTGTACAACATCAGTGACCTTGTACATCCTAGAGAATGAGGACTTGGAGTTTAATAACCAGGACATTTACAGCCAGCCTACGGAATGGGCTCCTTTCCCAGGAATTAAATTTACAAGTGCAATCCTGTGTATTTAGAAAATGTTGAGGAATCACGCTTGATAGTAAGCCTTTTATAGTGAGGTTTTTAAAGTCTCCAGTGTCATCAGGAAATAAGCTATTTACAGGTCTGAATTGTGGAAAATACAGAAAAATCAAGCTGAAAATGATGACAGTTGAAAGAGCTTGAAAAAAATCTGAACGTGGGAGCTTGGTATTAAAAGGAAATACAAAAACAAGAGCCTGTAGGACACGTAATAATGGTATAAAGCCTCAAAACACATCCTCAGGGATTTATAATATTTAAGGTTTGGGGTTTTTTTTTCCCCTGCAAATAATGCCTACTTTTTCTTCCCGTCTGTACACACATTCCATCAAAATCAAGTCCGTGTTTAATTTTAGGGAAAGCTCTGGTGAGAAGGCCATTTGCTGTATCTCAAGACAACCTTAGCATGCTTTATCTGTGTTCTTTTGAAAAATACTACTCTTATCTCCACCAAAGAACTGCAAAGAGCATCCTATTCATAAYGTCTGCACTGCAGAAACAGCATATTACAGCTTGGAAAATTGTAATTTATTTGGGCTTATTCTTAAGACTCGCATCTGATACAGTATTTTTCATTAAAATACTGAAGTAAATTTGCAGGAGAGGGAAAAATGGTTTTCATTCATAGACTGCTCTGGAGTACAAGGGCTGGATCCCTCTGCAGGGAGCAGCCACTGGGTATTGATGGCCCTCAAATCCACCACAGAATTGCAACCCAGCTCCTGGCAGCTGATTGCAAATCTCTCCCAGATTACCATTAACCAGTCATATTAGAAACATCAGGAAGAAGAGGTGCTTGCCCAACAGTGGGGCTGTCAAATTATAGAGGCTGTTTGTTTTTTGCTTTAGGAAAGAAAGAACCTCATAAAACCACTTCATAGCCTTGGAAACCTGAAAGGTGGGATGTGTTTGTGCAGCTGGAATATTCTTACATTAGGAACCCAATTTATTACCAGCTTTCTTACTACATTTCTCCTCACAAATTAGATTAATCTTGGGGCAATATGAGCTGTTCTGTTGTCCCTGACTTGTTTTGATGTCTGCCCTGGGGCCTGCCCTGTTCAATATGAAGGCAGTGGCAAAGCTTTGATTTCATTCCATGGAAGAATCATATGTGTGGCCATTGTCCTCACTCCACATCATTACCAGAGAAAATTATTTTATTAGATCAGCATTTCTGAGAGTCAACCAATTCCACTGCCAGGTAAAGATCCAGTTTCCTGAAACCCTCCTTGCAGCCCTTCCCTCCTGCCTGACCTGCAGGACAGCTCCCTGAGTGATGGAGGACAAACCTCTGGGGTGTGCCTTCATTTCCATCTGTGCGTGCCCTTACCCATCCCCAGCCCTCTGTGCATTTTAAATGCAACCTAACTGGTTTTAGCTCGTACAGTATCTAAATTTTCCAGAGCATAACTAATTTGGGAAGACCTATCCCAGCTATTTTTTGCACGTAGTGTGTCTGCTGGCTGATGAATGAAAGAGGACCAAGGCTAGAGAAATTCTGCTTTGGCTTCTCATAGTATTTAAAGAGTAGAAATAGAATTCAGTCATGGAATCCTTGGGATGTCAGAACCACATGGAAGGATCTGAGCACCTTGTAACCCAGGGGGGCACCTCCYTCCCGTGGATTTCATACAGAACAGCTCAGAAAGTCTCTGCTGCTTACTAGCTATCAAAATCAGCACAGTTCAAATAAAAGCTAAAAAAAAAAGTGAAACAGCTCTGAAAAAGGAAAAAGGGCATGAAGAGGTTGGGTTGGATTTTGGAGTAGAATCCCCTTTTTGGTTTTTGACTGCTCTGAGAGCCAAGGCGCTTGGCCAGTGGAAGCAAAGTGTTAAAAACAAATATGCTCCTTAGTACATGAGGAATATTTTTAACCAGGAGAAACAGGGATGCCAGAACTCCCCAGGATTTTCCTGAAGTAACAGAAAATCCTCCCTTTTTGCTGACTGGCTTCTGGCAGTGTGATCATTTTGCTTCCTACACAGTTCTAGATCAACCTCCAGTTTTGTGAGTCACTCGGGATCCCCCACAGTTGGGAAAGACCCCGGCGTGTACGTGGTTGTCGCCACCACAAAGGATGCCAAAAACCCTGGGCTAGAAGCGGTGCCTGATAAATACAAAGCAGACTGAGTCGGGAYCTCAGGAGGTATTTATAAATCAGCACAATGGTGCTGGCTGTAGGGAATGCATAAGGCTCGTTATTAAAAATTATATGTGCATGGAGCTTCAATTGCTTATCTCCAATCAAGAAAAAAGTTCTTTCTCTGGTCCTTGCTCCACTGTTTTGATAATTCTGTTTCCCGTGGCTGTAGTATGTGTTAACTTTTCAATTATTAGTGATTAAGTATTAAACTGTATTTCACCATTAGCCTAGATCTGTATCTACACAGTTTGTACATGTAGTGTGCTGACACAGACTCCAGCCCTTAGAATAAAACAGGCTTTTATTGATTTTTTTTCCTCTCAGTTTTATGCTTACAAAATCCAATTCTCTATTTCTGAGCTATATATATTTAAATGTTAATAGACCCATATATTGAGTTGGCTGATGTGGGAAGATCTGATAGGAAAGATTGTGAGCATACCACTAACAAAATAAATGGATTTAGCACGGGAGGTGCTGAGATCTAATATAAAGGCTGTTAGCACCAAGACAAAGATCTGGAACTCAACCAAGCCGGGAAGGGATAGAACTAATTCCATTAAGTGGCCACAGATTTGGGTTTGGAACTGCTCTGAACTAAGGCTGTGCTGTGACCTAAGAAAAAGGCCCTTTTCTCTCCAGTTCAACTGCTGCATTACACGACCCTCCCCCTGTCCACGAGTCCTTCTGCACTTCTGAACAGGCTTCTACATGAAATATGTGCTCCCCATCATTGTTTCATTCCCAAATCATTTAGGGAGCATTGCCATGTGATCAGGACAGGAAAGCTCAGTCAGCTGAGAGGGCTGGAAATGTTCACAGCCTGGATTTAACTATTTCTCTTTATCTCAAACTTTGATACTTTGTTTCATGCAGAAAACACAGTCTTGCTTTGAGAAGTATGAGATTAAGAAAAAAAGAAAACACATCCTATTTAATGAAGCAGCAATTAAAAATCATCATTTTTGCAACTGCTTGTTCAGCTATGGCTAAAACAAGTTATTTTTCAATGCATTTACAAGTCACTAGTGGCTCTCTGGAATTATCAATATTTACTCTATTTCTGTTAGAATGATGGATCATTTGTAATTTAAAAATTTAACAAGGCCAATCAGTAGCTCATCTGCATCCCAGTAATTGTATGCAGCACATTAGCAAGGTATGAATTTATTAGATAGTTTTGGACTTGCTTAATCAAATAAATGATATGATGCATGAAATAACAGAAAATGAAGGATTCATTATATAAATGATAAACATTTTCAAATTACGAAAAGACAATCCAAGCTTTGATTGATATTTTATTAAAACGAGGTAAAATGTTATTCTACCAAACTTCGGACAAGCTCAGGAATTCTCTCTGAATAATTTTTATGTGTTTTGTAAAAGTTCCTTAGTATGTGATCTGTCAGACTCCASTGTGGAGGAGGAACCCAGGGAACATCTCCCACAAACTCAAACAGCCCCATGGCTTCTCCAGACCTTTAACATTCTCTTTAAACCATGATAAAACAAGGACCAGTGGCCTCAGGTGAAATACTCCAGTGAAGGGCAAAAGGTGGCAGTGGCAGGGCTGGAGATTTGGGTTATCTGCATTCCCAGAGCTGGAGCTGCTCCAGCTTGGAAAGTGTTCCTTGAGCATGGGGGACTGTGGTTTTGGTCTCAACCTCACCCTCGTGAGGTCTGGGGTACTGCAGTGTGTCCCTGGAAGCAGAACTCGGTGTTTCTGGCAGGTGATACCCAACCCATGCACAAGGAGGGTCAGACAGAGGCACCAGACACAGCCCTACACCACCTCCCCTGTCCCAGGCTGTGCCACTTTCCCGTCCCACACTTGACGTTCACCCCTCCTGCTTGTCACAAATCGACCCTTTTGGGGTGAAGCCAGTGCCTCCCAGCTGGTGTCAGAAGTGGGATGTGCCCACCCAGGCCTGGGGGCCCTTTGGGACCTCCCCTCTGGTGGTCCCCAGGGAGCAGGGCTGCCCTGGGACAGCGATGGCTCCCAGCACCACAGCGGGGAACAAGCTGTGGGTGCTCCTGGAGCGTGAAGGGACACTCCCATCCCAACACCTGCCTGGGGTTCTGCTCCCTCCCAGGGCCAGAACAGCCCTCCCACAGGAGCAGGGGAGGGGCTGCACTTCCCAGCACCGGTGGAGCAGCCGCCCCAGTGCCAGCTCACGCCGGACTCACCAGCCAGGCAAACCCTGCCAGGTACCTTCAGGGGGGCTTGGCTTCCAAAAGCCATTGGTCCTCCTGCTCTAATCCAAGCTGACAGATGCATAAATTGCTGGAATCACCGGAGTTAGGTAAATTAAATATCTGGAAATGAGATGCTGACTGACAACCTGTAAAATTTCTAACTAAAACCCCTAAGGAAGGTTTGCCTCCGTGTTAAACTGCTTCGGGTTGGGAATTGGTCAGGGAAAATACTGCCCTGTGTGACCGCTGAGGACCGAAGGGCAGCACCTCAGGAGAGAGAATTATGTAGTAAGGCTGCTGTACCCAATAAAATAAGGGAAAGAGCTGTTTCTCCGTGGCACTTTTATAACTTCTGTGCATTCTCGCTCCAGCACCCTGTTAAATATTTCAAGCCCGTTACTTAAAATTGCTTTGCCTTGTYGTTGTGTTAGTTAAAAAGAGAAGAAAAAGGCAACACTCCACTGCAAATACTTGATCTTTAGAAACTGTGCTCCAGGTAAAAACCGGGTCCTGTTCTTTTAATAATTCAGCCAGATGGAAAGTCAAGAAAACACTGGCTTGTATCACCAAATTCAAGTCATATGAAATAGAAGGTGAAGTTATAAAAATATTTTGCAGGAGAAGTTAAAAGCAGAGACTAATTCTTGTCTCACTGATGCCACAGACTTGTCCTGCCTTCACCAGGAGGAGAATTAGGCCAATCCAAATAGGCCAATCCAGTATTTTTCTTCAGTGCCATATGTAGAAAAATGAAAGATGACATCTAAAGAGCAAAACAAATTTGAATAAAGTTGCAAGGTTTGAAGCAGCAAAGAATAAGAGAGTGGGGTTCAGAAGAACTTTGATCTGGGGACCTCTCAGCCCTCCACGGAGGCATGTTCAGCTCCTGACCTTATGGAGTCCATTAGTGAAGGACTTAATTACTCAGCTACAGGAAAAGAACGAGACTGGAAAAGTGTTTGACTAACTCAAGCACATCCACAGTGACTGTTTCTTATCAGAGTAGTCCTGTGAATTCCCTGTGCAGAACTTGAGCCCTCCAAACCTTGGAGAAACACCATTATTCCCTGGTTTATGACAAACCAACAAAACCAGTTCCTAAGCCAGCTCCATGATTTTCTTTACTCTTGCCCATCTTCCTTCCCATAGCGGGCACACATTCATTGTAGAGACAAAACAGAGTATGGGAGTATTTGCAGTGGGCTTTCTTGGATTTCTGTCCCGGCAGAGCAGACACGGGGGTCTGGCTCCTTCCCACCTCTCCACTCTCCCAGGAGCCCCCCAGGCACTGCCAACCCTCAACAGAGCCAGCAGGAAAACTATCCCAGCTGCAAAGTTCTCTTTTGTGTAAAACTCACTAATTCTTTTTCAGAAAGATGTGTTTAAGGCCTGACCCTGTTAATGACTTAACTGCCTTTGAGCACAGCCCGGAATTCATGATTCCTGGGAGCATCACGYGTCTCCACGATGGCAATTCCAACTTGGAGGGGATGCAGGAATCAGCCGTGGTGGGGCTGAAGCGCAGCTTCCCTGTCCATCAGCCTCATCCAAACAGAGAGGAGGAGGGCTGGATTTATGTGCTTCCAAAAACTTTACATAGATTTTCTTCAGTTCTGTGTCTACAAAATGTCTGCCAGGAAAAAATCTGGAGCTTGGCAGGATGAAGCCTCACACGTGTATTGTTCGTGTAACTATGGTAACCTACAAATGCCACCAGTGTTTCCATTTCATACACAAATGAGGGGACAGCTGTGGGGACCACATGTCTGCCAATGGAATAATATATGTGAACTAGGATGGCTTGGTCAGAAAATTACAACTCATCTATATTAATCAGGGCTTCAAAGGACAGGCACCTCCATGGCGACAAAGTGCACAGGAAGAGAGAGGGATTTTTATTTYGGAAAATTTTGGCTCCTCCGTAAATATTTGCAGCATCTTGCTACTTGCTGGTTGAAAAATAAACTAAAATAAATACTGGCCAACCAGTGCTCTTCTATAAACATCGCTTAACTATTTTCCTTTGGTTTTGTTTGTTTGGGGGTTTTTTTTCTGATGCCTGATTCTGGTCTGAGCCTGACACAAAGCCCGACCTGGGACCGGGCAAGGGGACTGGGGAAAGAGTAGCTCCAAAAGAGGCAGAAATAATGTGGCAGAGAGCTTTGTGAACAAACCCTCTATTTTTACTCATTGGTATCCATAACAGAAATAAGAGCTTCAAAAAATTCATACAAGAAATWAAAAATA
The DNA here is from genome assembly GCA_018881555.1 of Amblyornis subalaris. NCBI lineage: Eukaryota > Metazoa > Chordata > Aves > Passeriformes > Ptilonorhynchidae > Amblyornis > Amblyornis subalaris. The sequence continues at coordinate 1,769,459 of JACAXG010000008.1, forward strand.
TAATTTTAGAATATTGTTTGATTGAACCTAGAGTTTATATCATCCCTAACAACAACAAAAAGAAATCTGCAGGCTAAATAATGCACATAAATCCCCTTTCCAGTAAATATTAAGCTATGGAAGCTGCAGCAGCAGCAATACTTGACCGGTGTTATGATTCATCCAAGGTGTTTTAAGTGTCCCTACAAAAAAAACCCAGGAGCGGGTATGTGCCGCCCTCCTTGGCAGCAGCAGCCAGCGGGATGCAGCAGGAATACAGCACGCCGATTAGGAAAAGTTTTCCCTGCCTTCTGCAGTGCCACGCTACTGTATCGGAGTGAAACAAAAGGCTGCAGCATCCCCTCGTCYGCCCGCGGCGGTGAGCCCGGCTGGGGCACCGGGGCTCGAGGGGTTATTTAGGARATGATGATGATGATAATGATGATGATGATGATGAGAACTTTAACCAGTGCTCATTGAAATGGTCCCGTTTGCTCCACGAGCTGGAACCAAACACACACAGAGAATCATGGAATCACAGAATGGTTTGGGCTGGGAGGGACCTTAAAGCTCATCCAGTCCCACCCCTGCCGTAGGCAGGGACACCTTCCACTCTCCCAGGTTGCTCCAAGCCCCGTCCAACCTGGCCTTGGGCATTTCYAGGGATCCAGGGGCAGCCACAGCTTCTCTGGTTTTAAGCCAGGGCTCCGTTGCCTCTGAGGTTGGTTGACCCCTGGTCAGTGAGACTGAACAGAAGTTTCTTTCTGCAGCCTGAGTTTGGACACGCTCAGCATTATTTACGGAAGTAAAAAAAGATCCTTCACCGTTCATATGAAAAGTTRTTATCCTTTTATAACTGCACAACTTGATGCAAAATCCTTTAATGATCAGTAGCGTTATTTGTGTCTGTTCTAGGTAAATGGAAAAGAYTTTATGGTCATCACAGTAACTGGTCTATTAAAGTCCAAAATGCCCACTGGGAGAGATAATTTTATATGGACTACATAAAAAGCTGTGCAGATAACTTTTAACTGTCGAGGTAAAAATTAAACTGGAGCTTTTGTCCTGGAGCAGCGGCACAACACGAGGCTGCAGAGCAGAGGGACAGGGACACCGGGAGCCGTGTCCTGGCCCAGGGGCAAGAGCCCATGGGCTGACCAGACATAACAATCCTGCTCTCTTCACTACTCCCATCTGGGAAGCTTCGTGCCTTGGTCTGTCTCCCTCTCAGCGTGTCTGTCTTTTAAATTAATTTAAATTTCGACTTGCAGCACTTTGGGACATAGTTTGGTAGGATCCTTTGGACAACAGCGGGACTGATGCTGTGTGGGACTTCGGTCATTCGAAGCCTCTGTGAGCTCCCCGTGTGTACATCTGAGCTATTCACCAGAACAGGTTTATGAGCTCGTTCAGAAATATTAGGTTCCTTTTACAGGGACCCTTTAGGTCTGTAAGGAAAAGACTTCAAGGTTCACAAACTAGTTTTTATTGAAGGGAGTCATTACTTGGGAGCTATTGCACAGCTCTGGTGCAAAAATAGAAGCACCCTGTGCATGATCTCTCACCTTTGGACAACATTACTGTCTACTTTGAGTTTAATTCTATTACTTTCCCTTCCCTCGCCTGGTGGGAAACGTGCGCCGAGACAGCACTGGGGGAGCGAATAACTTGGGGAGAGAATAACTTGGGGGAGAGCGAAAATCGCAGGCGAACATCTGTCGTGCGGCCCCGGTAGGGCTGAGCCGCCGGCACAATGCGCCTCGCTCCTCTCCCTCCTCTCCCAGAGAACAGGGGCCGGCCCCGCGCTCAAAGGGCCCTTTGACAGGGGCGACAAAGGGGCGGCAGCGGCGCCGGTCCCTTTGTGTGCCCGCGGCCGCCAGCCCCGGGGGCGAGGGGACCCCCAGCCCCGGGGTGAGGAGCTGCCGCTGCCCCGCGCTTCTCCCCGCATCTTTTAGGCGACCGACTTCCACCACGGACCCCGCAGAGCGCAGGTGCGGTGCGGCGGGGACCCGGCGGAGCATCCCTTCCGAGCGCTGCGCTCTCCCGTGCCGGTCCCGCGGCCCCGCGGGTGCGGAGCGGCCGCTCCGCCCGCAGCGCTCCGCGCACAAAGCCCGCGGCCGCGGGAGGAGGGCGGCGGAGCCGCGGCCCCGCTCACACTGCGCCTTTATGCCGCTTTCTGAAGGGCCATTGTCACACTGAAGGCTCCTTGTCTCCTCGCATTCCTCCGGGTGAATGGATGAGGCAGGACATCTGCCGGGATCCGCTCCCATTCGCATGCAAATGGGGGACGCGGGCAGCGCTGCCGCACCGCCGGCCCCGCGCCCGCCGCCGGCACCCCGGGACAAGCGATCCCCCCGGAACCGCCGATTTACCGCAAACCGGCCCGGGGAACCGCGGAGCGCCCGAGGGGGAGGAGAAGGAGGAGGAGGGCGATGCTGCAGCCGAAACCCCGCAGCCCCGGAGGTGCGGGGCGGCCGCAGCCCCGGGGCGGTCCGGGCGCGGCGCGGAGCCGCCGAAACCCCGCAGCCCGCGGGGACTCTCGCGGCAGCCCCGGGGGGCAGCGGGGGCGCGTCCGCCACCGCAAACTTTGCTCTCTCCGCGGGCCGCGCTACCCATCCCCGCGCCGCGCCGCACATCACCGCGGCCCGGAGCGGGGCTCCCGCAGCCCCGGCTGCCTCCCCCGAGCCCGGCGGACGCACTCACCGCCGGCCGGGCGCTCCCGCGGCCGTCCCCCGGGGCCGCACATCCGCTGCTGCCGCCGCGGTCCCACCGCGCCGGGATGCGGAGAGCGATGGATGGACGGGCGGGCGGACGGACGGGTGGGTGGATAGACGGACGGGTTGATGGGTGGGTGGACGGACGGGTTCCCCGTGCCCGCCGCCCGCCCCCAGTCCGGCGGGAGCGCGGCGCGGTGCGGAGCGCGGTGCGCGGTGCCCGCCCGCTCTGAGGCGCCGCCGGCGCGCACCTGGGAAGGCGCCGCGGGTCAGCTGACGGCCCGCGCGCCCATTGGCCGCCCCGCGCGCCGCCACCAGCTGCGAGGGGCGGGGCGAGCGCGGCCCCGCCCCCCGCCCCGCCCCCGCGCGGCCCCGCCCCCCGCCTCGGTGTGCGCCCGCGGCTGCCGCGAGCAGCGTGCGGAGCCAGGGGCAGCGTCGCCTTCCTTCCCTGCGATCCGGGGGTAACATCACCTTCCTTCCTTCCCTGGGATCCAGGGTCACCATCACCTGCCTTCCCTGGGATCCGGGGGTAACATCACCTTCCTTCCTTCCCTGGGATCCAGGGTCACCATCACCTGCCTTCCCTGGGATCCAGGGGTAACATCACCTTCCTTCCTTCCCTGGGATCCAGGGTCACCATCGCCTGCCTTCCCTGGGATCCGGGGTCAAATCAACATCACCTTCCTTCCCTGGGATCCAGGGTCACCATCACCTTCCTTCCCTGGGATCCGGGGTCAAATCAACATCACCTTCCTTCCCTGGGATCCAGGGTCAACATCACCTTCCTTCCCTGGGATCCAGGGGTAACATCACCTTCCTTCCGTGGGATCCGGGGTTAATGTCACCTTCCTTCCCTGCGATCCAGGGTTAACATCACCTTCCTTCCCTGGGATCTGGGTTCGACATCACCTTCCTTCCTTCCCTGAGATCCGGGGTTAACATCACCTTCCTTCCCTGGGATCCAGGGTTAACATCACCTTCCTTCCCTGGGATCCGCGGTCAACATCACCTTCCTTCCATCGTTAGGATCCAGGGTTAACAATCCTTGCATCATTGGCATCCAGGGTTAACAATTCTTCCATCATTCGCATCCAGGGTTAACATCACCTTCCAGCGTTCAGCTTCAGAGTTAACAACCCTTCCATCCGTAGGTTTCAGAGTCAACAATCCTTCCATCCTTCAGCTCCAGAGACAGCAGCCTCTTCCATCCTTAGGCTTCAGCATTAACAACCCTTCCATCCTTAGATTTCAGAGTTAACAGCCCCTTCCAGTGGCTGTCACACAGTATCCCTCTCACACACTCTGCAAGTCCCAGGGGCTGGCCTGACAATGGGAAATGTCACCGTCAGGATACATAACCTGTGTCTAAGGCAGGGCATGGACCCGCCAGGTGACTTTGCACTTGCCCTTTGAATCCTGATTCTAAATTTTTTCAGACTTCATTTAAAGTGACAYGAAGGTGTGGCGATAAAGTGCTGTGGATTCAAACATTTGTGTTTCTGTGCTCTGTAGAAAGACAAACCTTGAGCCAAGGGGATGGGGACTCGCACCCCCAGAGGGTGGTGGGCACTGAACAGGCTCCCCAGGGAATGGTCACGTTCCCAAGGCTGCCAGAGCTCCAGGAGCATTTGGACAAAGCTCTCAGGCAAAGGGTGGGATTGTTGGGGTGTCTGTGCAGAGACAGGGGTTGGACTCAATGATCCTTGTGGTTCCCTTCAAACTCAGGATATTCTGTGATTTTGTGATTCTATGAACCATAAGAGTCATTCAAGCCTGAAATTCGATGACTTAAAGCTGTCTGTGCAAGCCTTCTGAAATGTTCCACTTCCTGTTCCCTCTTGGTTTTCTGGCTTGTCTCTATTTTCAGTTCTCTTAGTTTGGGGTTATTGATTTACTCATTTCCCCATCTTTTCTTGTCCTGACCTTGGTCTTCACCTATTTCCCTGGCTGAGTTCCTGGGGTGCCCTGGCTGAAGCCTTGTGTTGGATTTTGAGAAGAGTTAGTCTGTGTTAGACAAGGAGCTTGTGGCTAAAGTGGTGGCACTGATACGAAAATCAGCTTTTCTTCACACCTTAAAATCTTTATTTCCTWTTACTTTATTATTCCCTTAACCAAYGGAAAGGAAACCTGTGGCAGGATGGTGCTGTGCTGCCTCATCCCTGTGCCCTTGATTAAGATCACGGGAGTTCTGTGTTCCTCAACAGGCACTGGTGATGCTTTTATGGACAGACACCCCAAAAGCACACGGGATTTCTTCACTCCCCTGCTCTGCCCAAACCATTTCAATCCCGTAGGCAGAGTCTGCTGAGCACAACCTGGATGGAAAGGCCCTGCTGTCCATGACAGGCTGAGCTCAGCACCTCCTCCAGGCACGTCCTGAAATGATACTTCCCCAGGAAATTATTTAAAGATTGGTTTAACAATTTTTTAATACACATTAACAATAAGTTAAATATGTAGCAAATAYAGTTTCCAGTTAATGCTTCAGATTTCCTCCCGAGGCGATGAATTTTTTTCTGAGAGCCCAGGAGGTCACTTGGGTAATAGTAAAAGTGAAGTTTTTCATACATAAGGAAATTGAATTTTCAGAAGGAACTCATCAATGTCGCCAAAAAGACACTTTTCCTTTCACAGGGGCTGTCCTTATCCGTCTGGATGTTCCTTCCCCATCTATCACTTATTCCTGATGTGGAAATAATGCAATAGCAGATGCATCTTGGAAAATCCAGAGCGTTTTGTATGGCTTCAGTTCTTTGTTTCAGGSCAGGGAATTTATTTCCACTTTCTCAGCAGAGTAGATCCATCCTTGAAAGGCATAAACCTGATGGAGCTAAAACCTACCTGCAAACAAAAAGGAGGAGAAATACAGCAAGCATTAAAATTTTACAGTCTTAAGCTGGTGTCTTCATTTCTTGGCAGTTTGCACAACATCAAAACACCAGGAATGAGAWTAGTGCTGAGATGGAAGTTAAAACATCTTTCATTCATACAGGCTGCAAATGAGTGTTTTAGTGCAGGAATGAGCTAAATGAGTTGCWGAGTTATCCAGGGCTTCTCTCCCAGGCTGGGAGGTACCGACAGCTCAGGAGCTGCTGCAGGACCTCTTGGAGTAAGGGCAAGGTTTGCACTGAGGCAGAAGGGCAGTGGGTTTTCCTCCCCGTGTTATCTTCCATGAGCTGCTTGAGGTACSACCCCTGCAATACTTTCCCACCAGGCAGAACTGAGTACTGTCCCAAAACATTCCTGCTCAAGTAGCCTTCAAAGAGAAGATCCCAGGAAAATGTGAGATTTCCCACTATTTGGGGTTTTTGACTGCCTCTCTGTTCTCATTGTCTCTCCTTCTGTTCCCTSTGGCTTCATCCCGTTATTCCCTCACTGTCCTTGCGTTCAGCTGCTTTCCTGGTTCGTCCCTGTCTCCAAAAGTGTTGAGAAAGGAGTGTGACATTTGCTGCTGTGCCCGTGCCCACTCCTCCTGTTACTGCCCTGTGTGCGTGCAGCTCTGGGACAGGGACCTGTCTGCTGGTTTGGATCTGTACAGGGCCTGGCTTTTTGGGGACCAGGCCTTTAAACCTTTCAGAGGGTCTAAGTAACTCGGCTTGGATAACAGTAAAACAATAGAGCCCTGGGTGACCTGGCACGCACGTCCCTGCCTTTTCTCTCTGGRGCAGACATCCTGCCATTAAGCTGCTTAACGTCCCAAGTGTGTGCATAATCCATTTCCCTGAACTGTGCCACGGGATTCTCGTGTCCCTTTCTRTACAGAAATATAAACTGGGAAGTGACAGCAAGTGGGAATGACAGGTASAAGGGGCACCATCAAAGAGTCTTGCTACTGGGCAGGTGAAAATCTCRCTGTGTCCCAGCAGCATCAGGTCCTGATGGATGGGAGATTGAAATAAATCTGTGGACACAGTTTACAACAGCCAGAATTCTTGGAGAAGTATGATTCTTGCTGAAAACTGATGTGTGACTTAAGCAGAGAAAGGGATATTGCAGTTTGCTTGTTGTGCCAGCAGTTCCTTAGTGTGGATGGCACTTTCTGTCAGCCTGGTGAACCCAGCGAGGCTTCTCCTCACTCAGGTTTTGGCTGTGGGCATTTATTTTCAGAACTGCCTGAATGTGCTGGGTTTATTCGGAAAGGTACCAGCACAGCACATGCAAATTCCCCATAAGTAACTGTGTAAGCCAATGACCAATTACCTCACTAAGTGGCTGTTTGCATAATGCATGGCCCATTATGCATGCAGATACAATAATTGCATGCACGACTGCTGGAAGTGATTGCAGGTGCAGGAGTGTGGCCTGTGCTCTCGTGTGCGTGGACTGCACAAACATCTGGGTGTGAGCAGCAGGCTCACCAGCACCRCGCGGCTGCTGCAGCCCCAGGGATTTCAGGCTTTGTTTTGTCCTGGGAAGATCCGCCCACCTGGATCACCCACTGGAATTGCATGTGTTTTCCAGGAGAAATGAAGCAGCACTTCAGCAGCAAAGGCTGTTGTGGCTCACCCTTCCTGTCAGTGACAATATGGAGGCAGATGGGAACATCTGGATGGTTTTATGTAGGGAATTCTATAATAAGGAGCTAAAATGACACCCAGCAGTGTTTTTAAAGCAGGTCAGTCATTTCACACGCTATTCCATCTCACTTCTCTTATGTATTATTAATTGGGAAGCTTTTCCTTTTGGTTGATGTATCTTTCCCCAAATGATCTGTCGTGTGAATGTTTCATGAGGAGGGACTCTAATCTCATTTCATCACTTTGCAAGGAACCCCCCAAAGCTTCTTAGAAAGCCAAAGCTCCTTAAAGACAATTGAGGAGTTTCATTGCCAGCACATAATTTGTATTTATTCCAAGAGTAAATGTGATAACACACGGAGCATGAAACTCCTGTCCACTCCATTCCTGTCATGTGCTAATGGATGAACACCCACGGAAACATTTCTCTGCATCCCCCGACACAAGGAGTGATGCCCTGTCTCCTGTCAAACCCCTGCTGCTCCCAGCCATCCTGGAGCAGAGGTGGTGCACAGACAGGGCAGCTCTCAGAGGTGTGGGCTTAACTCGGGTCTTAAGAGCTGAATTTGCAATTCCTTATGACCAGGATGTGAAGGAGCTTGTCTGGCAGCAGAGAGTTCTTCCTTCCCACCCACTCAGCTGCTGCTTCCCATATGCCCAGCTCAAAACGCAGCTCCTGTCCCCCTTTCCTCCCCCCTAACTCTCCATTGCAAATATTTTGACCATGTCAAAGAATTCAATATTTCTTTTTAAGTGCATTTTTTTTYCCCCTGTATCTTATTTGTTGAAACCTTCTTAGTGTGAAATTAACTTGGAAACTCCTGGACCTGATGAGGAATTGAGCTGACATCTGTAGCTCCACAGACCTGCTCTGTAGGGAGAAATCCCCAATGGGATGTTCCTTGGACAAACTAAGTTTTTTTAGCTCRCTATTTCTGTGCATTAACATTGGATTTAGCATCTCAGTGGTTGTGGTTTGAGGATTTTTTCTTGATTCAGTATGAAATAAATGTATGTAAACTTACATATTTAAAATCTTGACTGTATGTTTGCTGCATAGTGACATGTTAAAAACAACCAAACACACCAAGCCCCTCCTTTATTGCTTTCCAGCTGCCTCTGAGACAAAGGTTTGTGCTCAGGAAAGAGCAGCGTGAAGGTCAGAGGTTTGTGCTCAGGAAAAAGCAGCGTGAAGGTGGAGCAGGTAAAGGGTTGCTTTGTCCTTCCCTCACGTGGGCAAGGATCAGAGGCTGCTGTAAATCCATTTTGCTCAAGGAATCAGCCATCTGCAACAAAAATCTTGTGCTCATGGTCAGTGGCTACAATGGGAATTTGGACACTTATATGTATTAATGAATATATTGTGTGTGTGTGTGTTGGGGGGCTGGGCAGGACTCTTTTGTAGCAGGTACAGTGATAGTTCCATTTTTAATAGAAATATCTGAACTGTAAGCTTGTCTCTCGTGTGTATGGATGGGTGACAGTTCCTGGAGCTCATGGGAGCCCTGGGCTGGGTACCTGGGCAGGGGTGAACACAGAAGGAGCTGTCACAGGAGTGACCTCGAGTTTTCCCCCTCGAGTCACAATTCAGGAGGTGTCAATTCAGTTCTTGGGTCTGTCACACACATGGGCAGGGCTGAGCTGTTAAACTGCTCCTCCTCTGTGAAATGAGGGTTCACAGGCTTTGAATTTCCCTCTCTGGCCTGTTGTGGTTGTAGCCCCTCAGTCCCCACAGTCCCCAAAGTCCCCACAGTCCCCCTGGTCCTTCCCTGGGAGAAAGCACAGACCCAGGTCTGAGAACTGTATTTCACATGGCTTAGCCTGAACTGTAGCTCTATTAATACAAAGATAAACATAATTTAAATGCAGTTTGACCTTCTGTGGCAGCTGTGACAAGGCATGGCATGTTTGAAGTCTGGATACAATTATTTGGGATTGCTAAACACCACACTTCAATCGTGACCTTTAGCTGGCACCAAAGCTAGAGGAAGGCCCTGATTTTAACTTCTGAACTGCAAATCACCCCTTTGGAAAGAGACTTCAGAAGCCATTATAATCACAGGGAATGTTTGAAAGTGTGTGGAAGCTATAAGCAAAATATTTATTTTACACACTTGTCTGCATTTAAGCCATAAATCTGTCTACTATGAGAGCGTTTTACTGGTGTAGAGAAGACAAGTAAGCTGAGATCATAGCAGACATGTCCTATAAGGCTTTACTGAAAATCATTGCTTTTTAATCCCTTTATCCCTGTTATTTCCTACCACTGTGAAAATCCAGCGGCAGGGAAAGCTGGCACAGTGTAGGACAGATGCATAATATGTAATGCTAAGCAGGCAAAAATCCTTCTGTTTGTATAATGCTCCGAACACATTAGAAATGTCAGTGTTGGTGCTGTGTGTCCTACATAAACACAAATAAATTATCAATACTCAGGTTAGTATTGCACACCTTGTTGGATGTGGTGTCTTGATATCAATGAGTAATTTTCTAATTAGTCTAGTGGAAAATGAGAYGATCTGAAAGGTCCCTTCCAACCCAAACCATCCTCCGTTAGAGTTACCCAGAAAAGCTGACCTGGAGTARTTTATATGAAGAGCAGGTAACACCCAGCTGGTCACCTGGGTGTAAAACTGACTTGTGCATAACACCTGATCTCACGCCTTTAATTTTTTATTTCCCTTGCATTATTTTCTCCCTGCATAAACACTGAAAACATGCTGGGACAGCGGAATGGAGCTGGGATGTCCCAAGGGCAGCTGGAGATGTTCAGGTGCAGGATTGCTTCCTCGATCTCCACATTCAAGCCTTCTCCTGGCTGGAGTACAAATTCCCTCAACTGGGCTGCATCCTCTCCGCTGGCAGGTCTGGGAGCCCTGGAAGGTGGGCAGGGCACTGGTGGGGACTGTTTGTGGTACAAGGGTGAGGACGGATGGRGTGGAAGCGCTCCGGGAGGGCTCCCGGCAGCGGCGGGGAAGTGAGATACCACAACGTGCTTCATGCTTGGGGAAAAGGCTGATTTGTAGGAATTTTCTCTTCCTTACATGTGTGTTTTGAAAGGGAATGCTTGAAGATGCACTCGGCGGTAAGAGCAGTGCTCTGTGTGAGGGATTTGCGTGAGCAGCAGCAGCAACAAGTTCCTCCCAAGGGAAATCACGGCAATTCCAGGTCATCCTGCCTGGCTGGTGCCGAGCAAGGACAGAGCCCCTGCCCAACACCCAGCTGCTCCTCATCGCTGGAGGGTGGCATTAGGGATGCCCCCAATCCTTTGGATTATCAAGTGTTGAATCATAAAGAGCAAAAATTGTGTGTGTGTTTCTCTCTCATTGCCCAGAGAAGCTGTGGCTGCCCCATCCCTGCAAGTGTCCAAGGCCAGGTTGGACAAGGCTTGGAGCAGCCTGGGATAGTGGAAGGTGTCCCTGCCCATRGCWGGGGTGGCACTGGATGAGCTTGAAGGACCCTTCCAACCCAAACCATTCTGGGATTTTATGATTCTATGATTCCCCAGCATGTTGGAAGAGCCCATCAGGGCGGAGGTTGGACTGATGGGCTCTTCCAACACGCTGAGATTAACGCAGTTSCTGTTGGAATCAGAAGTTGTATTGTCCAGGCAATGGAAGTGAAACGGAGCCTGAGCTTTGCTCAACATGGGACCCACCCAGAGCGGGACAGGCTGGTCCTTGCACCCCCCCCCAGCATTCCTGTTGTCCATTCCCCCTGCTCCCACCACTCCTCTTTCACCAGCCAAGGTTGTTGCTGTTCACACAGTTCAGGGCTGCAAATTGGAGSTGATTAATGTGTGCACAATCTCTTCCCTGTGTTATTGACCTCGGAGGACAAAGCCTTTGAACCGCCTCTTCCTCTCGCGCCCTGCTAACGCTCCCTGTGATTTCCTGGCAGCTTTTTCCAGGCTGGAGCACGGCTCTTCCAAAAGGGCAGCTGTAGGGACACAACCCCAACTGGATAAATTAGAATTTATCTGATCTTTTAATCTAGGGCAGGAGAACATACGGAGCATGAAGGCAGAGTCAATTTAAGATTTTGACAACAAAAATACGGGTTCTTTCAGCCATAATAATTTAAAACAATGGTGCATTTTTGTGCTGTTGCTGACATACAGTAGGAGCTGTGAGAGACTGACAGGTTCTGGGGCTGTTCTCATCCCACTTTAAAAACATGGGCCTTAGGAAATGACTTTGTACCCAACCAACGAGCCGATTTCCAATTATTTTACTAAATAAATACAAGTATTCTGTAAAAGCAGCTGCGGCTCTTAGGAGGTATTTTTCCATAAGGTAAAGTCAATCAAAGGGAATGTGCTGCTTTCAGATAATGTTCTGGGAATGAATGCAGAGAGCAGAGCCGAGGAGCTGCGATGCTGAATTCCAGAGGAGAGGAGCCCTYGGAGCCCCCGCCTGCCCCAGTTCTCCCTCTGCCCCTGGCCATCCACGGCTTCCTACAGCCCCTCCAGCTCCTGCACTGCTCAAAGCTTTATTTAAGTTTGTATTTTTTTATTCAAAGGGATAGAAACAGTTTACACTCCCTCAGTGACTTTGTTGTTGTATTGCAGCATCCCCCCCTCCCCGTTAGCGGCAGAGGCTGCGATGTTGGATCCTGGAATGGTTTGGGTTAGGAAGCACCTTAAAAACCGTCTCATCCACCCCCTGCCATGGGCAGGGACACCTTCCACTGTCCCAGGTTGCTCCAAGCCCTGTCCAACGTGGCCTTGGATGCTTGCAGGGATGAGGCAGCCACAGCTTCTCCGGGTACCTGGTTTATGGAGAGCAAAGAGCTCCAGAGCAGAGCACGTGTTGGGCCASCTTCACATCAGAAGTTTGTGGCAGGGCTGAGAGCTGAGCCCAGAGTTTCTGAGTTACCAGTCCAGGCCTGGTTGATCGCCCAACCCTGATAGTCGTCAAAACACACTTCAAGGTTTTTTATGTCTAGGATGGTGCTGTGGCCACGTGGGGGTGGCTGAGCAGAGCTGACTCCCGCTGGCCTGGCTGCCTGTGGCTTCCACATGGAAACTCCAAGCCCAGCTTTGGCTGCTGGCCAAAGCACCCTCTGTATTTATGTGCTGGGCCGTGGGGGTGACTGTCCATCATCCCAGGAGGGTCACTGGGTACCCACACATCAGGTACTTGTTAAAATCCAGCCGAGTCCAACACCAAACCCCTGTACTTTTGACCTGGAAATGCATGCAAGGAAGCCAACWGCCTCCTGGAGACCTGGCTGTACATGAGGAATGCCAGAGCACAGGCCAAGGTTAAACCCAATAGAATAGTAAATTATCAGTGAAAAGGCTGAGTTCCTTGTGTATTTTAAAACCTTTACTAGAACTTAACAGAGCATTATCTCTCGCTAAGGAATGATAAGTTGGCTTCAAGAGCAGCTCCTATAGACCCTGCTCCTATGAAATCGAATTGGTTTCATATCTACTAAATTCTAAAAGCCTTTCTTTAGACTTGTGGATTTAAAAAAAAAAAAAAAAAAGGTTTGTTCTTGATGTCTTGAGCACATTATTGCAGTAACCTCATGGCTGGACCACAGCTTTGGCACAACACACACATCCGTAATGAGGGACTGCGTGTTCTGGGGAGGYTTTATTACAAAAGAAAGTGCACAAGTATATTAGAAAGAAAGGGGGAAAACAGAGAAGACTATTTTTTTTGGCAAAGCTTTATATTATAGATCTCATTTCTCTGGTTGCAGCTGCCTTTAGGCACCCATTTCAGCGAGCTGCTCTGTTCTGCTTAGCTGTAGATGCTTCCCAAATTTCCTCTTTGGTGAAACAGGCATTTGTGCAGGTTCCCCATAAAAATGACTGATTTGGGTTTTACCAGGAGCTCTGGCACTTCTCCACTACAGGAAAGAATTGCATTTATAGCGAGGTTTATCAAGATGGGAATGGTGAAACAAACATTTTAAATGTCCAGCGTAATCCTCYGTCTTCCCCCAAACAAGCCTCCCTGGGCAGGAATTTCAGCCGTTCTGGAATGAAAGGCTCCTGGAAGGAATCTATTTCCCTGTGGGACTGCCCAGCTTTCAGCCCTGCTTCTGGGGGAAGGTAAGAGAGCTCTGTTTTCATTTACTATTTATGAGATGTGCGTTCCTATTGCCAAGTGACCACAGGATTCGGAGCTTTTAAGAATCTGCAAATGAGATGAAGCTCATTATTTTTTCATGTAAAAGGGATTATTGCGAAGGGAGTGCAGGGATATGTAACCTCAGAGATGGGTCTTGCTGGGGGATAGATTTTTGAGGCTTTTGCTTTAGGAAGCCAATAAAGAACACACAGTATTTTCCAGTCATTCTGCTCAGCATCTAAAAGCAGTATTTATTAGGAATAGCACTAAAGGGGATTTTTTTTTAATTGCAGACCAGGACTTGTAGGAAATTGCCCTCCTTGTGAGTGCATTTTACTGTGCAGCCTTGAGAGAGATGCAGGGGCACGTTTCCAAAATAAATCTTTTTCTTAATAAGCAAAAATTCTTTATTATTCACTCCTGCCCCCACACATCAGAGCTGATCTCATGGTCCTAAGGGAAAGCCAAGGCTGAAAGCACAAATCCAGCTTGTTCCTCGGATTTCTGGATGCCAGGGGTGCTCTGAGCCCCCAGCCCTCCCTGCAGGTCACACACACGAGGTTGAAGCACAACCTGAATATTTTCTGGCGTGTGTGTGAGACAGAGCTGTCAACAGGTGGCAAAGGCACTGCAGCTGCAGGAGGGGGCACCTGCTTTAACAACATGTCCAAGGCAGTTCAAGCTATTACAGCAAATAGAAAATTTATGGGAAATATCAGAACTTTGCTCCGTGGGGGAAGGATCAAGGGGCATTGAGCAGCTGCTGAGCACTTTATGGAGCACTGGGAGTCACATCCCTKCTCCCCCAGCAGCCCGGGATGTGCAGGGAGCAGGCACAGGCCACTGCCCTCTGCGCAGCGCTGCTTCCTCTCCAGGCCAGCAAGGCAGCATTTATCAGGATATCCAGAGGGATTTGCTGACCAGCTGCCAGGGAACACGCACTTACAGTCCTCGGGTGCCTTTTAAGACCCCAGACTAATTTCCTTCCCTGCGTTCCTGCTCTCCAAGCTCACGCTCCACAAACGCAGTAATTGCAGGCATTTGTTTTGAACCGCACAAGCCTGAGCTCCAGAGCAAGTTTTATTTACTGCAATTATATCTGGCAGGTAATTTCTAGTAAACCCAGGGAAATGATTAACCTCCCACTAAATTCGTGAACAGAAAAATAGGGCAAATTGATCAAATAAGCCGTTTCCTACATAATAAAAAAAATATTACATGTATAACATCCTGGAACAGAAATAGCTCTGCTGAAACCATAAAGACAAGCAGGAACCTGCTAGAGGCATCTGTGCAGAGTTTTTAAATGTGGGTTCATTTCTAGCAAAGGCACTTGGAACCTGCTTATCTCCTAACCATGAATTATTATTGTTTTACCCATTGCTGGTGGTGCAGCTGCCTCAGCTGTGCCCATACCTTGTGTCACGGATGAGTGACTTATGTAGCTTAAAGAATCACAGACAAAGGTATTAGCAAAAGAGGATTGAATTTGAATTTGTCAAAGTGTAATTTAACAAAGTTTGATGGCAAGTTTTACTCTATTCATTGCTGCATGGATGAAACCTGCGAAGGAAAATGGAGTTAGAATTGATTGAAAATGATTTACACAGAGACTGAAGAGCCAAAAGGGTCAGGGAGACACTCCTGCTGGGTCATGAGGTGCATTCTTTCTCATTTGAGTTTGGAGAAGGGGAAAAGACATCCTGGGCCATGAGAGCATCCATTTGGACAGGTTGCGGAATGCTGGGAGCAGAACTGGGCCTTTCTGGTGTCCACAGCCCCATCTGCCTGCATTTCCTCCTGATGGAGTGTTCTAGAACCATCCCYGGGGCAGTGGTTGGAGGAGCTGCCATGGGGCTGGGGAGGCCTTGTACAATAATGCAGTAATTCCCATTTTCCAACTCCCAGCATGGTTATGTGTGATCTCGTGTCACTTTATCCATCACCGTCTGGGGGCTGAGGGGAGCTTTATCCCAGCCTGGGCTGGGAAGCGTGGCACCAAATGGGAAATGAGGAAAGGCTGCTTATCACTCGTGGAAAAGGCTCTCCTCAGATTCCTCCCTGGTGCTCCCCAGACTCGGTGTGTGAGTCCAGACAGAGAATAGTGTCACTCAGAGGCCCATATTTCCCTCCTCCTTTGGAGTGATGGTAACCAGGAGTGACAAGCTGCGAGCTGGAAATGATCCTCAAGCAGCACCTCTGTCCTCCTCCCCGTGCTCCGCTGGCCAGGCTGGGCACAGTGTCATTCCTGCTGCTTTCCTTGCCTTGAGGTGGGGAAAGTCGGGAGATATGTCATTTTGGGAGGGCTTTGGCCGTTCTCCAGGACTGTTGGGTTTGCTCTGCCCACCCAGCATCAGCCTTGGTGGGCACATGGTGGGACAGTGGGGTTGCGGCAGCRAGGGCTTTGCCAGGCTGGCAGTGTGCAGGTTTTGGGGTTTCTTTCTGCTCCTTGTCATCTCCCAGGCAGGGTTTCCCCTCTGAGCCTGACTGATGGGTGATCCTTGTGGGTTTCCCAAACAAACGGGAGCAGTCACTCCCTGATTAACACCCTGGGCAGCCTGGCAGTGCAAATGGACAGAACTATTTATTCCACTCCTCCCTGCCTGCCCGGGGGGCTCGGGCTCAGCCTCCCATCAGGATGCAGAGCGTTTGCTCCTGCTGGGCTTGCAGCAGTGTGGGGTGGCAGGGCAGGGACAGGGGAACAGGGAGGCTGTGGGGCCACCGAGGGACATGGGGAGGAGGGGAAAGGTAAAACAGAAGTGTTTGATTTCCAGGGGACACCCCTGGCACAAAACTKCTGGGCTGTCCCAGCACTCACGGAGGTGCTCCTTCTGTGGGCACTAAAATAAATTTGTTTTAAAGGTGCACCGGGGGAGGTTCAGGATATAAGGAAAGGGTGGTGAAGTGTTGGAATGGACTGCCCCGGGCAGTGGTGGAGTCACCTCCCCGGAAGTGTTCAAAAAGTACATGCAGCACTTGGAGATGTGGTGTGAAGGTTGGACTTGAGGATCTTGAAGGTCTTTTTCATCCTTAATGATTCTGTGGCCTTGGGTGATAAGTACCAGACTGGAGGAAGCTTCCAGAACCTCCACCCTAAATCTGTCTTCTATGACTTCTAGGTGTGTTCCATATTTCCCAGTACTTCCACATCACACAGAGTTGTGTTATTTGTATCTCTTCCCTCTCTTCCAGGCTCCATCCTTTTGAATGCTTGACCAWATTCATGATGAAATAAATTCTGTGTATATTGCTAAACTTTATTCTGCTGTTGAAACATTGCACAGAAATCTTTTGTCTGTCCTGAAACTTCAGACAAATCTTTGCTTCTTTTTAAAATAACCTTTGAAATGTTTTTCATCCAAACGAGTGAAATAGCAAGAATAATAGATGTTGTAGGATTTGTAGCCACTATAGTTTCCTGCTTCTCCAAATGCTTTTGGAAATGCTGATTGATTTGTAACAAAGCTTGAAATGTCACCAGGAGGAATGAATGAAAAATACACTGCTCTAATGTATGTTGAAGTCGAAATTGGCTCAAAGTTTTAACCTTTAGAGGTGCTTTTTTCCTTTTTTTCCCTTTTTTAACTTCTCACAGCAGTCAGAGTTGGAAAGATAACCAGGAACAAAATGCGCATAGAGGAAATGAATAAATTATGCTCTTATTTTTGGCACATTTACAAGAGAGACATTTTAAAACTCCACTTCAATGACAAAAGAAAGGATTGCTCTACTTAAAATAAAGCCTGTTCACTTTGGTACAGAGGGATGCTGTGCTGGTGAGGTCTGATGGATCCGTGGCCCGGCTCAATTATGCAGGAGAGCCCTGACTGTGCCCATAGGCACCCCCAGAGCCTGCAGAAAGGGGCTCTGCTGGGGCTGTTCCGGGTGGGATGGGCAGGATGGGATCGTTCCTGTCCTGGTCAGTGGTGGAAGCGTGGCTGGGGGAGCGGGAGCCACGTCCTGGCAGCGATTCCTCCCCAGCTGGGTTTGCTGGTCCAGCTTGCAGCGCAGTGTCTCGGGGAGCTGGGGGTGTGTTTGGGCAGCAATAACAACAAGGCTCTGCCTGCTCTGGAATTTGCAGTCATTAGAACTGCAGAATTAGGGAAGCAYGGTTTGAAACCCAGCCAATTTCAGATCCAGCAGGATGACCCTTCGGGGACACTGAGGCTGCTCCAGGGCCACCAGCTCGCCAGGGCTCTGTCCCTGTGCCCTGTTGTCCCTGGTTGTGTTCCAGTCCCYGCAGCGCTCAGCGGGTGCCACTCAGGTTAGAAATGCCTGGTGCTTTCTAGGCTTTGCTGCTCTTCTTTCTCCTGATGAATTTACTCTGTGGAGTATAAACCACAATAAGAGCAGCCTCGGGACTGTCTCCCTGCAGTCAGCCTGTGGTGGAGGATGTGCAGCAGCTGGGGCTGCAGCGCTGGGAGGCTGGGACTCCTCGGGCCTCGCTCTCTCCATCTTCTTCCTCAGTAACTGCTGACATTTGGGCAGTTTTAAAGCAAAACAGGAGCTGAGCAGTAAGAGGGAGCTGAGTGCATTTTGTTGGCTCTGAGAACCAGCTCTGCCCAAGCTCACAGAGGTGTCTCATCCTCCCTGCCCCGACAGGACCCGTGAGGTTCCATCACTCGGCACGTTCTTGGTATAAAACTGCTGACAAATGTGGTACTACAACTTTTCCCCAGGATTTTGTGGTGGAAATGAGGGCCCTTTTCTYCATCCAGCTCCCTCTCCCCCTGTACCAAGAGCTGGTCCCTGTAGTGATGATGTGATGGTGAGGAGAGGTGGGAGCCAAGAGGTGAAACCACACCCTCATGTGCACATGGTGGCCCACAGGTAACACCGGGAATAAAACCTGCAGGTTCTCAAGTTCCAGTTCATGCCAGTGTCCTGAAACTTGCTGCCCCACTGGAGGTGGAGTAACCCAACCTGATCCCGGGATGTGTCTGGGAACGCCGGCGTCGRAGGGAGGTCAGGAGGGAGCTGCATTGCAAATGAATGAAATGCATCYTGGATCAGTAATTACAGGGCTCTCTCACCCTGTTCCTAGAAATTTTTTTCGGCAGAAAAAAGGCTCAAAATAAATCCACCTCTCTCATTTCAGCCTCATGATGTGTTTGTTCGACATAAAAAAATCGATGTTGAACTAGAACTTTGTGGGGAAGGAGAGGGTCCGTGGGGATTACATTCCTGTTCAGTGCAATTTCATGTTTTACTGCTGCATAGACTGGCTGGTTAATAAGGTCTCCTTGAATAGGAGTCTGTATTATTGCTGTGCTGGTATGTGAAAATCAATCCTTGTGATTTGATTGGTGGCCACACGCTCTCTTTGCTATCGTTATAATCGGGGCTGTCGTTGATTGACAGCAGCCAATAATCAAAAGCACTTTTGCAATTCTGRTCCCCATCAAAGACCAAGGGCAGGGAGAGTCCTTGTGCCTCACTCTCTTTCCTGATGCTTGGATCATTCCTCAGAGCTGTGTCTGCCAATTTGCTGGGATGAAGAAACTTGCCTGGCGTTGAGGGGATGGCGATGGAAGGGCCGAGACACCAGGGATAATTCCCAAATCCATCCTTTTGGTTTAAGGAAATCCTTTCTCCCTGGATCTAACACGAGCCCATTGAAGCACCTGACAGTAATTCTCCCTCTGACTTTGTGTTTGGGATAATGGGCAGTTAATGATAGTTTTGTACTTGGCTGGGGAAGGGTGATAAGGAGAGGAAAATTTGCATCCTCTGGAAGCAGCACATCCTTCCCTGGATCCCTGTCTGGGCTTTTTATCTGATCTGGAGAATGAGAAGGAGATGACTTCAGAGAAATCTGAGTGTGATAATCTTMTCGGAAATCTGAGCGAGGCAGAAGCAGCCTGCTGGAAAGGGATCAGTCCTGGGCTTCCCAGACTTGTTGGCTGAGAGATTTCGGGAACAGCCAGGGGAGCTCCTCCATAAGGCACCAGACTGGCTGCAAGGGCTCCATCCCTCATGGTTTCAGATCCCTGAATCAAGTCACTTATGACACTTGATTACCTATTTAGCTCCCAGCATCTGATCAAAAAGGTTTGATTACTGAATGTTAACTCAGATTAATTTGGTTAGGGCACCAAAACTAATGGCATTTACAGGAATTAGTTTTGGGTATCAAAATATAAGTCTGAGATAAAACCTCCACCTTGCTTCTTATAAGAAATTCCTGCTATGGATTTGACCTGTAGGAACTCAGTTTAGTGTGTGGTGCTCATGAAAAACAAATCTGCCTTTACCTGCATACATTAAATTTCTCTTCCCTTGGCTGGTAATCCTCTGCGTGTTGGCATCCTGACTGCTCTAAAGATTTTGGAATTAATGTTGAAATTATTCATTTGGGTGGTAGAAGCATCTGTTCCAGTGTTATATCCGTGTCTGGTATTTCTTCATTATATATGGGATGATGCGCTAGAAAGGCACTTGAGATGCAGGTTATAAAAATACCACAGAGGCAGGGAAGGCATTTGTTGGAGAGTGCTCTGTGAGTTGGGATGCGTTTCTTTTAGGAAAGATCACACAGGTGGGTCATGTTTGGTGTTGGGGCCACAGGGGTCGATTTGGGAATGCGTGCCAGGGAGCAGCTGCTGGTGGCTGGTGCTGACAGGGTGGTGGCTCAGGGGGTCACAGCTTCACTCAGGGGTTCGGGACGGGGACCTGGGGGACCACAGAGCTGGGCTGAGGAAGCCTGGGGCGCCCCAAGGAGGAAGGCCTTGGGTCGGTGTGTGACACGTGGGGCTCTCTGGATGCTGGGCAGGGGACAGGGCAGGTACCAGGAGGAGCTGCGGAGGAGGAGATGGAAGGGCTGGACCTTGAGCTCCCAGCGAGCCCTGGCAGGGCTGTGGGACACGGGGAGGGCCAGACCCACCTCTGCTGGCAGGGGACGTGCGGCTCAGGGGGGACTGGGTGTGGGTTCAGCCATGCAGGACGAGGGCTGGTGCCACGTGGGCACTGCCAGTCCTGTGGGGTGACTCCGAGGGACAAAACGACCGTCACAGCTCCAGGCTTAGAAATCTTTTTCATGGCTGACCACGAAACCCTCCAGCTGAGATTAAACCGCATCTGTCTGGAGACAAAAGGCTTTTCCTGAGCGCTGAGAGCCGTAAATCACCAGGCTCTCCTCGGGGCCGGGGTCAGGTTTCGGGTTAGGGTTCAGAAAAGCATCCTCAGGAACCCATTTTGCTCTTGATCCTCTAAATCCCTGCTGGGGATCAAAGGCTTATCATTAGTTATCAAGTGATAGCAGTGGCTCCCTCGGCTGTTTTCAAGCCCAGGTTTGGTGCAGATATTGGATGAATTTTCAGAGGAACAAAGTGCTCAAGAAGTTGATTCATGAGTGGATTCTGGCCCGTGTTTTATAGGTCTTCAAGGAACCACCAAAAAACCATTTTTTCCTGCTCTTTGTTTTGAAGTTTAACCCTGTGGTACAGGAACTGTTGGCAGAAACTCAACTCCGAAGGAAATATGAACCATTTGTCAAGGAAAGGAGCAGCACATATTTTAGCCCTCCAGCCCTGCAGGGCTTTCAGATATTACCCAATAAAACAAGCTCATCCACTCTTTCTTCTTGAAACCCTAAACCTAATTTGAAGTCTGTTTTCTCTGTAGAGTTCACCCTGTAACTTTCTCCTCCTGGAAGACATCCCAAGCCCGGGAGCCCTGGCTGGCTGGGGGATAATCCTGCCCCTATTGCCCCTCTCTGAGWGGAGCCCTAAGCCAAGCCCCAGGGCCAAGCCTGGCAAGGACCCCACTGAGAACTTCCTTCTGCCACCTCCCCATGGCCCCTCCTGTGCTGCAGCTTCACTCCTCATCCTCAGGGCCTCAGTCATTCCAGGCCTGGGTGTGGGAAATGGGGAAGAGGAGAAGGAAGAGGGAGGAAACAGAGGAAGTCTGAGAATGAAGACTGGCAGGAATTTCAGGGGGGATTTTATCATCTTTCCCAACCTCCACGTCTCCTGGAGGATGCGAAATGCCCAGCTGAGAGCCACTGGTCTCCACAGCCTGAGGTTTTCTTGGCTTGAAATCCTGATCTGGGCCAAATTCCAAGCGTTTGCTCATTTAGATGAGTAAATCTAAGAGAAATTAAAGATGAAGATGTATTATCAGTCTTAACTTCTGTGTAATACTGGTGCATGCCTATGATTTTGTCATTACATCGGTTCCTGAGATGTAGAAATTGCTTTCAGTAATTTAATTCTCACTCTATTTTATTGCATTCTTGTGTTGCTTCCTTGACCCTGGGTCTCTTTGCTGAGTTTTAATACGTTTTTACAATTTTTCCTTGAATATCTGTGTCTTCAGGAATATCAAATCTGGCATATCCATTCCCTTTCACGTGGAACCAACCATGAAAAGCCACGACAGGGACAGCGCCTGGGGTGAGGCACAGGCAGGGTGGCTGGGGGGGGTCACGCTTTGAGAGCATCTTTTAAAGGAAATGGGATTTTATACCCAGCAAGCTCTAACTTTCATTCATTTGTTTTATCCCAAGCCAATTTGGTTTGATTCAAAGCAAAATTCTCTCCCTAATTTTTTTTTTTGGTGGGGTGCATTGATGTTTTAGTGATCTGGAGGATTAGTTTTTGTGTCAGGAAGTGGTGGAGTCCCCATTCCTGGAGGGATTTTAAAGGTGTATGGATGTGGCACTGGGGACACGGGTGAGGGGTGGTCTTGGCTGTGCTGGGGGATGCTTGGACTCGATGGTCCTGGATGGATTTCTGAACCCAAATGATTGTGATTCTCCATGCCTGGCTCCAGTGCTGACCTTAAATAACCTCTCCTGTTGCCACTGCCAAAGGCAGGACAGGGTGCTGGGTGGGCCAGTGGGCTAATCCAGAAGAACTTTCCTTATTTTCTTATTTTAGGGTCTAAACCTTGCATTCCTATAACTCTTCACACAGTGCTCTGGCCTCCTCCCCACCAGGGTGTCCCAGCCTGCCCAAGGACTATGACATGTGCTCAAGGTTGCTTTTCAGGCTGCCTTTCATCAAGGGCAACGTGGCAGTGCACTTAATTAAAATATAAACACTCCACTGGCAGTGGTGGAGCAGAGCTGAGTTCATATCCTGAGTTCTGCTTCACAGGAAAGCACCGTGGGAAATCGTGTATTTTATATCACTGTCCTTTATGGGATGGTTAATAACYGTGGTTATTACAGAGCAGCAAAATATCTCTGATATTCTGTCCTTTAAACAAAAGGATTTAAAGATTACAGCCCATTGATAAYGCCCTCCTTTTCAGAGAATAAATAAAGGCTCCCAGCTCTTGCTGTGCAGTTCAGAATGGGATATTTGATGGTTGAGAGTTTATCAAGAAGTGGCTCTGTAACGTGTCATTAAGCACTTCTCCATCAAGAGTAAGAGCATCCTGGATGTGAATGTTATCCAGGCTCTCCCTGCAATCCCCCTGGACACACTGCCAAGCCTGCACACATCCCAGCCAGGGTTAGAGGTGCTGGGAGCGGAGGCAGTTGTGTGGAATGCACTGGTGTTCCAGGGTGTCCTGTGCAGCATGGAATGAAATCCCAGCTGTTTGTTGGAAGCCTGGCCCAGCTCCTGCTCCTCACCCAGGCAGTGTCCGTGTTCCTGGAGAACCAGAGCCACCTCCTGCCCCCAAAGCCCCCTGAGACTGAGTCACCGAGGGTTCCCCTGCACTGGACACGGGGGTCAGTGACACTGCACATTGTCCATTTTGTCCCCAGACACTGTAGGCAATGTCCCACCTGGCAGCTGGCACTGCAGCCAGTCTGTAGCTAAAAGGATCCTGGATTTGGCTGTGGAATGTGTCTGATTCTCTGGGAGCAGCTGTGCAGGGTGAGCATCCCTCAGCTGAGCTGTTGGCATCACCTTCCTGACGCTGCCCCTCCTTGGGAGGCACATGGGAACAGCTCGGGTACAGCCAGGACATGGAGTGASTGTCTGGGAATGCAGTGGCAGCCCTGAGCTGGACATGCAGGATCCTCAGGGGGCTTCAGTGGCCACGTGTCTGTCAAAATTAACTCATTCCTGACTGTTCCCAGCCGACTTTTAGATTACAATAAGCTTAGGTGTGTTTAAATGCACTTTGTAAGACCGGTCCTGCACTGATGCTCTCTGTGAAGTTCCTCCCAGGGGCTCCAATTGCATTCCAGGGGGTTTTTTAACCTGAAACCCCAAACGCTGTCAGGCTGGGCTGGATTCTTCACTTCTCACACGTGGCTGGAGTTGAGCAAACCCTGAGAGCTGCCCAGGCTGAGCCCCAGGGACCACCCTGCCCACACCCTCCCAGCTGGAGCTGCTGGGCAGGGCAGACACCCAGCTGGGGGATATAAAACCCTATASAAATAGAAATTATTTCTTCCTCCCCAGCTTCAGCTGGGTGCTGCAGGGGCTTGGTTTTAATATCTGCTGGCTCTGGCCAAGTGAGGATGCATTTTAGGGGCCCCGTGGAGCCCTTTTGTCCTTCCTGTGGGYGCTGAGTGCTGCCTCTCCAGGAGCAGGGAGCTGATGGTGCACTCCAGGTAAGGCTTGGAGCGGCTGAAGGTCGCTGTGGTTTCCCTGTGTGATCTTGCTGATAATAAGCAAAACGAGTTTGTCTTTTTTGCTGGCAGGGAAGGGGATGCCTAGAAAGACATTAAAAATAGCTACAGGGAATCTGCTGTGCTCCTTGCAGCTTCTGAATTGTTGTGCTATTAATAATGTGCTCCAGACGTCCACGGAGCTCCCACCCCTTCCCCCCGTGGATGTCAAGGAGCTGTAGATAACCTGGTGTTATCAAACTTGTGCTGCCATGCAGAACTTTATAGGGACCTGTGCATTTATATGCTGCAAGATAAGTACATTATTACCGAGGATTTCATGCAAATGAAGGGTTATTGCGCTGGAACATTGTCAGATCATTACAATTTTCTGGTTTAATAGCTCCTTGAAGGGGCTTTAAGATCCCAAGGGGGATTTTAGGCGAAAGCCCTGCATTACAGGTGCTTGTTCCCTGCTCTGTGTGTCCCCCCTGCCCTGGGGAGCAGAGGGGTCGTGCCCTGCCAGGCTGGGCTGTCCCTAAGTGTGGAATCTCTGTGTGCCCTGTGCAGCCCCCTCCACGCTCTGTGTGTACATCATCGTTCTGGTGAAGGAGAAAAAGTGATATTCTATTCATTTGAATATTGTAACATCTGATCCAGCTGCAATGCTCTGATATTAATGGCCCACTTGAGGCCAATCCTTCTTCTCGAAGGGCTTCTTGCCTGCAAATTCATCATGCAGGCATCAGGCAAAGGCTTATCAGTCACTTTTTTTTTTTTGGTGAAGGACAGATATTGATATTCTCCCAAGATGTGGAAATAGACCCCCTTATCAGCAGAGGAGCAGAGGAATTCCCTCTGATGGACAGCCCTGGGTGGCTCAGACAGCTCTGCTTTTCCGTAGAACACTTATAGGAATGCTCAGGTGTTGCAGTTTCAGCCAAAAAAGCTGCATTTTTGTTGAGTTTTTTGTCCTTCCTTCCCTGTGCCCAGCAGGAGACACAGTTTGGTCTGGGTAATGTGAGCTCCCGTGCCTTGAAATCACTTGGATGTTAATTGAAGACAGGGACAGGAGCCTTGGATAGCCCAAGGATTCCTCCTGGGGCCAGTACGAGCAGAGTAAGGGCTGCTCCTGGGCTATTGAGCTGGCCTTGACTTGCAGCTCTTCTCCAGTCTCCCAGGGAGACTTTGAGTGAGTTCCTGAGGCTCCTTGTGCTTCCTTTTTCCAGCTTTCCTTTCATCTGCAGGTCTCTTATGCCAGCCAGGAATGCAGTGGGATAGAAACCTTTTTTGGTGTGTATTTACTGCCCTGTGGGTGAGGCCTTGGTGACAGCAGGGCTGTCCCCTGGCCATCACCTCCCCAGGACCTGCCAAACACAGGGATGCTGTTGYTTCTGCTCAGCTGGGGGCTGGAAAACCACATGGAAGGTGAAAACCTTCCAGGCTGGAAGCTCCTCAGAGGCCATGGCAGGGCTTCCAGCCTCCCCTCTTTGGGAGCTCTTTTGGGATTCCTGGAGCCTGCACCCAGGCTTATATAACATGCAAGGCAAGGAATCATTAAAAAACCTAAGTTTGCATGAATTTTGGGAAGCCTAAGAATGTTCTCCCATGGTAGTGCTCCGGGTTTGCTTGGGAAAGTCCCGAGTAAATGCCAGGAAAACGAATGAACTGCTTTTGGCTGGTGAGGCTCCAGTGCTGGGTGCCTTGGAGTGGCAATGAACAGGTCCTGGTGCTGCCAGCTGAGTCTGAGCATGGTTACGTGGGGCAGAATTGATTGATTTTCCTCRCCTAAATTATTCACAAGCTTAGCCATTGCTTTTGGAGCTGATGATTTCACTGGGGCTTGGGACCTGCCATCTCAGGGCTTGTAAGAAGTTTAACCATTACTGAAGTCTTGGGCAATAAATCACTGACTGTTTTTCCCCTTTTCCCTCCCAAAAGCCATGAGCTGCCTGCAGAAAGTCTCATGAAATTGTTTGAAAAATCTGAGACAGCAGAGCCAGGACTGGTCTGTAGGTGTTCCATTAATTTTTTAATACATATTTAAGTGTAATTCTGGTGACTGCAGCACTGAGCACTGTGCTGTGAAACACACACCTGCTGTGCTGGGCTTTGGAACGTTTTTAGGGAAATKTGGGTTGGTTTTGGGTCTTGGTTTCAGTATTTCAGGTAGGCTTTACCAAGTGAAGGTCGTGTTCATCTAGACTCCAGGCATGCCTGAGTGTGGAGTCACCTGAAATGGCTTCCCCTGGTGTGACTCGAAGCTGAGCACATCACATTTGGTTTCTGCACTTATCAGAAGGTCTCTTTAAATGAATTTAAACTACTGGGCAGAAAAATGGCCATTTAGAAATTCAGTGAACCACRTACAGCTGGGATCCCCGATTTAGTGGGGCACTGGAGGTGTGTGAATGTGCACGGAGCCAAGTGGTGTTCTGCCTCCTCTTGGTGAGAATACTCATGTGTTATCCTGGGAACACGTGGGCTTCCCACTCACAAMGCSCCCCAGGCCCCCATCCCACCCCCCTGCAACTCCCTGCTGACCCTGTCCSCGTGGGCAGCAGAGAATTTTGGTTATTCTGAGAGGYTGAGGCAGCTCCAGCCTGTTGTGTGCCTGTGCTCAGCTGGTGGGTTTGGTTAGGGATTCACAAAGCCGCCTTTCCGAGGTGGTTACCTCCAGAAATAGCACAAGGAAGAAGTGTTGCTTTCAAGAAATGGGGTTTCCCTCTGACAGCTGCTCTGGGATCGGTGCCTCGGGCTGCTGGGAGCGGGGAGGGGGGGCTGTTGTGCCGTTCCTTCCCTCAGAAGTTGTTGCAGTGTGTCAAAAAGTGCTATTTTCTGCTGGCATCCGGAGCGGAGCGTGCCTGCCTTCCAACGTGACCTATATAAAGGCAGAGTCAAAGCTATTATTATTACATGCTGGAGGTTCTGTGTTTCCAGGCTTAGTCAGAAAAAGAAAAAAAATGCAGGTTTTTAATAGACAATGAGCACGGAGTGCAGAATCCAGCCCCACTGGCCCTCCTGCCTCTGTGAGGATGTGGCTCAGCTCCTCTGGGTAATGCCCTGCAAATGCCTTTCCATGCCAGGACAAGTCTCAGAGCTGGGCTAAATCTTCTCTCACAGCAAAAATAATAATAATTTTCAAAAAGAGAAGGCTCTGGGGAGACCTCAGAGCTCCTTCCAGTGCCTAAAGGGGTTCCAAGAGAGCTGSAGTGGGACTTTRGGCAASGGATGGAGGGACAGGACAGGGCGGAATGGCTGCCCACTGCCAGAGGCAGGGTTAGATGGGATATTGAGAGGGAATTGTTCCCTGKGAGGGAGGGGAGGCCCTGGCACAGGTTGCCCAGAGAAGCTGTGGCCGCCCCATCCCTGGCAGTGTCCARGGCCAGGTTGGACAGGGCTTGGAGCAGCCTGGGATAGTGGAAGGTGTCCCTGCCYATGGCAGGGSTGGSACTGGATGAGCTATAAGGTCCTTCCCAACCCAAACCATTCTGGATTCCATGATTTTCCATATTCTGCCTGCTCCTCACGGACACTGCAGGTTTATTCCAGCACGTGGTCACCTGGAAAGCAGCTTTTTGCCCTTGAGTCTGTCCCACTGCCACGTGTCCCTGTGGGCATCAGGTACCACTTAATTTGCAGCTCGGATCTTGGCAATTACAATATATTTATTAGCACTGAGGATTTCTCCTGACAGTTTAACGATGCTGATTCAGCTCTCTCCTCAGAGGAAAACTGTTTGCTCTCCATGCAGAGCAGAKCCCACTGGGATATGAGGAACTTCKTGAGGGACAAAGACTTTTTGGTCAGGAACGGATTCCCAGGAAGCTTTTCCAGCACTGCCAAGCCGCTTAGAAATGGGATAAAAGTGTAAAAGGGTAATTCCTGGCATTTGTTTCTGTGTGTTCAAAGCGAGGGAARATTATTAGAAAGGTGAAAGTGAGCATGTTTCCTTGGCATCCACAGAATCACTATTTAGCATTAGAGTTTATTGTGATGTCACAAGAGGTGAGTGGGGAACCTGCAGCAAAACTCCCTCCYRAGGCTTTGCTGTAAATCTCTTGAATTGTCCTCTCCAAACTTGGGATGTATTTAGAGTCCCTTGAGTGAGTTACAGATTTACCTTAATTCCCTATAATTTCCTCTGTAAGCACACAGTTKTTCATTCTGTTTTATTATAAAAACTCTTTATATTTATATATAAAATTAAATGGCACTCATTAAGCTCCATTCTGGTTACGGTTCTGAGTGGATCCAATTTCACTTGCACTGAGCAATCCTACCCTTCCCTTCCCACTCCTGACTCTCCTGTGATGTTATCACTTAACCACAGAGCTCACAATAAATTTGTCACCATTCCTCTGCCTTAACTCCTTTGCTTCCTTCGTGGTCCCAGTGGCAGTTCTGGAGGCACTTGGAATTTGTCCTGGCACATTTTCCTACAGAGCCTTGACACTCTTTGAGCTCTTTCTGTTGTCGCTACATAATTAAAGAAGTTGAAATCTGCAAAGATGGACACTGAATCAACCCACAGAGATAAAGATGTCTACTCCTATTTATTTCTCCTGCAAGATATATTCTTTATAAATCCTTCATGGCACATTAAATATTGACTCTTCCTTGTCTCAGCGAACAAAATAATTGTGCATCCCYGAATTTCTCCTTCGAAAGCACACGATGGATTGCTGGGACACTTTACTCAATATTTAATTAAACCCAGTTTAAAAAAAAAAGAAATAGAGAAAAACTCACTGTGATATATGAGGAAGCAGGAAGTTCCAGCTTAGCAGTTTCCTCGAGGATGCTCCGTGGAGCGTGGCTAAGGCAGCTATTAGGGAGCACAGTTAGGGAAGGCATCAACRTTTAGGAACTGAAAAATCTGATTTTTAAAAAGTCCTCCCAATAACCAATCCAAGTGTGGTGTTTAAGTGAACGAGCCTGGATCTACCCTTGCTCTCATGGCAAGTGCTCCTTACCCTGGCCCCTGGATGCCTGGGATGATTCATGCCTGCCCGTGGGAATTCCCTGGGAAGCACCAGCCTCTCTCAGCAGGATACTTGCTGAGCACGGAGTCTTTCAGGGGGAAGGGAAAGGTGATTTTTCTGGTGTTTGAAGGGAAATATGAAAGCATAACTCATGCTGGAGCTCTCAGTCACCTTAGATTTGCCTGTAATTTTTTTGGAGCGCAGGGTGAGGGATGGCTGCTCTGGAGAAAATGCAGGATTCCAATGAATCTTCAAGCGGAGCGTACTGGGAGAAAAGTGAACAGGGATTGCATTCCTGATGGGAATTTTGGCAGAGCTGCCAGCATCAAGGTGTAACACTGAGTGTCTTCCAGCGGATGATCCAACTGCTGCGCCAGGAATGCTGGGTTGGTGTGAGGGTGTGCATGTGCAGAGACAAAGGGCAGCTGTGAAATGCTCGGGATGAATCCCTGGAATTCCAGGCTTTGTGTGGTAGGTTGAACAGCAGATTGGCAAGGAAGCGAAATGTCAGTTTTACCCGATCACAACACRTTTCTGGGAGTGTTTAAACAGAGGGAAATATAGAATAATGTGTAATATTGAATGAAAGTGGGTGGTTTCTCTTTCTTATTCTTCGAGTGGAAGTAATGAATTAAAATAGAATTAATAAAAAAAGGAAGGAATAGTCCCAGTGTTGAATCCTTTGAAAAATCCTATCTTGGGACTTAACACAGGATTAACTTCAGTCTCAGTGTTTTAGAATTTAATTAGATTTGGTTTCAGGAAAAGGTGGGGATCAGCCTCTGGGCCATACCCAGGTAGTGCTTTGAAACTTGCTTCTTCCATTGCAAAAACCTTTCAATGTGTGTTTTTCACAGAATCCCRGAATGGTTTGTGTTGGAAGGGACCTTAAAGCTCATCCAGCCCCACCCCTGCCAGGGGCAGGGACACCTTCCACTATCCCAGGSTGCTCCAAGCCCCGTCCAACCTGGCCTTGGAGACTTCCAGGGATGGGGCATCCCTGCTCAGTTTTAGGATAACTCAGTGATTAAACAGACCCTGYTCCCAGGGTGTCCCTGTGGCACCCACATCATCCCAGTGCCATGTTTATGGAGAGCAGGGAATGCCATTCCTAATAAATAATCCCACTTCCCTAAGGTGTTAAATTGTTAAATGAGTTAATCTAACTTCCTGCAAAGTGTGTTTTCAAACCTGTTTTATTCCTGCAATAGTGGCATATGCTGAAATCTATGGGGAGGAACTCCATAAAATGCTGCCAGCCTGGGAGTTTATTATTTATGGCGTTTTTGAAGGTTTTCATCTTTCTGGAGCCTGAAAGCAGATGGGCTTCTACCATTTGATTTCCCTGGATCCTAGTTAAAGCTGCAAATGTTGATGTTAAGGAATTAAGTGACCATTACTTAATTTTTCTCCCATTAAGATTTTTTTTTTTTAAATCTTTTTTGCTCTCTCCGAGACTCTGCCTGGTTTGAATTTCCAATATCTCGATCATGTTTTCTACATCTCTTTCCTGTTTTCTGCTGCCTTCTGCTTCAAATCCTGTGAGCTGCTCCCAGTGCTGCCGGAGCAGCCCTGCTGCCCTTTGATAGCAGCTCTCCAAACACGAGCTAATGTCAATACTCATGGAGATCTACATCTTGGGCACTGGCAGTGCAGCTGAAATATTTAAAAGTGAAGAAATTGAAATAAAAAAGCTCCTCTTCCCTGTACTTACCCGGCTGTTTACCTTTGGCTGCCCAGTGCAGCTCTGGGCATCGTTTGTGTCGTGGAATATTGGAGGCTCAGGATAAATATTTAGAAGTTTCTGGATGTTTTCAGCTGT
The DNA here is from genome assembly GCA_018881555.1 of Amblyornis subalaris. Taxonomy (NCBI): domain Eukaryota; kingdom Metazoa; phylum Chordata; class Aves; order Passeriformes; family Ptilonorhynchidae; genus Amblyornis; species Amblyornis subalaris. The sequence continues at coordinate 1,800,072 of JACAXG010000008.1, forward strand.
GAATGGGAGGTTTGGGGATCCTTTGGTCGGTGCAAGCTCTGGGAGCAGCCTGGCTCAGTGGTGTTGCATCCCTTTGAGATCTGGGTGCTGATGTTCCCATCCCTTGGCAGTCCCAGTTCTGCAAAAACACAGGGAGGGGAGAGGGGGCTGGAATGGCAAACAGCAGATCGAGTTTAATCTGCTAAGAATGGACCCAATCTGGTTAATTTGCAAACCAGAGAAATGCAAAGGGAACAGCAGTACCCTGGCAGGCCTGTTGCTGCCTGAGTGCATTTTTCCCTGGACACCGGATTATTTTCCCAATTAACACAGTGCTGTGGGCTGGCCGTGCCCTGTTTCAGGTGCTGGGTGCACACCGCCTGCTTCCAGGTGAACTTCCCACCGGGATCTCGCTCCAGAGACGCCACCAGTGGCTCAGCTCCGCAGCTCCTGCCCCGCCGCAGCCCCCGAGCCATCTGCAGCAGATTAACTCCCACGGGCTTCTCTAAATCTCCCCTTCCTGCCATCCCCCAGCATCATTTACTTACAAACCCCCGGGTTGTGCCCTCCAGGGTGACCCCTGAGCCTGCCTCGCCTCGGCTGAACTCCCGGCATGTGGCCGTGTTTGCCCGGCTGAATTCCCACCATATGGCGCTTCCCCCCCGGCTCCAGCCTCCAGGAGCGGCTTACAGGTGCAGGGAGCTCACTCCGAGGCTGTTTCCACCGTCCCTGTGACCTCAGTGAATATTTTTATTGACTATTTGTCTTTTTCCCTCTGCAGCTCTGGGCTGTTTGCTGACTCCCACTCTTTTTTTCGTAGCTGCGTGCTCCGGGACTCTCCTTCCCAACACAGAGAATCGAATCGTGGCTCAGGCCAGGAATATTCCATTTTATGACCTTTGCAAATCCTCTTTGCTCGTGGGCTTTATGTGATAAGTTAATGCTTTACTGAGAAATGGTCTCAAAGTAGGCACATTAAATAGTGCTTGTTTTTGACCTGTGGCATCGTTAAGTCAAGGGTTTTCCAGCTTTTCCCGCACACGTGTCTGGTTATCCATTGGCTTTGCAGCTGATACGTTTCTATTTGTTTGGGTCTGCCAGGGAAGCAGCTGAAGGACTCTCAGGCATGAGATTGAGCCTCCTCTTTGTTTGCTGATACAGATGAGCTGCAGTCTGGGATCAACGGGAGCAGGGATCCACGAGTGGCTGGTGGCGCAGCAAGCAGCAGCCTCTGCTGTCAGTGGGGCTGTGGGGTGGGTTTTCCCCCCATTACCTGGTATCTGGATGTCTGTATTCCCTTTCTTCTCCAGAGATGTATTTGTATCTGCATTGCAAAGCCAGTTTGGACTGTTTTGCATCCCAATATCCCATCTGTGGGAAGCCATTCCTGCTTGTCTTGTCCCTYCATCCCTTGTCCCAAGTCCCTCTCCAGCTGTCCTGGAGCCCCTTTAGGCCCTGGAAGTGGCTCTGAGGTCTCCCCAGAGCCTTCTCTTCTCCAGGCTGAACAATCCCAGCCCTTCCTGATCCGCACTCCCCRGGCAGGGAGTGAGGATAGACTCTGAGCTCCTTAAGGAGGATGAAGCTGTGCGTGAGGATGAGGATCGGCTGCTCCATKGAAATGAGCACGGGGCAATGGGAATTATGATACCCAAGGCAGGAGAAGGGCCCTGAGTKCTTAATATGCCTTTATCCAGCTGCCCAGGCAATCCCAGTTGTGGATTATTGAGAATTGTCACATGAATTTTAAGTGTAATTCCAGGGATTGTTAACGAATCCACATCTGTCAGAGGTGCCGTCCTGTGACTGGAGTCTCAGCACAGGGAATGCTTCCCTTTGAAAAAGGGGGAAGAGGCAGCTGCAGGTCAGGGATCTGCCGAGTGTTGGAGAGGAACAAGAAAGGGCTTGGGGGCACAGAGGCAAATGGACACTGAAATATRTTATTGCTATTATTGTATTGCAATGGTATTAATAATTACTAATAATTTCAGGTTTGGGGGTTTTTAATAAATGTATTTYAGACAGTGGTAATTTGGTGGTTGCTAAGCCATTCAAGGGGTAAAGCAGTAGTAGGGAAGAGAGAGCAGAGCACACTCCTGTGCAGTTGGGAGCTCAGTTAGCAGCTCCTCTTCGTGTTCCAGGATCTGTGCCYGTCTCTCTGCCAGCTCCTGATCGCTTCTCATCTTCCATTCCCACTGGATTTATTCTACAGTCCTTCCTCTATTCCTTTTCTTTCTGCAAAGCGTAACAAAAAGTGCTGCTGTACTCTGAAGTTGGAGCTTTGGAAACCAAGCATTTTGGTAAATGCGCAATTAAAGCAGAACGAATTCATTTTGCCATAAATGTTCCATTAACATTTCATTTATTTATATATTATAGCAAATGGACTGATAATAGAGATTTATGGGCTTCCTGGGAAGACTGTTTTGATACAGTTTATTGACATAAACTGGAATCATTAGAGATGCCTCTTTTAACTTCTGTCCTGGAATTAAAATTAAATGATCAGTGTATTGGCCAATTAAGAGAAGACATTTGCAACTTCAGTTTTTGCATTCAGCGTGGCTGCRAGTCACAGGGCAGTGATGGTAGTTAAAGAATATTATGAGCAATGGACGTTTTCATTCTGGTGAAGAACTTGTGAAATGAACCCCCCAATTTCAAGTCTAATGATGTTGAGGGCTGAGTGGGGATGTTCTCCTTGGGCYGTGGAGCACTGTCCAGAGGGAAAGCTGCTCGAACTGGGGCTGATTTGGACTTTTATTCAGCAATTCWGCTGAAAGGGGCCATTATGTGAGATCACTTCAGCCCGAAATGAGTGCCAGTTCAACTAGCAGGGAGTGAATTAAATTTGATTGCAATAATGCACATAAAAGGCCCCCGTAAAACCAAAAGTTAAATGCCCTTTTATTGGGGTGAGGGCTGGTAGTTTTGTGGAGAGAATTGTAAAATCCTGCAGAAAAGCAGGTGCAGTTTCCCTCCAGCCAGGCCCTGTGGGTGCCCCTCGGGGTGTCCAGCCCTGYCAGCACCGATCCCATGGGATTGTTGGGCTCTGGCTCCCCCAGATTCCGTGTGTTTATCCAGGAAGGTGCCCTGGGCTTCAGGACTGGCTGCTTTGTGTTCGGCTGTGCCACATCTGGTTGGGCACTTGGAATCTCAGAATGGTTTGGGTTGGGAAGAGACCTTAAAGCTCATCCAGTCCCGCCCCTGCCATGGGCAGGGACACCTTCCACTATCCCAGGCTGCTCCATGCCCTGTCCAACCTGGCCTTGGACACTTCCAGGGATGGGGCAGCCACGGCTTCTCTGTCTCAGCAGGGCAGGTTGGATTTGAGCAGTGACCTGAGGATTTCTGCTCAAATTAAACCATGAAATGTCCCCTTTGGAGGACTCTCCCAGCCCATTGCTGGAGCTGTTGCTTTTATAAGAATGAAATTATTGAACTAAGTCAAGTAACTGACAGGAGAACAAGGAAATCGCAGCTTGTTTGTAAATTGTTTGTAATTAGATTGTGAGCACAGAAAGAGGCTCTGTTTCTTGAGTGAATTTTTCACAATGAGTTATTTGCTTAGTCCTAGTTAGTAACGGATTTACAATAATTTCTTTTCTTCTGTGTTACTCTGTTCAACCAGATAGTTGCTTCCTCTGTGGTTATTGTATTAAAATTTCTAAGTACAATAAACACTCTTTATTATTGCACACATCTATCTAGAAGGCAAAAATAAAACCAAAAAAAGAGTTAAAAAAAAAAGGAAAATGCACTAYGAAGATTTATATTTATTGAGTCAAACCTTGCAGATGTGAACTGAAACAGGGTCTCATTTATCATCAGACTTGGTTGCATCTTTAAATAACCCCCTTTTTATCAAAATATGTTCACAATATAATTCATGGAAGTAGCAATTTAGCAGATCGAACTATATTTTTCTGAATTGAATCTCTGTTCTCTTTGATTTAATATTTAATAACGAAAGCATATCTGCTAGTGAACTAGATAGAAATGACAACTCYGCTATGTGGGCTGATTAGGGGAAGAAAATCCTGCAGGCAAGTAATAGCTCTGTTTTCAAAGGATGCTCTTAAGCTATTCGATTCTTATTCCCCTTTGAAATTTTTATAATAGTTTGAACAACCCTGAATTAACAAATGTAAATGAGTGTTTTAAATCTCAGTTCTTAAATGCTTACCTAGATAACTTCAGAGGAGTGAGTTCTGACTTGTCGCAATTAGATGTTTCTGGAGAAGATTCACAACTTCAGGATCTTTTTAGCATTGCAGGAAATGTACAAAATCGTTTGTTTGGAAAAAATATTTATAGAGTCATAGAGTGGTTTGGGTTAAAAGGGACCTTAAAGCTCATCCAGTGCCACCCCTGCCATGGGCWGGGACACCTTCCACTATCCCAGGCTKCYCCAAGCCTCGTCCAACCTGGCCTTGGACACTTCCAGGGATGGRGCAGCCACAGCTTCSCTGGGCACCCTGTGCCAGGGCCTCCCCACCCTCACAGGGAAGGATTTCTTCCCAATATCTAACCCAACACTCTCCTCTTTTAGCTGAAAATGGAGGGATGGCTGGGACACCGTTACCTGCCTGCATCCCACCAGCTTGGGCCCAGCTCAACCCGGGAGATGACATGTGCTTCCTGATAGAATTACACAGCATTTGGAAATCCAGCAGTAGCCACAGCAGTGTTAAAGAGCAAAGAGCCCTTTGGCTTTTCCATTAAGCTGACAAAAACATAACAAATTCCAATTTGCTTAATGCACAGTTCCCCCCTGGCCGAGGCTGGCGCTTCCTGGCCGAGGCTGGCGCTTCCCGGCCGGGCGGGTTCTCTACCAAACTTCCCCTTCCCTTCTGTTGTCGCTGCGCTGGCAGCAGCTTTGGCATCAGCGTTTGAGTGTGATTACAATAAAGCAGATTTGAATTGTTGCAGTGGGAAACCAACCCCCTCCACTTCAGGAGGAACCTCTCCCTTCCCAAGCAGCTCCCGTCGCTCTCCTCGCCAGCCGGGATGTGAGGTGTCCATGGCAGGCTGCTGGAGCAGCTTGGAAATTCTGTTGGGGATTTTATTCCCTGTAATTGTGCTTATTCCAGTCTTCCTTCAGCATTTAATTGATTACTGCATCTTGCAGCATCTTCTTCCAGGCCTGAAGGGCACTGGGSCAGGGTCTTCCTTTCCTCCATGCCTGGATCAAGCCCTCCCAGGGTTTCAAYGGCAGAGCTGTGACTGGAGAGATGCACAGAACAATTAACTGTCAATTTACACTGCGTTAATTAAATGCAGTGATCACTTGGCACCGGTGCACTGTGCAGGAATGCCTGGGCACTGTGGTGGGCAGGGATGGATGGGCACTGTGGAGGACCCAGGGGCCCGTTCCTGGSGCAAGAGGTCCCTGGGATTGACATTTGCTCTCAGGAGCAATGGTGAGGTTTGGGATGGTGGGAGACTGGGAGASTCCCCCTGTGCTGGGGACCTGGGATCAGGTTTGGGTCCCTCATGAAAAGGAYATTGAGGGGCTGGAGCGTGTCCAGGGAAGGGAACGGAGCTGGGGARGGGTCTGGAGCACCAGGAGTGGCTGAGGGAGCTGGGAAAGGGGCTCAGCCTGGAGAAAAGGAGGCTCAGGGGGGACCTTCTGGCTCTGCACAACTCCTGACAGGAGGGRACAACCAGGGGGGGTTGGGCTCTGCTCCCAGGGAACAGGGAYAGGAGGACAGGGAACGACCTCAAGCTGTGCCAGGGGAGGGTCAGGTTGAATAYTGGGGAAAATTTYTTCACTGAAAGGGTTATTAGGCATTGGAAGGGGCTGCCCACAGCCCGGCTGGAGCTCCCATCCCTGGAGGGATTTAAAACTTGTGTGGATGTGGCCCTTGGGGACATATATAAACATATATATAAATACACACAGATATACATCTATATGGACATATTTATATATCAGATCTACGTACATGGCATAGACAGGGTGGTCTCAGTGTGCAGCCCACCACGGTGGCTCTGGCAGCTGACAGCATCCCCCAGCCTATTTTTGCATCCCCAGGCATGTGTTGTCTCTTAAAAAACCCTGAGAAAATAAAAAATAGCTCTTCCCATAATCCTGGGACAGGTGAAAAATATAATCCCCAGCCCAAGTGGCCAGCAGAGATGTCTGGGGAAGGAAAGTTTAAAATAAAACTGTTGCTGGGGAGAAATGAAAGCTTCRCGTTGGGAAGTGTAACAAGACTTGTAATACGTAATGAAAATCAAATTTAGCAAGGCTAGCACCCATTTCATGGGGTTTGGGTTTTTTTTTTCCCAGACTCCCAGAACCATGAAGTTCTTTGAGAACTTCAGTGATCAATAACCCATTACAGCAGTGACACCAACTCCGAACCTAATTACCAGTGCAGCAGAGCTTACCTAATGAGTTCTTAGAGTTATTGGAAGGGGCAAAAGTGCGTGTGGGTTAAGATCCTCTTTTTTTATGTATTTTTCTCGATGTACCTCAATCTCTTGAGCACAACAGAATTCAGGCTAAAAAGGAGGATAATTAGACTTGTCTTTTATCAAACCTCAAACTGCAAGTGCAGCATCTGTTTTTCACTGCTTGGATAAAATTCTGGGTTTTTGGAGTACAAGAAACCTGCCTTGTTTTACTGAACCTCRCTGCAGTTCTTTCTAAATGAAGCATGCAGGTGTTCAAATGTTTTATTCTCTTTCCTCTATATTACCTAGTGTATAATACACGTATGTAATATTGCCTATTGCATATATGCAATATTATATCTGTATATAATACATTTATCAGATATATATAATTACATACTTTATTCTCTTGCTTTCATTTTAAATACCTGTGYGTAGAAATGCATTTCTTGTAGGGAAATGACAGTTCCAAAATTAGAGGCATCCAGGCTTGATTCCAAAACACRAGTGATGGGGGAGTCACTGCTGCTCAGCCCGGTGTTCTCTGTGCTGATTGAGTTCACTGGGACGTTCTCATTTGAATTTTTCAGCATCCAGCCATTTATTCCTCCTGCAACTTCCAGTGTGAGATTGGAGAACTCTCCAGTGCTGCTTTTTTTCCCTAAAAATAATCAAGCCCATCTAATCAAGCCATCTCTCAGCCTCCTTGCTAAACTAGCTTGAACATTTTCCAGTTTCTCTCTGAACCCTTGTTTCTTGGTATTTCCAGTTGTTCTTCAGGGTTTTGTAAGCAATGAGGAAGAGGAATCAATGCCAGGCTGCRCCCTTAATGCTGTGCACAGATCCCATCCCTGGGAGATGGTTTGCCTTGGAGAGGGGAGGCCCTGATGGGCTTTTATAGATAAAAAGAGAATTCCAGAATGGTTTGGGTTGAAAAGGACCTCAAAACATATCCAGTGCCACCCCTTGCCRTGGGCAGGGACACCTTCCACTATCCCAGGTTGCTCCAAGCCCCGTCCAACCTGGCCTGGCACACTTCCATATGATATTCCACACAATGACATTTAGAGATGCATCCATAAATTATCTCAGCACCCATGACACGTGACTGAGCCCATGAAGATGAACGTGTAACCGCCCCAAAATGCTAACCCAGGAAATTTCCTGAATTCAGCCCTTCCTCCCAGGAAGCTGGGAGCTTTGTATTTGTGAAAAGGCAAAAAATTCCCCCCAGTTTCAGCTATCAAAGCTGAATTTGGCTGCTTAGCTTCATTTAATCACTACAATGGCTTAGTTAGAGAGAACGCTGCAGAGGGGTAATTTATCTTTATTTGTCAGCTCCCCAGGGCTGGGTTCTTTTGAAGGGCAAAAGTGAATAGGAGGTAAGGATAAATTGTAAGCTGTCTCATTTTTGACCTGTGATTTCTTTCAGACATTATGTTTGGGGAGTTTCTGAACAGAGGTGCCAGGAGACCATGGGTGAACCTGGAGGGTGTTGCCAGCCTGGGATTTGGCTGAGCCTGTCAAGGGCTTTACACATTTTAACCCAGGAAAATGTGTACAGGATTTAGAGAGGACAGGAAGGAGTAGAGTTCTTTGCAGATGCTCATAATTATGCTGTGGCAAATTAACTTAAGGAATATAAATTGGCTGGATGAGAGTCCATTTCCCTCCGTTTCGGTGAGGCGGCGGCACGAGCCTCGTCCCACGCCCTCCACAGTCAACGGAAGGGCTCCCATCGATTTCCAAAAGGCTTGAATCTTATTTAATGAAAATTTCACCGAGGACAACGYGCACATGGCCTGACTAATGTTGTTGTGGGGGAAGGTGCTTCCTGCTGTGCATTTCAAACCGGCTCCGTCGTGTGATTAATGCTGATTCCGGGGAAAGCTCTCCTTGTGCCGGTCACCCGGACGTGTGGCAGAGCAYGGCACCTCCCGGGGGGCACAACGCTCTGCCCATTGGGTGTGTGAAACCCCACTCATAAATTCCRTGATTGCAAAAATAAACTGGCATTTGGGCATGGGTTTGTGAATGTTTCTGACAATAACTTTGCTCATTTGCGTTGTGCTCCAGGTTTGGTTTGTGGTCGCGTTGTCCTGCTCCGGTGCCTCTTTCCGTGTTCTGCTCCAAGCACTTAACTCAGAAGCTTTTTCCTACTTGGCTTTTAAATTTAAATTTCTGAATCCCAAGTTTAACAAGGGCAATTTCCAGTCCCACTGCAGGCAAAGCTAAAACCTTAACAGGCCCGTGGTGGAAATCTTCCAAGAAGGGTCATTTTCCATAGGGCTGGTCCATGATTCAGGACATAACTAATGGACACGAGCACTTGGGCTGGAAACTGCTCCTGTGGAGGTGAAATCAGGCGGGTTTTACCACCCTGGCTGGTGAAATCAGGCAGGTTTTACCACCCTGGCTGGTGCAATCCTGCTTGTTCCCAGGACAGCGTTGGCAGGATTTGGCCACCACCAAAGCTGCTGGACTTTGTGTCTCAGTGAGACCCGAATTTAGCACAGATTTAGCACTGAGGTGGTTGATGCACTTCTGCTGTCTCACCCTAAAACTCCCTGCCTTTATTCAGAGTGAAGCCAGACAGTTCCAAGTTTCTCAGCTGAACTCAAATGCCACCTAATTCCCGTCTCCTGCAGGAATTGGAAGTCTTCTTAGAGGATTAACTCGACTTGCATATAAAGCCTGTAAATTGCTGTCAGAGCTCTGTGTTTTGGGTAGCTCATATCTGACTCTGTTTCATTATAAAACGAGGCCAACTGTAAATTTTTTCTTTCCCTATGAAGCGTATCTGGATATATGTGTGGGAAAACTTTATATTAAAATTCATCTTGATTGTGACTTGGCAAAATGCAGTGAACTGATGCTTACCAGTGACATGATTTTAAATACGAACTCAGGCTTATTTTTGATAAATGTCATTGATCTCATGTGGTATTTCTTTGATTGTCCTTAACAGAAATTGTTAAAGATGCATAAGCAAACAATGTTTTTTGCCAAGACAGCAGGAGAAACTTAGCAATAATAATAGTAATAATTATAATAGTTTGAATTAGAATATTAGGCTTTGATTAGAGGCAGTGCCTTGCAGTTAGGGCTCCCAGGGTTTGCTCTACCACATGGCATTTATTTTACATTCTCTCATTGCTTGCTGAATTGTTCAGTTTGGTTAATGGGATTTAAGAGGTAAAATTCATCCTGAGTGTTTCCTTCAAGAGGAATATTCAGAAGGCAAACCTGACTTTTTTGTTGTTATAATGGCTGTGGATCCTTTAGTTCCCTTTTTCATTTTTCTCTTTGTGTTTCACGCTCTCCTGCCTATGTTCATTTTTCAYGGAAGTGTCTTGGTTTACAAGGGCTGTACCTAAACCATTTCACCTCGTGTCTGTGGGGAGGATCCGAGCAGAGAAGGGTGAGCAGTGCCCGGCAGAGCCGCCCCACACGGCAGCAGCGGCGAAGGAGTAGGGATGAGATGTGAAATCTGAGCGAGCCTGCAAGCCCTTTGGGAAGCTGGGACAGTAATTAAAGCTGGCAGTAATTAAGCACGTCCTGGCTCAGGCAGGAGGGAGATGCAGTGCAGTCAGCAGAGGCTCTCGGCTCTCTCACCTGGGCCTGGTGTTCCTGTCTCTGTGCAGGATCCTGTACCTGCCCTTGTCCCCCAAGGCACGTGGCACTCACCTCTCGCTTCACTCAGCGCTGAGCGTTCCCAGCTCTCAYCCAGGGCTTTGGATGTGGCCGAGGATCCCGGCAGAACAGGAGGTACCTGCACAAGCAGGCGCCCGGGGCAGCCTCACGCTGGGCTTGGGGCTCCTCCACTTCCAAATGCTCCGTGGGATTTCTGCCCTGTCCCTGGGCCCTGCCACGAGAGCAGAGGGCTGGAGAGACTCCAAGGTGTCCTGTACAGGCAGAGCAGCTGCTGGGCTCTGTCTGTGTGGGCACAAAGTGAGCTGCTCTCAGCTTTAGCACCCTGCTGGCTTTGGGCACACCAGAGTCAATTGGCTGAAACTGTCACAAAATAATGCCAATTGTCCTCCTTTTATTAATTTTCTTCCTGCTCTTTGCTGTAAAGTTTAGRAGGTTTAGGTGAGGGTGAAAAGCTGCAGAGACAGCAACCGCCCTGGAGAGGAGCAGCAACAAGAGGGGCTGAGGTTGTGCCATCCCCAAAACCTCAGCCCTGCTCAGCCCTGCTGTTAAATGGTTCCAGAAATAAAGATCTTTGTTCCCAGCCTCGTTGCAGGTTGCTAAGTGACAGCAGYGTGCTTGCCTTGCACATTACTTACCTCAGCCAGCTCCCGAGAGCAAGGCAAGGAATAGTTAAAGGCAGAGAAAATTGAGAGTGCTGGCTATTGAATATGTTATTCTTGGGGCAAAGAAATGCACGTTTTGTCCCATAGAGAGGGCAGGGAGCACTGAGGGGGCTGGGCAGGAAGGGGTGGTGGGTCAGCTGCATGTGCTGACTGTGTCCTCTTCCATGTTCCAGAGGGCAGAGCCGGGACATCCTACTTTTATCAGGCCCAGCACTTGTCTGTTCCCACTGAGTGCACAGGTTGTGGTGGAAGTGGCTCCAAGACATTTCTCAATGTCCTGCTGCTGTTTTTTGCTTTTGCTTCACTCCCAGAAATCCAGATATCACTGCAAATGATGGTATTTCGAAATGCTGCACCTATGTCTCCCTCCAAAGTGTGTCTTGAACATCAAAATTTGGGTAYGTCTCATTTTCTTTCTCTAGTGTGACTTTCTGTAGGGGTAGAAAGATGACAATGTGCATTTAAAACAATACAATAACGATGAAAAAAAATTTCCAAAAGCAGCTTTGTTAAAACCCTTTGGCATCATTCCAATGATCCTTAGCAAGGAGAGGAGGAATTCRGGGCTGAGCACCCTGGGATAGTGGAAGGTGTCCCTGCCCGTGGCAGGGGGTGGAACTGGATGAGCTTTAAGGTCCCTTCCAACCCAAACCGTTCTGTGATTCCGTTTTGCCTTTGGGAGCATGCAGGGGGTAAAAAAGAAAATCATGGGGATGATTCCTCAGCTCTTGCCTTGAATTTGGTTCAGTGATTTAATTATCTTGGTGCGTAGGGGAAAATAAAGTGTGCCAGACAAACATCTCGGGCCTCTCATGGCCCCCCAGGAGGGAGGGACTGCAGTGAAAGGGACTAAAATAGGATTTCTTAATAAAAGCTCATTAACTGTGCCTGCGTGGCGGGGCCCTGCCTTAACTRTGACAAATATATATATTTCATGATCACAGGAGAGTGCCATTCAAATATAAATAATTCCTTCTGTACAGCAAGCTTGGGGGAAAAAAAAAAATTGTCAGATATTTTCAGTCAACAGCAGTTGGCTTCGCCGAGCTCCTCGTCAGCTGTGATGAGCTATTAGGGGAATGTTTATGGACACAGCAAAAATAAACTCCAAAAAGCATCCATCATCTTTATTGCCCCTTTCCAAAGTGAAAGGGGTTATTTTCTTGCTGGACGAGTTTGCAAAGGACTGATGGAAACTGGGAGGACGGAAATAATTGACAGGGCTTAGTGTTTTTCCAGACATGACATCAGGGTTTGACACAAGAAAGGGGAGATAATTCATCTTCCTGCAGCACTCCAAGGCTCCAGACCCCAGAATTCTCTGAATTGCAGGAATAATCTGATGCTTTGCTTCAATATAGGTCTTAACACCCCACTCCTCCTGCAAAAAGTCAATTTTAGCACCCCTAAGGTCAATGCACCTCAAAAGAATTTGCAGAGGGAAGGGGCTTTGCCATTTCCATGGCATTTGGGATATTCTGGGTCGGTTTCCGGAAGTTTCCAGGGTCTGTGTGCTCCTGAAGGCTCCATGGTGTGGGAGGACTGGGAGACCCCTCTGCCTCTCACCTCTTGCCACTCTCTGCACCATCGAGGTGTGCCTGGGTGGGGTTTAATTTGATTTAAATTTGATCTCTTGGCTGATCAGAATTGGTTCCCTTCCAAAGGCTGCAGTTTATCCAGGAGGAAGAGCAAGGATAACAAAAATCCTCCTCTCTTCCAGGCAGGGGCCTGTGCTGCGCTGTCACGGGTTGGACCCTGGTAAAAATCYGTGTTCCCAGGCACGAGGGAGGTGCTGAAAACGCACCAAAATTGAAATGCAACTTTGAAGTAATGATTGTATTGTAGGTTTGTGCTGCCATCCATTGTGCCTTACCTGATGGGGTAATTACCACCGTTACAGAACATTTTAATTACCACACTGAGTCAAACTTCATGAAAGTGCCTGGCTACAAAAATTATGTTCAATATGCACGGATACACTTTTTCTACTCCTATTTTCCTTCCTTTGTATTTTGCTGCTAACAGAGACCAATTGCTGCTGTCACATYCCCTGCTTGTTTACAAGTTTCAAGGTTTTCCCAGCATTGTGTGGAAAACAGAAATATTTTCTTTATAGACTTATTAGATTATCAACAGCTGCTCATTTTATGAAGTTGCCTTGAAAATCTGACTGGGCAGAGGAACTGTTTGATAGAGTGATCCAGCAAACTGAGAGGGAGAAAACTGCAAATTTGAGGTATTTAGCAGATTTGCAAGTGTTTTCTCAGGGTGAGATTAGAAATAATGCTGGTCTGTAAAGGCAACTGCAAAGAGCTTTTCAGAGCTGGTGAGTGCTGGCCTGAAACAGCAGAGTTTTAAATGAAATCATACCCCACCCCCCCCGCTCTGCAGTTGGGTCTAAAAACAACAGTGGAGAAGATAAATCAAAATGAATTTTGTGTGCCGTGGGAAATCCATGCTGGGGAGCTGTGTAAAGCCTTGTGCTTTAAACCAGCTTTCAGGTTTGCTTTTTGCTGCGTGTTTGGCTGGGAAATTAAGTGAAATTTGCCATTTTCCTTAATTTGGTTTCATCTGGATTAACGATAATTTTTGCTGTTTTGCTCCYAGCCTTCATCTCTCTGTCCCACACCCCCAGTGCTGCCTTTACAAACCATCACCACCTAAAATCCCATCCCCAGCCCAGTGTGAATTCGGCACCAAAATCCCAGGTGGGCACAGGGACAAGCCCTGGGATGGGACCTGACCTGGATGCTGAACCTCAGGTGCAGCCTGGGCTGTGCTGGAGCCCGAGGCTGGGTGGTCCCAGGTGTCCCTGGGGCTGCAGGGGGAGCAGGGCAGRGCTCAGGTGAGCTCTGGGTGTAACCTGCACAGAGAGGTACAATATTTATACTGAATATTTACAGATTGGTATTCATGAGCCCAGGCTTGTTCTAGGAGCACTATCAGATACCCACAGGTATTTCCCTTTGATGTTTCYGTAGTCTTTAAGATCAAAATCAACCTTGTGCCTCAAACATTCCTTGCAGAAAGTGTTTGGCCATCTGTTAAAAAGAATTGCATTTTCTAATCTGCATCATCTGCTCTGCCACCCCAAACCCGGCTGGGTGAGCAGCTCTCCCTGTTACACACTCTGCCCGAGGAGGATGGGATGGGTGCCTGGTTTGCATTTTAAAAAGCCATTTTTTTGCATGAAAATCGAGGAGCTGGTGCTGCATCGGGCTCGTTGGTGTGAAGGTGTTTGGGCTGGTCTGTAATGAAGGCAACAGAGCCCGTGCAAGGGTGTGCTGCTGTCAGGGGTGGGTGTTTTGGGAGCCCTCAGCAGAAGATCACGACTGATGGTGATGATGGAAGGGTCTGTGCCCGGGCAGGACATGCATTTTCAGGAACACCATTTCCAGGAAGCAGGGGATGAAAGGAGAGGGAGCGGGGTGCATGTACAGAACCACAGAGTGGTTCCCATTGGGAGTGACTCAAAGGTCATCAGATCTCCCAGGACAAGAGGAAATGGCCTCAAGCTGTGCAAAGGGAGGGTCAGCTTGGACATCAGCAGGAATTTCTTCATGGAAAGGGCTGCCCAGGGAGGTTTGGAGTCTYCATCCCTGGAGGTGTCCAMGGAAGGSYTGGACGTGGCACTCAGTGCTCTGGGCTGGGAACAAGGTGGGGATTGGGCGCAGCTTGGACTTGATGGYCTTGGAGATCTYTTCCAGCCTAAATGATTCCGGGATTCTGTTCCAAGCCCCTGACATGGACAGGGAAGGAATAAAGCTTCAGCATTGTGCCCTCACATACAGCCAGGCCAGTGATTCCAGCAGATTGCTGAAAAGCAGGAACACCTCTGGCCGTTGTGTGTTATTATTTATTCCTGACTTGCTCCTTTTCTGACGTGGAGAACAGTTTTGGAGAGCAGCTGCTAGAGGATTCACAGTTTAATTTTCAGCTGCACGGGGTTGGTGTGTGATGAGAGCCTCACCTGATGGGCTGTAAAAGATGCCTTTAATATTCTGCTCTTTGTTATCTCTCTGGAAGGTTCAGATTGTGCTTGGGAAAATGAAGAACAAAAATATGCACAATGACTCCATTAACTCCCTGGCAATTACACTCCAGCTCTTTTCAGGATCACTGTGGAAAATTAGTTCCTTAAAACGTGCCTTCAACCCAGAAAGGGTTTCCTGAGAAATTAGGGAAATGGTTGGCCAAAAGGAATTGTTGAATCCGTTGTCWTATGAAATCCATCATGCCACCAGGAAATAAAGATTTATGGTCATGCACTTTATGGGAACCAGACTCTGTGTCTCAGGGCTTTACTGAGGAAAGGGTTGTGTTCAAATTCCATGGATTTTTAAGGAGATGGATAGTGGACCTGTTTTCTGTGGAAATTCAGTGTAGCACGTGAACGTTGGTGTGAAAGCTGCCTATTTCCATTAAATGTTGTCGTTGGCTTTGATGGAAAAGCAGCAAATAATTATTTTAGTTTGGGTTTCACGTTTCAGTTCTTTGTGCCAGCACAAAGTAAAGGGTTTGGGGTCTTTTAATGGAAAACTGTTCAGTGCAATCTGCTTTTTTTTTGTTCTTTGTACCCTTTGAGCTCCTTTGGTTGGAAGTTTCCAAGCTGTGTGAGGAGCTTGTCCAATTCCCAGCACCCACATGGGTGCCTGTGGGAACCCCAGGGGGAAAATTAAGGAGGATATTTCTGGGGCATAGGAAAAAATGGAGAGTAAATGGCTCTTTACTTTAGAGTCTGTATTATTCTAATCTTTTCCCAGTGTGAAATTTTCACTTAAAGTTTCATGGGAACATCTTTTCCTTAAATACAAGCCCTTACTTTAGCTTTTACTGGGGGTATTAAAAGCACGTGTAGGARAGATAACACTTTGTAGCTGTGTAGTGGCTATTAAGGAGAAAAATCTGGATTTGACTGTTGATGCTTTGCAGATACAGAAATTGTACCACCTGCTGCTGGAAAACATGGAGCAGCCATGAATATTATGGGAAGTGCTCTGACAGCTGCTGGAAGGGGGAGGCTGTAGCAGCTGCTTACTAAGCAGAATAGTGAGAATCTCAGGGAAGCACTGAAGCTCTCTGGGAGACAGGACTTCAGTTTTTGCACCTTGATAGAAATGTGTCCAAAATTACATCCAAAACTGCAGAAAATGAACTTTACTGCCCATTTTCTATGCGCAGGAGCTTGCTGAGCTCACCTATACCCTGCTGCAAACACTTTTATCTGACTTTTTTCCAACTATCCCATTTAAATAACTTTCTCAGAGCTTTCTGCTCCAAGGTGTGGCTGTTTTCCAAACAGGAATTCCTGGGATGGAGACTCCCCGGGTGCTTCCTTGGCCTCACCCATTGCTCTTAGAGCTTTTGGTTCTCCTCTGCATCAGCTCTGTCCTGCAGCATCCTGAGAGGTGCTCAGGGCTTGTCAGGTGCACTGGTCCTTGGAGCACTTCAATGCATTTCCAGAGTAATCCCCTGCTAATTAACAGGTAAACTCCTTCCACTCCTAATAAGATAAATCGGTGTTTTCTCGATTCTTATGCACAGTTTATGGTAATTTTAAGCCCTACAGAAAGTGGCTGTTTCCATGAACAAATGGGGATAATTAGCTGTAGATAGTTATTATGCAAATTCAGCAAGCTGCACCTTTGAGTTTGTAGTGGATGAGCAGGTTGAGCATAATGCTCAAAATTTGGATGCAAATGGAAAAGCTGTTACGGCGTAACCTGCCCAGGTTGTCCATGCTTAGGATCAGCTGCAGGAATTAATTTGGGAAATGAGCCCAGGCTGTTCTGCATCCCCATGCGGGAGCGTGGCTGGTTTGAGAGTCCCTGGATGATCCCAGCAGGCACTTGGGGCATTTTTTTTGACCAAAATCTCACTTCAATGAAATTGAAAGGTTTGGGCAAGTATTGATCTTCTGAGGTTTGTTTAGAAAATCCTGATAATATTCAATTTTAGTGCTTTTACTCCCATATCTTTTCATTCAGGTTTCTTTTGAAATGTTTTTTTAAAACAGCCACATAAATACTATCAATAGGCTGAAATGCAGAGGAATATTTTGGCTTACGAGACTGAAACGTTCAAACCCCAAAATCCTTTATTTTTTATTGATCCCCCCCAACCCCCCCAGAGTTCACCACGGAACACCTCCTGTATCTGCTCTGGTTTGGGACTGAGTGTGCCATCCTATGGAGCCTGTGGGGCTGGAGCAGGTGCTGACATTGGCCAGGCTGGTGGGACTCCAGGAGGAGAACTCTGAGCCAATTCCCTTGGCTGTGAGTGTGTTCTTGACTCCTTCTTTGGTAGCAGTTGGAATTTTGTTCATCTGGGCTGTCTCAGTTTCGTCGTTGCTCTGAGTAACCAAGAGCTGCTGATTAATTAACATGAACACAGTAATTGATAGCAACCTTCTTGAGATCATTCCTGTGAGAGATTTCAGCTCTGCTCCTGCTGCCACCCAATTTGTGGCTCCCAGAATCCCAGGCTGGGACCTCTGGAGCACACCGAGTCCAAACCCCTGCTCCAATGGGTTCACCCAGAGCAGGTCACCCAGGATCACATCCAGGGTTTGAATATCTGCAGGGAAGGGGACTCCACAATCTGGGCGCCTCTTCCACGGCTCTGCCATCTGCAAAGTAAAGAATTTCTTCCGCATATTCAGCTGGAACTTCCCATATTTCAGATTGTGCCTGTTGTCACTTGTCCTATTGCTGGGCACCACTAAGGGTCTGGTCTCCTCCTCTTGGCACCTGCCCATAAGATATTTGTGTGTTGATAAGATCCCCTCTCAGTCATCTCTTCTCCAGGATTTGGAGTCTCTATTCCCACAGTGGTTTGGGTTTTCTATTTCCACATCTTGGCTTCTGCCACCCAGAAGCCCTCCTGGAGCGCACCAGCCATTCCCAGATGGCCTTTCCTGGTTCAGGCTCAGCTTCCCATTCCAGAGAGGGAGCAGGACCTGAGAACACAGGTAAACAGCCCAGGACCCACCCAGCTTTCCTGGCAAACCCCAGGAGCTCCTGGATCTCTCCCACCTCATCCAGAGCCCGGGGCCAGCAGCTCCTCCAGCCGTGCCCCCCTCCCCACATGCAAATCAGCACCGGCCTCAGGAACACGGAATAAAAATGCCTTATGATGCTTTCCCTCGAAACGAAAGGGAATCAGATGGATGCAGGATACAAATGAGGGCAGGACACGCCGGGCTCTCGTTCCTCGGGGGGAGGACAGGAGTTATATTTACGTTACACGCCGCGTGCCCTGACTGACAATATTTTGAAGCTCCTCGGCAGACGCGATGAAATCTCCACCTGAACTTTGTCAAACTGTTTTATCTCTCAATCTTTTGATTATCAGTGGGGGGRAAAAAAAAACCACATTTCCATAACAACAGCCCTTAATGACCGGAGATGGTGAAAATCCAAGGTCTAATTTTATCCGTGGAAATAAAGATGCGACTTCGCCGGCGAAATATTTGAAACTCGTTTTAAGAAAAGATGTTGGTGGCGAACAGATGGCCCCGTCCCGCCATCCATATTCATGAGCGCATTGATTTCATTATGCCTTCCCCTAGGAAACTCAGCTTTTATAAGTCTGCCTGGCCATCAAATTGAGCAGTCAGGAGCCCTCTGTCACAGCTCTGTTGCTGTAGAAATTGGGGAAAGCACGCGAGAGGCTTTAGCACTTTTGTCTTGACTTTTGTCACCCAACACCTGTTGTTTGGGGCTGGAAAGCCGAGATTTTTATCAGGTGTAACACACGTTGGCTTTGGGGGCACAAAGTGCCACGTTGGTTTTAACGGAGTRACTTTCGTTTGGTGACATCCTCGTGCTGTTGAATAACTTTGAGAGGGTTGAGACCTACGGGCAGCAGCTCCCGGTGCAGCCCAGAGCTGCCAAAATCTCTTTGGGGAAATCACTCGTGTGATTCTCTGCTTGATATATTAATTGCCCAGGATAAATCTTACAAAGCAGCGATCACTTAGATCACACAGGGAAAGAAAACATCCAGCCAGAACAGCAAATCCAATTTGAAGTGCCTGTGCACACAGGGAAACACGTTGTTAAGCACCAGTGAAAGCTGGAAATATTTTGAGGCTTGTTTTTAATCTACTTTGAAGGCTTCTGTGCGAAATTATGGATTTTTAAAAGTTTTGTCCAAAGAGAATATTTTTTTTCCCCTTATTTTGTCCCTTTGCCAGTAACACCTGATTCCATAGGTGAGGGTACACACTGCTGGCTCTAAATAGTGACATTTGGGGTTTTTTTGGCTACAGCATTTGTGCAGCCCTGACCGTGCCTCATGGACTGCAGAGGGCGAAGCCCACGAGGAGGTTTATTTTCCAGGGATGAGAGGAGCATCCCTGGGTGTCAGAGCCCCGGGATGGGGGTCCAGGGATGGGGAGGCTCCCGGTGGGAGCGGGAGGACCTGCGGGACTGATTGATGGCAGCGCCGGCGTCCCCTGGACTCTCCCAGCCCCGCATTCAGGACCTACCTCCTTTTTTAAGGCAAGTTTAGCAGCTGGTCCTTTGATTTGCAAAACGAGGTTTAGTTCGAAAGAATAGGCCAAGACTGAGGGGATTCTGTAGGTTTGGGACTTGGAATTGCTTTTATCTTCCTCTTTTTGTCACTTCATTCCTTTCTCTCGGGCCAGAAGTATTTTTGTGCGCTCTTCAAAAGCCGGGCTGCTGTTGTACTCGGGCTCCAAAGAGCCTTAAAAGTGCCATTTAAATTCAGAGCTTTTGCACAGCTTAAAGGGAGAAAAGTTTTTAAAATGTTTCCTACTTGGACATAATCGATCAGGAGCGGGGTAAAACCCAGAAATGTCCTTTTGGGGACCTTTGGAGGAGCTGAATGAAATTACTGCTGCGTGACACGACAGTTTAAGCTGTCAGCTGAACACAGACAACATCTGACCGTGACAACAGTCCCCAGTTTTCCTTTTTACTCCTTTTCTAGAAGTAAAAAMCAGGGTTAATATTCTCCCATTTGGTTTGCGTGATCAAGAGTGCAGTTTAATTAAATAAAATGAGCGCAACCACAATTTTTTTGCATTATGGAACTGTCAGTTTAGCATTCAGCTCCCAAAGGGTACCCGAAGGATCATTTAATTTTAAAATGATTGTAGCCTTGAAATAACTTAAAAGGCACTAATATATTTAATCAAAGGAGGTAACTGGTAATAGAGGGATAAATCATTCATGCATATAAATAACAGGGCTCCCACGAGGGTGGGAAGCCAACAGGGAAAATGTTTAGGGCTAAATTGTTTCCTCTGGCCCCTTTCTGCCCGTGTCTGTGGAGCTGAAAAACCTGAGATGTTTTGTCAAAAGCCCAATTTGGGTTTTTTCCATGCACAGGATATGGAGATGAGCTGTCAGCTCTCCCTAGGCCTGTCCTCACGGGTAATTTGTGCCTGTTTTATCCACCCCACTGGTGCACGGAGTGTGTTCTGACCTGAGAAGTTCGCTGCCTCTCCAAATGTCAGGATTCAGGTTGCCTGCACATCCCTAATTTCCCCCTTTCATCCCACCCACTGAACGAGCACTAACGAAGAGGAAGGAGCCCTGTGTAGCCCTGCAATTAAAATGTCTKTGCTGAGCCCGAGTGGCAGCAGCGATTTCAGTTTGGGGCTTTCTTAATTCACCTGCCTTGGCTGTATAAATAATGTGCTCCAGCAGCGCCGGTGCTGTGCCGGGGGTGGTTATTTTCCCAAGGCTCGGGAAAGCTCAGTTCAGCAAATGCAGCAGCAGGAGTGGGCTGGGTTTATCCCCTGGGGGTTGGGAGTGGGAGCAGGGGCTGCTGCTGCACCCTGTTAATGTCACCACCCCGAAGGTGGCATCACCCTGTGTTCCCACAAGGTGGGACTCGGCCAAGCCAATCTCCTTTGGACTAATTCCTGAGAGTTTCAGAAGTACGTGCTTCTGTTGGTTCTTGTAATAGTCGTTTTGTTTCTATACTAGATTAAACAATAAGCCAAGCAAAAATATTATATATATTATTATACATTAGTTTAATGTGGACGTATCATATATTAATTAGTAAATGTAATATTATGTGTATGATAACAGAATGCAGGAGGATTTCTCCCAGCAGGCTGGGACTCTGCTTCCAGCCCTTCCCAGGCAATTGAAGTTCCCATCAAGAGCACTTTACCTGCAGTTAAACACCTGAGACACTCCAAACCTGTAAATCTTTTGACAGAACACCCACCACAAAGTTGCTCTTTGTGTATCATCTGTAATTTGCGAGTCTCTCTCTTGCAGAGGCACAGGTCACACTTCTGTTTATAGTTAACACTCATGGCTATGTCTGTAGGAATTTCTATGGAAGGGACCAGAGACAAGGAAAACTGATTTAACCAGAAGGGAAAATGCCCCACCTGCCCTGGGTGTTTTGTCCAAAATCCAGAGGGTCAATTTGCTAATTGATTAAGCACAGCTAGTTTTGTTAAAAACTGCCCATTCTAGGTTATCTCCTTGAATGAAGTTATTCAGTTAATTCAAAGATTTTTCAAAGTGCTTTAATGAAAAATTAATTCCTTGGGAAAAAAAAAAAAAAAGAAAAAAAGATGGCAGGTCATAAATATGAGATCCTTCCCATCTGTTCGTGGTGCACGACTCAGGGCTGTGTGCATGCACCTGGMTAAAAGATGAATAACCTGAAACTCGTGCCAGAAGAGCTTTTTAGCAGGTTGGGATCAGGCAGGAGCCTGATCAAGGTCGTTTAGGATTCCCATATAATATCAGCTTGTTAGAAACGACATGTCAGGGGTGTAACTGCCTCCCTGGGAGCATCGATATGAAGGAGTAGGACTGAGGAAAACCTCCAGTGGTCTGATACTTGTGGAATGCACTGGAAATTAAAGATTTTTATGTTTTATTGGTGCTGGAATCTGGATTTAAGGTCCCTTCCAGCCCAAACCAGTCTGGGATTCTGTGATGATAATAATAAGGGGAATTTTGGGGGGAAATTTTAGAAATGTGCAAAACAGGCATAGGCAATGCAGGCTGAGGGTTCCAGGGTTTCAGCTTCCTCTTCTGTGGTGAAGCTCTGCAATATCTCTGTTTTTCCTGATCCATGTTGGTTCTCCTTTAGAAGGGAGGTACATTTCTCCAGTCTCCTATTTTTAAATCCACAGAAGCTGTTTTAATGAGGAAGTGATTTCACGGKTAGAAATCAACCAATTCCATAAAAGAGCCGAAGCAAGTTGTCTCCTGCATATCCATCACATTTCTTAAAGCAGCATCCCCGAATCTGGGCATGTTCTATAGAATTCCCAGGCTGTGGATGCCATCGCAGCCCAGTCTGGGTGAGCAGCCCATTTTTCCGGGCTCTTCAGCCCATATTTGCAGCAAACAGCCCCAGCCCGAAGCTGTGCCAGAGCCTGTGCCAGACTCCATCCCTGTGTGTGGGGCGGGTCCTGGGCCGTGTCCCTCCYCAGSGTGGGAGGATGGGAGGATGTTGCTYTCCCTGCCATGCTGTGTGTGGGAGAGTGGGAAGAACCAGCCCAAAGCTGAAATGGCATTTCCAGTTAAGGCATCCTAACAGATGTGGGTTAAATCATTTCAGTTTGCTGCATCCCTCACCATGGAAATGCTAAAAATCGGGAAGCACCATAAGTTTTGTGAAAGCTGCYGGGAGGTGACTTTGGTTTGGTGGATCGTGGAATATCTGGAGTTGGGARGGACTCCSGAGGATCAAGTGCAGTCACAAGAAGTGGTAGTGGCTGTGCTGTTGGGTTGGGCTGACGAGCAGTGATCGATGTGTGTTGGCAGCCAGCAGGAAAAAGTTCTGCTTTATGAATTGGAAGAGTTTYTAATTCAGTTTTTTTGGTTTGCTGCTCCCGCTGCTCTCTCTGGAGACCAAAAGGAAAAGCAGATGGAGGGCAGTGACCTGTTGCATGTGGGAGAAGTGAATTGAAAGAGGATTTGTCCATCTTGGATAATTTTCTGGATGTCAGTGTTATGCTGACACATCTTGTGAGGGAAAAGGGTGCTGGTGGCCACAGATTCTTTGGTTTTGTTTGGCACCTCCAAATGTGCAGCTCCCACAGCTCTTCAGGCAGAGGGGATTTCACCAGTTTCTTGCTCCCTGGACTGGGAGGCTCTGCCAGTGGGCTGGGATTTCTCCATCTTATGAGGGAATGGCCTCTACAGACTTCCCGCATCCCATCCCAGGAAATCAATAAATGAAATCATCTGATGAGTAAAGTTTTTGGTAAGGAAAGCTTTTAAAGAAATGCTATCAAGTGTTTCTCCACGGAAAATGAGAGAGGAAGAGTGCATTCCTGTTGGCTTTATTCCCACTCAGCTCTGTCCCAGCAAATATAAGAGCAGCTCTCAGTATTGCATCCTCATTTAGAGGGCAATAAAATCCCAGGGAAAAGCAGCAATGCTTCATAAAAGTACAAAAAAAGCAAATGCAAAGCTCCCTTGGGATGTGTCCAGCCCTCGGAGATCACTTGGAAGGTGGTCAGGAGCTGTGTGGGATGGGCACGTTCCAGCTGGTAAAACAAAAATCAATGGACATGAAACGAGTTAATAAAGGTGGAAGGTTTTCCCTCTGGGCACTGCCAAAGGGTTTCAGGGCAGGATTTTCCAGAGAAACTTTCCATCTAACGCTGATGGGTTTTTTCATTGTATTAATGTAGGTCTTGGTTCTGTCATTGTGACATCCCCGATGTGCTGTGGCCTCAGGGGCCCTGCCTGTCCCAGCCTGGTGGCAGGGCAGGTGGTTCCTGGTGGCTTAGGTGGTTCAGGTGTAGTTGGGCTGTTCCTGGTGGCTCAGGTGG